>ML681973.1:11165610-11194655 GCA_007922195.1 Podocnemis expansa
TCCCCTTGTCCGACTGTCTTAGGGCAGGACTTGGAGTGAGGGAGGACCCGTCTACCCTAATGACTAGAGCTAACACACAGTATTTCCTGGCTCGTGCCTCCCCTCCTTGCCTAGTCTCCACTCTCTGCCTCCCTTTGTCCAACCTTCCTTGTGCATGGCTGGGAGTGCAGAGGAATCCTCTATCCTATTGACTACACTTAATGTGCAGAGTTTCCTGGCTTATGCCTCCCCTGCGTCCCTCTTTCCCACTCTCTCTTCTCCCCTTGTCAGATCTCCCTTGTTCAGGCTTGGGAGTGAGTTAGGAACCCTCTGCTGTGTTGACTGGAATTAATTCACACAGTTTCTTGGCTTGGCTCACGCCTTTCTGCTCTCCCTCTTCACCACTGTCTCTGCCCCCCCTTATCCGAGCATCCTTTTGCAGGACTGGCAGCAGGGGAAAGCACAGCGAATAGGAGTGTTGCTGGCTATGGAAAACATCAGAGGCACTGACCTCTAGGCTGAACCTCCCCCCATTACACGGCTCACTGGATACCACCCTCTGCCTGCCTATTGCCCCCCTGACCCCAGGGGCCCTCTGCCCAGGGGCTCCAGTCACCACTCACGCTCATCCATGGGCCTGGCCCATTCATGCACCAGGCCTGGGCTCTAAATGCTGCCAGGGACCTCCCCCCATGTGCCACTGGGCCTGACCCCGGCCCCCTTGGGTCTGGGCTACAAATGCCACCTGGCATCCCCTCCCCAGGCCCGAAAGGACACCAGCCACCCCCCAGGCCCAAACCTGGGTCAGGGCTCCAAACACTTCTGGGCGGTCCCAGACAACTAACCAACTAGGCCCTGGGATGAATTAACCTCCATGGCCTGGGGCCACATCCTACCACTACAGGGCCCCCACCCCTTAGCATGACAGCCTGTGGGTGAGGTATCACGAGGATGGGGGTCCTAGGGTCAGAGGGTGCTCCTGACCCAGCCTCGCCCTGACAAGTCTGCCCCTGGGCGCAGGGCCGGCTGGGGCATGGCATGGTCTCCGGTGCAGTCCACCCTGTAAAGCCATACCACACGCCAGCCTGCCCCACCTCTTGGGTGGAGAAGAAGTGCCCGTCAAACCAAGTGGCCCAGGGGAGGGAAGGAAACGTGGAGCCTGACCTCTGAGTCCATGGCCCTACCCCCTCAGCACCGGCAGGGCAGGGGCCCTCCCAGTGATCCCCCAAGCTGCGCTGGCACAGAGAGAGGTGCTGGGAGTAGACAAGGTAGGAGTCTTCAGGGCTGGAGTCCAGGACCCCCCATTAGGCCAGAGCCCAGAGCTGCAGCCCCTATAGCTCCTGCATTAATCCAAGCCTGCCCAGGGCACTCACCTGCTGGGCCCCAAACACTGCCACTCACCTGTGCCTGCCTGGAGCCCCAGCCCATTCTGTTCCCCCGGCGCCCCACTAATTCACCTGGCCAAGCTCACCTGCTGCTGACCGAGCTTCCCTTTCCCTGTCCTTTGCCCACTGCAGCCAGACTCCAGAGTACATCCCTGCATTGTGCTGCACATGCAGCCTGGGCTGAGCGAGGGATTTAAATTTTCCATCTCTCTCCTGCCCTGGGCTACCTGTTGCAGAGCAGGAAATTGGAAAGAGCCAGGTGCTGCTGGCCCCAGCTGAACTCCTCCCAGGTGCACAGGAGCTCAGGGCAGGCTTGTTGTTTCTGCATGTGTCCTCAGGCATGGGGCACTTGCCAGCACATTCAGGACCCAGTGTGTGCCCACTGATAGCAATTCCCTGTGGTCCCTACTTTTAGCAAAGTGGGGGCAACAATGTCTTTGTTGCTTGCACCTTGGTTTCCAGCTGACTGGAGCAGGGAGGGAGGTGGCAGCAGGATGGGGTCAGAGAACAGTGCCTGCTGCTGCTCTGTGCAGCAGACATAGGAGGCAGGTCTCAGGGGGAACAGGGAATGGGAGGACTTAGGTGGGGACTCTGGGGGGGGGGGTAACTCAGAAAGGCTGTGAAGGGATTCACAGGGGTGGTGAAATGAGGGGAGAGGACCAAGAATGATGAGGGCTAGGTAGTGCAAGGGACTTCATGTTGGAGGATGGAGTTTGAGGAGGAGTTGCAAGGATGACTGGAAGCAGAGAGCAATGCAAGGTATCAGGAGAAGACAGAGGAGGGGACTGCATCGAGAGAGTTAAAGGAGGAAATTGAAGGGATTGGAAAAGGTTTGAGTTGGAGACAGGCATAGGGTGGATTGCATGTGAACAGGTAGCAGGAAAAGTCACAGAAAGGAGTGTGTGGTAACCAGCCTCTGGGCTGATTTTGGGGAGACAAGCTGAGAGTGAGGAACAGGCACCGGCAGGGCACTTTGGTCGGGGAAATTTTTGGAAAGACATAACTCAAGGTGGAAAGGGCAAGATACATCTTAGGGAGGGGCAGATACCTGACAGGGGCACCTGGAAGTATATGGATACAAGGCAGGGGTTGAAGGGTGAGGTAGAGACTGGGGTGTCTGTGTGGACTCTGTCGGGGACAGGACCTGAGGGAGGACAGGTGCTGGTATGGGGCTATGGAAAGTAAACTGGAGGGACTGTTACCAACTTTGCCCATCAACTCGAAGTCTGGTCATTTATTAGGGTTACTTCCTCGGGGGGGGGGGGGGGCTGTTGCAATTCTATTGGTGTAGTGCTTGTGTCACTTGTGTCCGTGTGGAGCTTGCTTCTCCCTTCTGCAAATCCCTCCCGATGGAACCACCCTTGCAGGACCTAAATTTCCTAAGACTAGGTTCCTAAGTGCAACTGAGCAGACCAGGTCTATCAGCAGTCTCAGCCGACCCCTTATGTGTCCCTGGACTCAGCAGGCCGGGTTACACAGCACTGGTCTGCTGCTACCCTTATGTGCCCCTGTATCTGCAACGGACTAGACTGGAGTATGCATCTGAGCAAGCTGGGTTAAAACAGCACTTTCAGTTGCCACCTTTATATGCCCCTGGACTCAATCAGGCTGGGTGAAAACAGCACTTTCAGCTGTCACCCTTATATGCCACAAGTTCAGCACGCTGGTAACCCCTTAATGAGCAAACCTTACAAGAAATTGGGCATCACAGGGATCTTTGGCTGGGTAAAAGGAGCGTTGCTGCAGAGCAATACTGAGGAAGTCTGGCAACCAGCTTGATTAGGAAAGTTACTTTATTGCCAGGTACATAAAACTTATGAATAAGTATAAAAGGAAAGAAAAATGCCCAAACAGTTACAATATTGCAAGGTACATAAAACTTATGAATAAGTATAAAAGGAAAGAAAAATGCCATAACAGTTACAACAATATTAATAACCATACAAAAGAGGAAAATGATCAATTACAGATTACAATGATCAGTTACAATATTACCCAGTTTCAATTATAGTATTGGGGAAAGCTAGCCCAAGTGGATTACAAAAGATCAGGTTCAGAGAGTTATAGTTGGACTAGGGAAAAACAGAGAGAGAAGCAAGGGGGAGAATGTCTCACCACTCAGTGCAGCTCAAAGGCACCCAGGAACCAGGCTGTTCAGCGTAGGGTCAGGAGTGCTGGAGACAGGCAGAACCTCCACCATGATCAGCAAGGAGAAGGTGAAGTCCCAGTGGACCTGAGGCAGCTTGTAGGTCCAGGCATCAGAACAGACTCAGCACAGATTCTCTCTCACTAACTCTGGTAGGGATTTTTATAGGGAAGAAACAACGGTTTAAGGTGGAACGCTAGCTTGTTTTGGGGTAAATATGACTTAAGGGAGTATACCAGAGGTGTTTTGTTTAGGTGGACAATAGGAGCTGATCATTCCTGGTGATGGGTGGCATTCCTTTGAGGGAGCTTACAATGCAGTCGGGCAGATTCAGTATGTTGGATATCAATTGAAGATCTATTGACTAGAATTGATCTGATAACTGCTGGCCTGGGTGTGTGCAGGCATGAGTTCATTTGTCTCAGGAGCAGGGATCCCCCATCATGCAGTGCTTCTCTGCTTTGCCAATCCCAGTGCAACTCCTGCCTTGGAGCTTGGTTCTCCAATCAGTACGCAAATGAAGTTTCTGCTGTCCATTCAGTGCGCTAATGGCTCACAGCTTCCATGTGGATGAGGCTAGAGGAGTTGGCCTAATTCCAGCACCCTTGTTCAAAGGGGTTTTAGGTGTGTCTCCCACTGCCTTTCGTTGTTTTTGGTTCAGCAGAGACTGAAGGTGATGGGGGGGGGTCGGTGGGATGAGTCTCAGTGGCTGGTTACTATGCTCTAATTCTCCAAGAACACAGAGCTACTAAGTAACAGGACAGATAAGGGGCAGAGGTGGGGTGGGGAACAGAGTGTTAACGATATTTATGGAACTAAGGGGGAAACTGGAGCACTTGTGTTAGAAAACTTAATTTTGATGTTAGGATGTTAACTCTTGCCAGAAGATGAGTCCAAACACCACAATCCAACAGTGCAGTTCCTATCTTCCTGAGAAAAGCATTTTTTCCATGTTTGTGTGGTCTATTAATGTCCTATTAATGTCAACGGGAGTTATGTGTATATAGACCCAGTAAATCTTAGTACTTTTGAAGTCTTTTTTCTATCCATAGTTCATCTGAAAGCATTTCATGTAGAGCTATAAAGAGCTAGTGAGACCACACCTGGAGTGCAGTGCGTAATATTGGGTCCCATATTACATGGTGACACGGAAGGACTGGAAAAGTTATACATTAGCATAGCCACCCTAGCCCACATGGTAAAACAGAAGTCTCTCACACCAACTACCATGTACCCACTCCATTTTGCGTGCTCTTTTAGCATGCCCTATTTTATAGTAAAATAGGAATATAGCCAGGACCTATGGCTTCTAGATGACCTTTGGTATCCGACTATTGAATGATTTTTCTGAATGTGTAGAACTGACTTTTAAAAAGTTGCAGCCTAGCTGTCACATCCTTATGTTATCATTTCAAACACATTTGTTCTTTAGTATGGGACACATGACTCAGTGTGCAAGTGTCCCACTGACTTCAGCTGGAGACCCTGCACAGTCCAGGTCCATGGAGGGTACATTTGCTTCATACGTCATTGAGACTGATGTTGTGATTATTTGAACTCTCCCCTCTATAATTTGTAATCAAAATTCTGATGTTCTTAGTTAGTCAACTCTTCTGTTTTTTCCATAAGAATTGTATCTGAATTGAGTCTTGTGGATTTGTCCCTTTGTAATATTACCAGTTTTGATAATGCATATAGTATAAGGGTCTGATCTAAAGCCCATTGCAGGTCCTAAATAAACATAGTCCTTGTCTACAAAGGGATATGATCAGCATAGCTATTGTGAAATCAGCTATTCTCCAAAAGCTATTCCAAAATAGATCCCCTTCCTGGACACTCTCTTCCAAAATTAAAGCTTCTTTCTCCTAGAATAAATACTTTTTTCACCAAGCGTATTCCTCAGTAACCATCCCATCAATTTTGTTGTGTGGCCAAAGCCTTACTCAAAGATTTTACTATTTAAGTTCTTTTAGGATAGACATTGTAACTTTTATATGTGTTTGTTTCGTATCTAATCCCTTTGGACAATATTGCAGTAGATACATTGTCTCCCTTTAATAGAACTATTACAGTTTAGATTATTTAGTTTAGAGATTCTAATACCTTCCCTTGCTTTTATTGAAACCAACCCAATGGCAAAACTGCCACTGACTTCAATCGAAGGGAAATGAAGATCAGGGCTCTTCAGAATTATTACAGACTATATAACTATCTGGATGGAAAATGTTGTTAAGAGCTTGTGTAATGTTTTCATTTGGAGTCACACCCAGCCATATGCTGATGGTTAATTATGTGATCCACTTTAGTACTACTTTTATATATGCATAGACTTTTACTTATGAATTAAATGAAGCTTGATGAAAGTTTTTGCAGGCAACCCACAATATGTCCCGTCTTTACTTTAGAAATAAGTTTGAGACGATGATAGTTCAGTCCGTCTCCTGCCAGTCATTACAACCAGCAGAAAACTGTGAATGGAACTTTTGCCGCTTGAGACAGACACTTAAATTTAGTTTTCTGTGACGAAAAATAATCCTCTACATGAGCCTTTAATATTGTTTTTCAAAGGCTGAGGTTTGAAACTGAAGGGAGGTTTGGTTTCTACTGTAATTGCCAGCAAGGGTGGAATTATGCTGCCACAACCAGGGAAAGTCGTTTTCATTTAGTTGGGTCTGTCATCATTAAAGGTGCTGTACTGGGGAGGTGAGCACTTCTTGAACCATTAGGGCTCTTTCATTTTGCATTAATATTCTGTCATAAGCAAAAGGGCACCTTTTTGTATTACTGGGAAAAGCCCAGGCATAATTCCAACACTAGAGGTTTTTAGCACCAAGCTGAGTTGCTGCTTACTGGTGCTTGCAGCAGTCTGTGTTTATTCAATCTTCCTTGTGTTTCTTTGAGGCCAGAAAGTTACCAACTTCACAGAGAACTGAAAGGAGTTGAACTGGATTACTCATTCTGCCTAAGTAGGTTTGTTCGGGTTGTCTGGTTTGGTTTTTTTTTTTTTTTTTTAAAAGAAGCTTTCCGGTGAGGTTGGTTATGCAACTGTAATGTCAAAATTTGCTCTGTAGCAAAATTGGCTCTTCGTTGTCATGCTCTTCCTATTTATTTGGCTTCGGTAAAACACAAAAAGATCATAGAATCTGGGCAGAGGAACATAATCTTCCCCACCCCTTAGTCTTGGGCTTATTTCTGTATTTCATCAGGTGGATTCTTACTGGCATTTTCAACTCCCTCTGGCCCTGATTCAGCAAAGTCCTGAAGCATATGCTTATCCTTTAAGATATGTACCTAAACCTCTTAGACTGTTTTGAAGGTCTCAATCAAAATTTTCATCACTGCTAAACTGTATACAAATTCACAACTTGCAAGTGTCCATGTCAGTCCTCTGATCCATCTAGTAATCCACATTTTCTTGAATAATGTGTGTGCTTATTGTCCTTATTTGTCTCAAGCTTTCATTTATATTAGCAACAGAATCTAAATGTGTATTAGTAAGAGACATGCAAAATATTTATAGTGACAGAGGAACAAATAGCATCACATGGTTGTTACAGAACAACATCCAATCAGGGCTTCCATCAGAGCACTTTTACAGCACACATTCTTAATTATTATCATGTACTTGCATAATAGTTTAAGCAATGAAATTCTTTACTTGCGTTTGGCCTGGACATCATCCTACACATATACATTTGGGGTTGGTGATGAAGTGGAAAGAGACGTTTATGAGAGAATTATATATACTTGAACAGAGAAAAATGCAGCTAAAAAGTCTAAAAGCAGACTAATCATATTATTGACGTTGTGATGAATTTTTATTACAAAAGGAAGTAGTGTCACTAATCTGAATACGCACAGTGCTTTTTAGAGGAGTGTGCAAACAAGAGGAGAAAGATAACACGGAATAGAAAAATGAATGTTTTCCCCTGGACGTTCATAATTCATATTTTTTTGTACTTGATCAACAGACATCTAACTACTTCAGAAATTTAATTATACTCAAATACACATTTGGGAGGCTATCATATTTTAAATCAATTTCATAGCATGTCTTTCCTCATCCTACCTTGACGTAAATAATGATTAAGTCGAATTTTACATTAAAATTGTGAATAGTTCAGTGGCAAGGCCCAGACGGCTTTTGTTTTTGAATAATATTTCCCTATTGACAAATTCCAAAGGGGAAACCATGTTAGTTTAGCTCAGCAAAACAAACAAAGAGTCCTATGGCACTTTTAAAGACTAACAAATGACTAACTTTAAAATGCTAATAAATTTGTTAGTCTTTAAAAGTGCCACAGGACTCCTTGTATGTTTTTATATTGTTTTTAGTATGGATAAGGTAAATATGAAAAGCTTTGAACAAACTTTATATATATCTAGGGCTGCTGTTTTTTTCCATGTAATTACTCAGAGTTCACTTCATTCTATCTATTTACTTACATAACTCTGATTCTCATTGCTGTAGTACCCAAAGACCTCAGCATTATTAACATATTTTATTCTCAAATGTTCTCTGTGAGGTAGGGAAGTATCAGCCCTATCTGCACATGGGAAACTGAGGCAGAAGGTGGAAGAAGTGTTTTGCCCAAAGTCCTGCAGGCCTCTGTGGCTGAGAACCAGGAATCAAACCCAGGTTGCAGAATTTCAGTTGAGTGCCCCAGCTTTCACTTACTATAGGAACTGGTTTTCAAGGAGCTGCTTGCTTTTATGCATTTTGTTAATTATCCAGGTAAGTTGACTGAGACGGAAGGCAGTGAAGTTGTGTGCCCAAAATCACACAATGATTCTGAACTTCAGCTCAGGCTGCCTCAAGGCACACCTTCCACCCTTTTGCTCTAGTAAGCCACAAGAAGTTTGTTTTTAAATGTTCTGCATTGTACAAAACTTGAAGTACTTATTGAATTATTATGCAGACACCACATACTATACTGGGTCATTTCTTTCTCTTGTGTTCCCTTATTTAAGCAATGAAAAGAAAAAAAAAGAGTTAACATTACATATGCCTAATTCCCTTCTGCACATCTTAAGTGCTGTAACTAATGATAATTACTATAGACTATAATTAACTCTGTGGTTATGAAAGAAAAAGAAAACATAAACCCTCATTAAGGGTGTATTCTGTGAGTGGTGAGGGCCTTCCCTGTATGGTGAATTCAGTGATAGGAAAGGCCATTCAATGCCTTGGAGAATGGGGATCTGAATGAATTACTATTATAATGCTGTTATTTCTACATAGAAATCATGTACAAGGATCACACAATGCTCTTTTTGCACAAACACAAAGAGATCCAGAAAGCCCTTGGGGGGGGGGGATGGGGGGGTGGTATTATTATTTCTGAAGTCCTTGCACCCAGTCTGTTTCCCATTGAAGTCAAAGAAAGAATTCCTATTGCCTTTAATAGGAACAAGAGCGAGCCTTTTTTCACGCCAAGAAAGTGACACTAGATAGAGTGGAATGTTCAGTTTTGGCCATTTGGTATTAACATATTTTTTATCAACAGACATTTTGGGACATCCTTTTTTGTTTGTGCATAATGTATGTGTGCACCAATATACACAGACAGGTATTTGCATATACAAATTGGATTGTTATTTTTCCAGTTGCTTAGTTCTCTCGCTCAAATGTGCACACACATTGTGTGCAAACTTAGGAAGGAATCTGAAAAAGTATCTCTTTGTACACAAAAATAGCTCAGTGGAAGACACTGTTATAACATAGGGTTCATTTTTCAATTCTTGGTCACATGAATCCAGATGTAGAAAATAAGAATATTTTGCCTGTGATGGTTAAGGACTTTTGGAAAAAAAGATCACATTGAAATGAAGAAATTTAGCTCATGGAATTTCTATAGTTTCTATCAATTGTTTGGTGATTGTCTTACAATGTGGGATTCCCAGCCTCGAGGTGCCAACCTTCAGAGAGGTTGTGAACAGATGTCAGGGGAAAGTGTTGACCCTTTCCTTCCACATTGCTAAATGGGAAAATAGACCTGGGTAGGCAGGGAAGGGGGATGAGCGGGAAGTATGGAACAGGAGGGCTTGCTCTAGAAAAGACTGAACACCATTTCCTTAGAATGTATATTCTGAGATAAATTCAGTTCTAGTTGATAGGTGAACTAGTTTTCAAAAAAACGATTTTCTTTAAATGCTAGAGGATTTCTCATGGAAGAAATAAGGGAGTTTGCATGCCTGCAGTGTAACAATTATATCTCTCAGCTTATTTGTACTGTAACTTCACAGTGACAATTTAGAGAAAGAGTGTTTGAAGATCACAGATTTTATGTAGGTCATAAACTCAAGATATCTATAGGAAGCTTCCCTCATCATTACATCTAAAAAGTGTATGACTGTGTTTCCCATCCTGTAAACTAAATTTTGTATGTTAATGATCTTGGTTTCTGCTCCTGTCAATGCTATCTTATCCAGTGGCCTGAATGAATCAGTGGGCCAGCAAGGGGGGGCACGGAAACGCCCACTGTGATAAAGTCTCTTCTAGGTTGGTAGTGACCTAAAGTTAACCTGTTCAGAATCTAATCGGTTTTCAATCAAGTTCCTAAAGGAAAGGTGTCAATATTGCAAAAACAACCTTCACAATCATTGACGTTCTTACTAACAATCTCAGCAGAGTGGTCAACAAGGATGAGAGGACACTGAACTACTTTCCCACCCCCAAACTGACCCTTAGAGGTCATATATTCAACCAGAATGGTGGCATAGGAAATTTGACTCTATCAGTCTACACTTTGTAGGTAAATATAGCACCTCTTTCTCTGGGGCTGTGAATCTGCCAGTTCCTTAATGAGTACTAAATGAAAATTGGCTAGGGAAAAACAAATCAACTATTGTGTGTGTTTTGGTTGTCTCTTGGACCAAATTTAGCATAGCTACAAAAGGCTCAACTCTCTTTGCCTATGGCTACACTGTCAATTTAGTTTGAATTAAGGAGGCTTAATTTGAACTAAATTGGTCCC
Organism: Podocnemis expansa; assembly: GCA_007922195.1. NCBI lineage: Eukaryota > Metazoa > Chordata > Testudines > Podocnemididae > Podocnemis > Podocnemis expansa. The sequence continues at coordinate 11,176,098 of ML681973.1, forward strand.
TGTAGACAGGCACTGTGGCCTGCCTCCGAGTCCGGGCTGGAGGAACATGCCGAATGCCCCCTCTGGCCAGGCCAGGGAACAGCAAGGACTCAGCCCCGGAGGCGGAAGGGTGTGGCCAGAGCAGGAAGGCGCGGTATAAAAACTCAGGCGGGGAGCTCAGTTGGGCCTGAGCTCCAGAGGAGGAAGGACGTACCGGCACGGAGAGAGCAAGCCAGGCCAGGCCAGGCCAGGCTAGGCCAGGCCCGGCCCAGGCCCAGGCCCACCAGCCAGGCCCTGGCTCCAGGGGCGCCCGGTGCTATGGCCCGCCCAGCCTCCCCGGACCAGGCGAGTGGGAAGGAGGCCCAGCGGCAGCCGACTGGGGTCGGCACTTAAAGGGCCGTCGGGCCCCGTTGCAGCCTCCCCACTCGGGGGCGACCCGTGGATGCAGGGAAACGGAAGGCCCTACTCCTTTCCAGGCCTGTGACCTAAAGGAGCTGCCCTCCATAAAAGAGGAGCTGCCCCCTGCCTCAGGCCCCTGCGACCTGGAGGAGCTACCCTCGGCTGAGGAGGAGATGCCAGACCCGTGTGGGCCCCAGGACCTAGAGGAGCTGCCCCGTGCAGAGGAACTGACGGAGTATCCAGACCTGCCGTCCATGGATACTGAGGGGTTCGCTGGGGTCCCACAGGCCTGCTATGAGGGAGACCCTGAAGACGGCTACCCCCTGTGGAGATAGGTACCCAGGGTGGGTGGACGGGACAGGGGATGGAGGAAGTAGCCCAGGGAGGGCAGGATGGTGGGCCGTGTTCCCGGGGCAGTGTGTTTCGGAGGCTGCCCTGCTGACCCCGTGGTAGGCCACCCTGCCCCTGTATAGGGCCCTGGGCTGAGACGCAGTGGAGTGGGTGGGCCTGCATCTTCCTCCTCAACTCCCCCCCTGTTTCTTGGCAAAGGAAGCGTTAACCCGTCCCTGACCACCAGACTTTGTGCTTGCCTGCCCTGCCTGCGGGCCGGGGCTCCAGACTTTGTGCTTGCCCGCCCCACCTGAGGGCTGGATCTTCAACTGGAAATTGGCCCAACCCACCCAAGGGGTCATGCCCGAGACGTTCTGTCGGCTGCCGGGACGGGCGCCACACTGGCTAACTCCCCTTCACCACCAGTAGGAGGCACCCTCCCGACCGGCCACCAGCGCTGCAGGCTTACAGTCCCTGTCTACATTAGTTTGAACTAAGAAATTTCTTAGTTCTAACTAATGAAAACTTAGCTTGAACTAGTAACTACCGCAGGCATGTTTGAACTAAGGGCTTAGTCTGAGCGTTAGTTTTAATGAAGCGCAATGTAGACATGCGACGACCCTTAGTTCGAACTAAGGGCAGTTAGTTTGAACTATCAATGTGGACTAGTTCGAGCTAGTCCACTTTTAGTTCAAACTTATATGTTCGAGATTATTTTGAAGTAACCTTGAACTTATTAGTTTGAACTAAAAAGTTTGAACTAAGTTTCTGTAGTATAGACATAGCCTTTATTTCAGTCAGGCTGTCCCTGTCTATCCCAACAGTAAATATGACTGCTTGAAAATAGCCCATTTTTAGAGACATTTAAAGCTAAAGCATCTTTCTTTAAAAGCCAAACATTAGTATTATTTATAGGCATTACACTTATAACTGAATGTGCAGCTGTCAATACAGAACACAGAATTTGTTAAATTACAGTTTACACAAATAGAGAAGTCAATCCCATTAATGTACCGAAGTTATGGATTAATTAAGCATGTACCAAAATAGATTAATCTTTATAGATCTCTTGGATTTCTCCCCAGTGCAATAACACTTGCTCCTGATTCACACTGGTAGCAGTGAGGGAAGAATCAAATGGTTGTGTGTATTCTGATAATCAGTAATTCAGTTAAAAAAAAAGTTCAAATCCTAGATATTAAACAAACCTAGTTTTATTGTTGAGGGACATGAGGTATTTTTCATGTGTGAGGGGTTAAAAGAAGGATAAGGTTCATTGAATTTAGAGGTAGCAAGCGTCTTCCTTTTTGAATGAGTAGACTCCTTTGGGGACTCTAAAAGTCTTTCAAGGCATGGGTGAATAGGTAAAGAGGCCCTCAAGGCCTTCCCATGATGGCTGTTTTACTTAGCTTTCTCTCTGGGCTGAAATGGAAAACATTAGAAACCTTTTATTTTTTTAAAACTATACTTTTGCTGTGAACTCCACAGAACTTGACTGTGTTCTTTTTGCACAAAATGTTCTACAAGGTCCTTTTTAATTAGATTGTTAAATGTTGATATTCACAGTTATCCCTTTCTAATTGGAAACAGTCTTTGCTTCTCTCACGGCTGTTTCAATTCCAGTCTTGTTCCTCTTTTCTAAATATCCCAGTTTTAGCAACTTCCAGGAGTTCTGTTCCCCCTGTGGTTTATATAAAGGATGTCCTGGAAACTAAGTAAAGCTTTTAGACAGTGAGCAGATTGAAAGTGTAGCTAGTATTTCAAAGTTCTTTTGTGAAAAATAAAGCAAACAAGGATCATTCAATTTCTACAGTCTCTCTCTGTAATGCCTGTCAGGTTTATTTGTAGATGATGTCATGTGAGTGAGGCTCACAGCAAGAAAATTATTGGATTTGGTTCAAAATTTAAAAAAAATTAATTTTGAAAAAAAAATTGAAATGTCAAAGTTGTTTCTGTTATAAAGGGTTTTAAAACATTTTTTCAAACATAGTTTGCAACAACTATGAACGTTTTTAATGAAATTTTCATTAAAATGTTATCAAAGGGTGAGTTTATTTATTGAACAGTCTTTTTGATAAAGAAGATGTTTTTGGTGGTAATGTTGGAGTTAAAAATTATGTAAAATTTTTATAAAAAAAGAATGCTTTCACAGAAAACCACAATTCCAATAGCATCAAACTTTCCACAAGACTATTGTTTGAGAAAAGACCATTTCTTCAATTAACAAGCTTTTTATACAGAAAATGATGGTAATAAGGGGGTGGAAATGAGACAGACATAAAGAGCTATATGTTAGTGAACAATATGGACAACATTCCCAAATGAGAAGCGAATGGAAGTTCCAAAAGAAGAGGCTGATGGGTCCCAAGAGGTGAAGACACTCCCTGGAAGAACAAAAAGTAATCTAATCTGAAAGCTGTGAGATGTTTGTTTCTGAAGACAACTGTATTTGTATCAAATAAGAGCAGACTCAACCATACCCAGAACAAAACCCACAGTATTTAGTATCACTTCTATTTTTTGTTTGTTTCACGTACTTCTTGTGGTTAATATTTCATGTGGTTAGTTCCTGACCTAACCCACATATATACACAATGAAACAAGCCTGCACGGAGCCTGAAATGGGTTTGGGAAAAGCAGATAATAATATGGTCAGGGTCAGCCCGACCGTTTACTTGAACTAGGCAATCACTGAGGGTGCCAGGCTTTAAGGGACGCCAAGTTCGACTAAAGTGAATTATTTCTTTATTTAATAAAACATTAATATGTTATCACTTTCTTCTACATGAAAGGGAGGAGGGGCACCAAATCTTAGTTTGCCTAGGGTGCTAAAAATCCTGGGGCCAGCCCTCGGTATGGTATTGCTAGCCCACGTGGCTATGTGCCAGAAGCACTACTTGAGATCCAGGGGCTAAGCGCTCCCTGCACATGCCATGGCGTTGCTATTCCTGACCATGCCAGCCACAAATGAGACTGGAGGAAGCTCATATTCATATGCCCATCAAAGAAGAAGTCATGGCACTTGCTGGAAGTAGTCAACTAACTTTGGTGTGTTATTTGAATTCTTTTTTCTTTGTAAGTATAGGGAATGCAATAAATAAGGTAAATTCAGCAGGGTAGAAATCTGTTCTATTCCAGTGTCGAATCAATTTCTTTCTGGATTTACAATACTTGACATGTTTTGACCAGTGGGTTACCATGAACAGATGTCATGTTGCTAAATATGTGGGGGTTCTCAGCTAAATTCTGATTAGAAGGGAGGGGTTGCTGCTTTGGAAGAGGCTGGGATCCACTAACTTAGTGTGAAGTTTATTTCTCTCACATAAAGCCCTAGTACTGCCTCTGTGTAGGTGGAGTATGGATGAAAAAGAAGGTCAAAACTACCCACAAATCAAGGCAGTATAGGGGGTACTCATGAGTTGAGAAATGGCCTCAGATTCTCCGCAGCATACACTCAGTCCTGCAAGGGGTAAGCATTCTGGCCTCCCTCTAGCAAAGCACTTAAGCAAATGCTCAAGTTTAAGCATCTGAGTAGCCCCGCTTGTACATATGTTTAAAGCTAAGCAAGTACTTTCTTGGATCTGGACGAGAGTGCTCACTGCCGTGCATGATTGAGCTCCAGTTGCACGAGATGCTGGGTTCAATGGACCTTCATAAGAAGAGATGTCTGCTCCACCTATAATGTGGCTTTCTGGAAAGACCATTTCCCTCTGACTTACAAGATATACAGTCACTTGTGTAACTGCTCCATAATTAGAATCTTTGCCTAACTCTTCTCCTCGACTCATAAATGGTGTTTGTACTGGTCCTCTGTCCCATGGATAAATTTCTTTCCTACACTAAAACAAGCAAGGAGTCCTGTGGCACTTAAAGACTAATAAATGTATTTATTGCATGAGCTTTCGTGGGAGAAAATCCCACTTCGTCAGACACTTTGAAGACGGGGGACCTTACAGAATGGGAGGAAATAAATTCAGGGAAGTGTAAGTCATGGGGTCAGGTCACACTGTAACAGCAAATCAAAGCAATTGTTAAGATTCAAACACTGGGGAACAACATATAGAGGAAGATGAGGTCAAACGATCAGTTGTAATGAGAGAAAAAGCCAAAGTCCTTGTTTGTTTTACTGAACTAGGCTAACATGGCTGCCTCTGTGGAACTTTCCTACAGTATAATATGCTTTTGTAAGTAACAGCTACTATAAATATGGTATGGAAAAAACTTAGTCTATATAAATGCCCCCTAATGGAAACTGAGTTTAACAAAACATGAATAATAGATATGGGGAGCAATTTTATAATATTTGTTTTATTGCAAAGCAATGTAGACACATGAAGGCTAAACTGTGTTATGGGAAGCAGAAATCATCTTTGAATAGGGTGCTGCTGCAGAAAGGAGATTTGGAAACCAACACATCATACTCCATACTAGTTATTGGTGGGATCTGCCTCTGATATTTAATAAAATGAACAAGCAGTCTGGTGGCACTTAAAGGCTAACAAATTTATTTTCTCCCATGAAAGCTCATGAAATAAATAAATTTGTTAGACTTTTCAGTGCCATCAGACTCCTTGTTCGTTTTGCTGAACCAGACTAACACGGCTGCCCTGTTGGAGCTTGATATTTAGTAGAAATCCCTGCCTGTTTTGCAGTCTGGTGACAGCTTCAGTATGAACAAGCTTGTAGCTTCCCGCTTTCTGTAGAGCAGTAGAGCTGGTCAAAAAGTTGAGAGAAATGCTTGTATAAATTTTGTCTATATTAGTTTCCTGTTTCTGTCTATTAAAAGAAAATGGAAATTTTCCCTGAAAAATCAAAATGCGTGGGTGGTAAATGTCCAGTTTAATGATACCTCCTGTGCTTTGATTCTCTGTTTGCTGAAAATTTGGGTCCGATTATGATACTGTACACAGGCAGAAATCCAACTGAAGACAAAAAACAAACCAAAGATATAGACATACAACTAGACAAATTCCAGAGCATTGTAAATAAAGTTACAAACTGAGACTTTGCTGTAGGTTAAAGCCTTACCATAATTTTGTACTAAAAAGTCACCGTGGGAATGGAACACTTTTTTCTAGTGTGAAGAGAAATATTGCAGTGCTGGTAAAGAAAATTTGGACTGACAGGCAAAAAATCAGGACAAGCAGTTGTGTGGCACTTTAAGACTAAAATAAATCTGTTAGTCTTAAAGTGCCACACAACTGCTTGTTGTTTTTTTACTGGACTAGACTAACACGGCTATCCCTTTGGAAACTGGAAAAATCAGGAGCTAATATAAGTAAATTTTTCTTCTGAAGAAGGTTATTAAAGCCTGATGAAGTAGACTCTAGTGAGTGAGTCAAGTCATTGAATAACAAGATACAAAGTAATGGAATCAGTGAAAGGTAACAGTCTTGGTGGCAGAGTTAAATGATTTATCCTGTTATAGTTATTTTAAAGGCAAAGGTGAGGGCACTGAGTTGGTGTGGTGGGATTACCTGTCAATGGGAAAGCTGTCAAAGATATTTCTATTCAGTTAAATTTGCATCTTAGAATATCTTAGTCATTTTCACTTGCAAACAGAAGTACTGGTCATAGTAACCATGTAAGAATATGGCATTTAGTTCTTCTGTGGAATGTTAGAGAACGTACGTGTTAGATCATGTTAGATCCCACTGATGATGAAAAAACAAAGGATATGCTTTTGACGCTAGGGTGACACCACTAGTTGGTTTCAATACCTTAAGACAGGTGATCCATGCTCCGGTATGATTTCTGCTACTTTTCAGTGCATGAATTGTTTTTCTGAGGGCCATGCTTCTAGTCTGGCTCTGACAGGGAGCCAAGAGCCAAATTAATCTCAGTGGTAAGTCAATAGAGTTACACCAGCCAGGAATTTGGCCCAATGTGTCTGTGATACATTTCCCCCTCTTCTTTGTCTTTTGTCTGTTTCTGACTTGCTTTCCTTTTCTTTGGTCTCTGTCTCTCATTTTTCCACTTGACCATCTCAGTCTCCAGATCAATTTTTTTCTCCTTCCTGTCTCTGCAGCCTTCTCTCCTTTCCCATTCCTGCTCACTCTCTTTTCCTTTCCTTGCTCTTCTCATCTCCCCGTTCATTCTACATCTTTCCAATGCACAGCATCTGGTTTTACTTGGGTGTCCTTGGCAGGCCTTTTGTACTACTTACTAGGTTGGCTTCCTACCAAGCTAAGATACACAACCTTCTGGATCTAACAGGGCCTGGAATGATAAGTTGTAATGCAGCGACTCTCATACTGTGGTCTGCAGATGACTGGTGGTGAACTGGAAAACTTCCAGGAGATTCATGGGACTGCTTCTGTCACAATGGTGAAGAATGTATCTGCTTTTAAGCATTGATATTTCTTGATATTTGTAGCCTCGGCTTATTTAAGTGTTCCATGAGGCTAGGCGATGACTAAACTTAAGAAACAAAAAAAAAACCCTTGACTAGATTTTCCATAGCTGCTTTATATCTTTCTTTGTTGGGTCATTTCTTTGGTTTCTATTCCACAATAATCAGATTGGAGGATGACACAAATAAATAGGACACAAGAGAGCTATACAAAGATCTGGAAAGAGAAAAGCAGAAGAGGCTGCTCTGCAAGTGTGTGTGCTGTTAAATGTGAAGTCCTGTACCCACAGGGATAAAATTATAATTTGGCTGGTCCCAGGACCCTCCTATAGTGGCCACCCTCTTCATGAAGGTCTGGGCCCCCTCACGTCAGTCCAGGCCCCGCTCACACTGGTCCGAGCAACCCCCCACTCACTCCAGCTATTGCCCACCCACTCCAACTACTGCCCCTCATAGGCCTACTCCCACTCCAGCTACTGCCCCCACATGTCTACGCCCCACCTAGTTACTGCCCCCACAAACCTGCACCACAACCCCAGCTATTGCTGCCCACACAGCTACCTCCACCCTAGATACTGCCCCCCCAAACCTACCCCCACCCCAATTACTGCCCCCACCTTGTCGCTGGTCCCTAACCCCCTACCATGCCATGCCATCTTCCCTGGCTGCCCTGGGCTGACCCCCTTCCTGCGCCCTTTTCCTGCTGGGCTGGCTCACCTTTTCTAGAAACCTCCCCCCAGGGCTCCCTTACCTGGCCACCATGTCACTGTGGAGTGGCTCCGGCCCAAACTGAGGCTCCCACCCAGAGCCTACTCTGGTTGAGCATGCTCAGAGGCTCTGAGTATGCTCAGTCAGAGGAGGCTCAGGCCTGAGCCTCAGCCCGGGCCAGGGCCACTCCCTGCCCTCCCAGAATGTGCCAGAATGGCATTCTGTGGCCCACTGTTTTTAGAGACGCAGCATTTGGGGAGCCCCTAAAAATAGAAAACGGAGCCAGAATTTAAAAACAGCGGGCCCTGGACCACAGCAATCCGGCTCCATTTTCTATTTTTAGAGGTCCTGGAATGCTGATAACCTAAAAATAGTGGGTCCCAGAATGCCATTCGGGTGCTTTCCAGCTCACTTTAATCCCTGCGTACCCAGGGAGAAAGAAGAAGTGAGGTGAAGGGGATTGAGAGATGTAACCTGCTAGCTATACCCATATCTCACAGAAAGTTATATTCATATTCGTCTCAGTGCTGTTCCAGTTGAATGTTATTTTTCAAGCAGCACAAATTATTTATTGCAGAGAAGGTGCAGAATTGGGATTCAAAGGCTGGGAAGGAAGGTGGCCAAAGGGAGGATCTCTATTTCAAGTAGTAAGTCCTCAAGGAGAGGGAGAACTGCTGTGCTAATAAATAAATGTCTTCATGAGCAAATCTGCAAGAATGTTCATTCATTCTGCATAGCAGGCTAAAGCTCTCATGTAAAATTATGCAAGAATTCATGCAAAATAATGAAAATTGAGTCAAGCCCAGGGGAGGACAATAGAGGAAGGCACTTCAAGGCAGGGCACTGGTAGATATCTTGAGATATCCTGTTACAATCTGGTCATTGGGTAGAGTAGAAATGAAGGGAATTGACTGTAGAAGCAACATAAAACTTAACTCTTGTGTTTTCTTATGCAAGGATACTACAAACTCAAAGTAATTCTGCTTTAGCACTCATTTGGGAATAAATTAAACTTTTGTATTATGATCTGTTTTTTATTTTTATCATATGGTTCTCCTACTCAACTGATTGTTTTGGGACGATAACAGTTTTCCAACGTGTCCTCAGAAATATCAGTAAGTGCTCATAAACACTCAAAAAAGGTACAGGCTAAATATTCCACAAGGTGTTTGCAGTTCGTGTGCAATCTTTTCTACAGCCTCCTCCAGCTGTGTTTTAGCATTGATCTAATGTATCCCCAATGAGCAGTTAGCATTTTTGTGACATTAAACATAGTTTTTCCTGTTTCCACATATGAGTTAAGTGAATAGTCAGATCTGCAGAAAAGTAACTGCACTGTGCTCCTCTTTATTAAAAATTACTCTATCAAAGTAATTGTTCTATTTTTTTTTCAGTAATGTCTTTACCCCGACAGTATTTGGAATTTTTAGGGGGCAAACTATATTTCATTCTGTTTACAAATGAACTTTTGTTTTGAATAATGTAGAATATGCAATCATGGGCTCCACTGACTTCAGCACACCCTGAATCAAGATCATAAAGCCCTGCATATCAGCCAATTGGATTATCAGTGATTTTATGAATTTAAATAAATGCTAGCTGTAGGTAGCATTGGGCATACAGAGTATGCATTGCTTTACAATCACAGAGATCTTGCTTAGCTCATAAAACTCACTTTACCATGGTTATTCTTACCAACAGTCATTTAGTCATGCTACCTAAGATTGCTAAATGGAATGACTGACAAGAACTACTAAGATGCTCTTCTTTTTGTATTTTGTTCATTTACAGCTAAATTTCTTTGGCTCTAAATTCACTCTGACAGTGCTTGCTGCAAGGAGGGGCTTGGAAGTAGAAAAGATGAAATGCAGAGCTGTATGAGGAAGTATGGCCTCTTTTTCAACAGAAGCTTAGTAAGCGATACTTATCAGATGGGCCTTCCTAAGCAGAAATGCATGAAACTGATCTCATCTTTGGATAGCATGAGCAAGTCACAGGCTTTTAAATTAGTTGCTGGAGTATGGGTCTGTATCCTTCCCCGGGTTTCTTGTGGCTGGTGGATTCATGAGTCCAGGCAGCACTTCTGTCTTCTCTGGATTCACTCATAAAAGTCCCTGAATTATGTGAGGGTGGATGTCTTGAATACTTCATTTCTTCCACAGACAAAGTACTCCAGTTTCTCTTCTCTGTGTTTCACAGTTGCCTTCCACCTCAAAGTGAAGCTACAGCAGTTAAACAGTGTAGGGCCCTGCTGCCACCCAGGTGCCTCTGTTTGAGTATCGCACATTACAAATAAATATTTTACATCCACCATATCCTTTGAAGTTGTACTCACAGGTGAATCTCTTCTTTTCAACCTGCACTATCTTTGGAAGTTGTATTGGTAGAAGATCTTCCTCTGTTCTTGCTAATGCCAGAAAAGAGTGGAAAACTGGAAATGCTGAGTCTCATTGCAGGACCGTAACCAGAAATATATATAAAACAATAAAGTCTTTCCACTGTCTTCTGGAATAAGGTGAATTTTAGTGCTCAGATATTTTAAATGATCAACACATAACAGTGTGACCAATACAAATCTTACTGATTTAGAGCCAGATTCTGCAAATCAAATTTCTATTTAGCTTTATTAGTATTAGTGCAAACTGCTGTTAAATGAGAGAAGCCAGGCTGCAGAAACTGCTCTTTTGTGTGTTTCCTGTACAATGTCTCTCATTCACTGTCTTGTTTCTTGTTTTATGATACATTGAGGAAAGTGATTTGAAGTCACATGACTTCAGCATTCTTTCAGTGCTGCTGACTTACAGAGTCATAGCCTCTAATCAACTATCCTTGTACTTCTCGTAAAGTGAATCCAGTTATGTATCTCTCTTTCATGCACAACTTAATTTAGTGGTTTAATAGAAAAACTCTACAAGGAACTCTGTACGTTTCTATCCTTAGTTGGAAAATTTCTGCCAGGGGAGAACGATTCTGGCATTGTATCTTTATTGTTGCTTCTTGCGTGTCTCAGTTGGGATCTCTGAGTTGGCTTATTGATCAACATTGCCTTAAGCCGCGAATGTGTCTATGTTATCTATTCTGAGAATAAGGTTTTCTTTGTTCCAAGGTGATATCTTTTGGCGAGTCCTTTCACTGAACAAAAGTGTTGTATTCTTGGAGAAATCCAGGTATCTGCCCTAATAGCCATCTTCATTCTATATTGTATGTGTACCCAGTACACGTTTTCTTTGCTAAGAACTGTGCTCCAACTCCAAACCATGTGGTTCATAAGTGTGCATTCTCATTTCTCATACACAATTACATAGTAAATCTAGGTTCCAAACAGGCATCCCTGTTAGTCTAGTCCAGCAAAACAAGGAAGGCACTTCAAAAAGAAGTATGGCACTTCAAAAGAGTAACAAATTTATTTATTGCATGAGCTTTAATAGGAGGAAAGAGGAATTTTTTCCCCATGAAAGCTCATGCAATAAATAAATTTGTTAGCCTTAAGTGCCACAGAATCCTTGCTTATAGTAAATCTAGGGTACCTTTTGTCCTACTGCATGAAAATTATTGCATTAAAACAGATTTTCTGGACACCACACTATAGGAAAGAGGTGGGTAACTTGGACGCCAGAAGACAGCAACAAATGTGATTAAAAGGTTTAGAAAACCTGACTTCTGAGTTTAAACCCTGGGCATATTTAGGGTTGAGAAAAGTAGACTGAGTGGGGATCTAGTAACAGTCTTCCGATATGTAGATAAGACTTGTACGTCTCTTCCTGCCACCTCAGGTCATAGACATACAGTTTGAAGGATTGGCTTTCAAAAGTGTTACTACTACTGGGCTGCCAACCGTTGCAGCTGTAACGGCAGACAGTCCAAAATGGGATGGCCTGGCGACTGAATTAATCTTTTATGCCTGGAGGTGATAACTCTCAATAAATGAATAAGGCTGATAGGGCAAGTAGTGTGGGAAGGCTTGCAATACTGCTGCCTGGGATGTACCAGTTCTGTGGATGATGAGCATAAAGATAAATATATTTCTAAAGTGTTCACCTGCTGAGGTGCTACATATATTAAAATAGTTCTAAGAATAAAGCACCATCTAAAAATGTATGCATATAAAACAAATCAAGAGAGCTGAGTGGAAAAAAGAGGAGAGGAAGGAAAGGTTATAATTACAGGGACAACAGTTGAAGGGAAAGAACTGTCAAATGTCTGCAAGCTCCCCAAGCTACACCCATCACAGCAAAGTCCAATTGGTTACTGGGGGATTCATAAAAGTGGGCAGTGTCTGAATAGGCAAATCCACCAGGATTAGGTTGAAGAGGGGTGTCATTTGTAGTGTGCCTTCAGAAACCTGCACTACCAATTTATCTGGTTGTTTGTGAAAGATGACTAATAAAGAGATGACTTTGGGCTCTAGGGCTCACCTTCTATGATTACTAAATCAATACAGAAGTTATCTATCTGTCTAAAAGATTAGCGCTTCATCTAAAACCAATTGCACAAATGTTTGAAAGAGGCAATGAGAATTGAGTCAACTGGAAAAAAAAGTCATCTTACCCATTTCTATCAAATATTTTTTCTTGGGAATCTGAATAATCTTCCACAGGACCCTTTTTTATAGCCATCAACCTATGCTCTACTTTGCTTTAATTGTCTGACTTTGCACCCTGTAGCATGTTGTTCTTACTATTTGTTTAATCCTAGTAGGAATAAATCAATCTCTGGAAATGGCAGCCTCATGCGTATCTGTTTTTTTAGTTCCCCCTTCTTCAAAGCGTCTGACAAAGTGGGATTTTCTATCACAAAAGCTCATGCAATGAATAATTTGTCAGTCTTTAAGTGCCACAGGACTCCTTGTTTATTTTTTTAAAAAGTCTTTTTTCATATGAAGTAGGATTCTTAGGAAAGGGCACTGTTGTCTTAATTAGATTAAGGAGCTGTTGCATGAATAACCAGCACCGGCATATGGAGCACCTTTGTTGTCTTTGTTCTGTTTTAGGTTGAAATGAGATGTCAAAGTCCATTTATCTCCTATTGTGTAAAAGCCAAGAAAAGAAATGTCTTCTTTGTGCTACTGAAAATATTCTCTGTCCCAGGGCTCTGAGAAGCACCATGTATTCTGCAAAAGTCAGGGTGAATTTCTTGTTCAAGGTTGATTTAGTCCTGTTTAGTTTACTGCTTGCACACTTTCAGTTTATACATTCTGAATACACAGCTGGGCGAAACACACAGGCTGAAAAAGATTGGATGTTGCCTAAGAAGACAGGCTGTGCTCTAATGTGTAGGGTCTTGGAAACTGTGAGTTTAAATTCAGTGTCCTTGCAAGCCTCCCCTCGGAAGGCATGTTGCTTCCTCACAGAAATGGCAGGGGCTCCCTTTTTTCAATAGGAAAAAATTAGACGAAAGTACTGTAGCCCCCAGGAAACTAAACTAGTACGTGCCCCAATAGGCACCAATGCCTAAGTCCCTGAACTGACACCAAATTGATGAAGTTAGATAGCAGCAAGTGACCCATACTGCATGCTGTAGAGGAAGGCAAAAAACCCTGATGAACGCTGCCAATCTGACACAGGGGCAAGCTCTTTCTCAACCCCACACATGGCAATCATTTATACCCTGCGCCCGTGAGCAAGAACCCATCAGCCTTGTCCAAGACTTGCAATTGTCCCAAGCTCTACACAGGTCTTGTGATGTCCATAGGAGCCAGAAATGTCCAGGGGTTGGGCCAGTATCATCACAACAGCTCCACTAGCTTCCCTCTCTTCTGTTGCGACAGCCCCTGGAGCAGTTATGCTGTCAGCAGAGGTACCAAAACTCCCTCAGTGAGGGATCTGCAGGCACATAAAGAGGAGAAGCTCCTGCTGATTAATCCAGCAGTAAGCTCTGGGCAGATTTGTACTTGGAAATCCATCTAGGACTGTGGGGAGTATTTTGCCTCTCGTCCTTCGATAACTGTGCCTCCATAGAGCCAGAGAGTTCAAAATGGCAGACTCCGTGGGACATATCTGTCAGTATGAACAACACAAGCAGGTCTGTTCTCTCAATTTCATTGCTTTGGAGGCTTTTGGGGGTGCTATGCTCCATGCAACACCTTCTCGTCAATGTGTGTCACTCCCAGAGCATGCTCAAAATGAATAGATTACAAACCCATCAATGACTGGAGGATAGAGTTCTAGTAACTAACAAAGCAATTCACACACTAATTAACTGGCTAATGTTGCCTTACATAAAGCTCTGTTCTGACTAATTTGGTCAAATGAAATTAGAAGCACAGCTGCCAGAAAACAAAAGCAATTATATAAACTCTGTAAATGCTGTATCTTAGGGGAATTTAAAACACAGAAAAAATAGATTAACACTGAGCACCAAAATCTGCAGTGATGAAATAATAGCACTGCAATCCTCAAAAGTTTTATTTTTAGGTAGTGTTTAATGCCACGAACAGGGTGACATTGATGAATCCCCCCTTGTGAAGATCCAACAGTCTGAATACAGTGGCTAAGCAAATCAGGAACTGGATGGTAATTTGCAGTGGTTTAAGAATAACTCTCTGGCACATCCCCTAGTTTGTGATTCATGTCATGACTATTGCTGGTCAAGTAATATTTGTCAAATAATCTCAAAATTGTCAGATAAAACTATTTTTCTAATACATGTTGACAGATGCATTCTATTATTTTCCCACGAACATACTCAAAACCTTGGCCTCATTCTTGGAAATAAATGCTCTGGCTGTAGTTTTGTGGGGTCCAATTGAAAGCAAAAGGATTAAAATCTTCACAGGTACAGCTGTCTGCAGGAATGAGGCTCTTGTTTATCTCAGTCACTTGGGGCATGTCTACACTGCAATAAAACGATGGTGGCTGGCTTGCATCAGCTGATTGTGGCTCCTGGGTTGAAGGAATATAAAACTGCAGTGTCAGCATCCAGGCTTGCGGTGAAGTCCAGTTCTTGGGTTATGTGTACACTACAAAAGTTAGTTTGAATTAACAAAGTCAATCTAATAAATTTGACCTTAATTTGAACTAAACCAGACCTTAAGTGTTAAGTCGAATTAGTGCACTTTGTTAATTTGAACTAACCACCCTAATTGAAACTTATTTACTTCAAATGAAGGATTAATCCTGGTCCCTACTGCCCTTAGTTTGAATTAAGAATTGAACTAAGCGCTTAGTTTGAACTAAATGCAGGTGTTATTAATTCGAAGTAAGCTTTCATTAGTTCAAGTTAAGGAATTCCTTAATTCGAACTAGTGAAAGTCTATGGTGGATGCAGAATAAGTTACTTTGAATTAAGGCTCCTTAATTCAAACTAACTTGCCAGTGCTGACACACCCTTGGTGTCCTTGAGAGGACTGGATCACAGGCTCCAGCTTGAGCCGGGATGTCTGTGCTACAGTTTTATAGGCACATAACCCGGTCCTGCATAAACAAGTCAGCTGACATGGCCAGTGGTGGGTGTTTTGTTGCAGTGCAGACGTCCCGTGTGTTAGAAGCTACTGTTAGAGCTTGGTCTTGTGCCCGCTGAAGTGAATGTTAACAACTCCCTTAATGTCAATGGGCACAAAATCAGGCTGGAGGGGCCTGACCTATTCCCACAGTAAAAGGCATGGTTCTTTCTAACATGCACAGTGCCATTGACTTCAAAGGAGGCTATCCACAGGAGCAAGTGATTGGGGGACTCGGTCTGAAGGCCAAGATTCTCCAAAGTATTAGGTACTTCATGACCAATTTTTATCAATAAGCAACAGAAAATTGAATGTCTTCATGGATCTGGACCTATGCATCTACCACCTGAAATGACTGGGGATCACAATCAATTCTGTGATTACAGTTGGGTGAATGATGATGATAAATGTTCTGCAAGTAAGTTGTTGGGCAAATATCATGAAATTTGTCATAAAAATGATTTGATAAATATTATTTGACCAGGTCTGGTTGTGAGATTGATCAAAATCTTTCCTTTGTGCCAAGGTGCTATTTTAAATGGGGTTAAATCACTGTCCAGTGTCTTACTTGCACATTGCCATTTAAACTGCTGGTGTTTCACCTGAGCAGTAGAAAATTCACAAATATTTTCACATTTTACAAATAAAATAAAATCCTCCTGCCTTGACTAGTGTTCTAAATTCTTTTTTTCATAATGGAATTGAGAAAGTTTTGCAAATGGATGAAGAGGAGATTCATGTTAAATAAAAAAAAGCCCCATCACTAACTGTTTACATTTTCTTTTTAGAAATGCAGACGTTTGTGTCTGAGTATGAACTTGCTCATTCAAACTTAGCATTCATTATCTTCAGCCCAGTTCCCTACCAAAGTCATAATCCCATGTTTATGACTAACGTGAATAAAGATAACATTAAAGGAGCTATTTGCTTTGCCAGTAATTTTCTGAAATCCCCATGTGACTAAGATCTTTTCTGGAATAACAAAGTTTTTCACTCTTTCAACTCTTTTTTTTTTCCTATTTAGCTTGAATCTGGAGTGAAATCAGCCTTATTTTTGTGAGTACCCACTGAGTTATTCTTGAGATTTTTAGGGAGACAAGCTGGGAGAGGTAATTTATTTGGACCAGCTTCTATTGGTGAGAGACACAAACTTTTGTATTTACCCAGAAGTCTTCTTCAGAGCATTATGGTGATGTCACAAACCCAACCTTATGATTTCACTGCAAGGTAAAAGAAAAGTTGGCTGCGTGAGCCTGATCTTGTTCTTGGAGAAGTCAGGAAGAGTCTCCCCATTGACTTTAGTGGAAGCAGGGCTGGGTCTTGTGTGAAGCAGGGGCGTAGCTATGGGTTGGCCCAGGTGGGCATTGCCCCTCCCGGTTGGCGAGCAGATGCACCCAGCACATCCCCGGGCAGCAATGCGAGCCTGTTGTTGCGGCAGCAGGTGGCCACAAGCAGCCTTCCTGTGGGCAGAGGGGCAGCTGAAGGCAGATGTGTGTTTCCGGTTGTGTGACTGGAATAAGGACTGGTCGGCCCACCGTGAAGAGTATGGGTGAAAGCAATTCACCTTCAAAAGGCAAGTCCCCTGATGTGAAGTGATGGGTATTACTGAGGATGCATGGAGTGTGTTGGACCTGACTGTGCTCTCAGTTAAATTGGTGCAAATCTACGGTAATTTCACTGAAATCATAACATCAGGTAGATACAACCTTCGAGGTCAAATTCCACTCGCAGTTACAGAATAGCTATATCCGTATAAATACAGGCAAACCGTGTCCTAATGGTAAATTCTACCATTGTTTGTTTATACATTCTCATTGAATTAAATGGGAGATGTTCATGCACATTTCACAACAGAACTTGTCCTTAATAAGTTAGCAAGCAAAATAACTAAACATATGAATGGTGTCTGGTTATTTAAAACATAATCCATTGTAAAGTTGCCTTTGATAGCCACTTTAAATAAAGCTGCAGCAAGCTGTTATCCTTGGCAAGACTGTGCATTAATGTTGTATGTTTTAACTTGTTTAGCTTGCAAGATGTCCTAAGGTTTGACCCCAGGATAAGTACTACCTGTGATAATGAACAGATCCATATCACTGTGCAATTTTTTAAAAAAGATCTCAGTCACATGGTTGAGGAAAATCAATCTTTTGTTCAACTGAATCTGATTATATGGGACAGTGATTAAAATGGTGATTCAGTGGAAGCTTTTTTCCCCTTAAAACAGAAAATTAAACAAAAACTCCCTCACTCTGGATTAGTTAGTACAATTGCTAAAATAATTAAAAATAAGTGGAAGATGACCATACTCTCAGCCAGGCCACATAATACATTACAGCAGTGGCTTTTTTTTTTTTTTTTGACTGAGTATTGATGATGATGACTTCTCATTTTTTCTCTACTCAGTACTTAAAACAGTTGGGGGGACATCTTTCCCAAGCCATTTACTACTGAAAGAGAGCTAAATCTTCAGGCAAATTCAAGAAAAAAGAACTTAAAAAGGTGGTTTTAGCCTTCACATGCCACTTGTAAGATCTTTGAGAAATTATGCCACAGAATAAAAATGAAGTCTATATGTGAGGAGATATAATGTGTGTGTGTCTGTCTGTGTGTGATAAATGGCATAGCCACATAATTTGCATTCGTTAGACTCAGTGTTCACCTATGCTCTGGCCACTGATTCAGCTCTTCTTGGACTGCTTCTAATACACCAAGCTTCTTAGTAGCTTCCAAAAGCAGACATTTTTAACCTTTTTTTTTTGACGTTTGACTCAGGTTAATAACAGTTATTGGTTCTCAAACTGCAAAATCAAATTGCTACATAGAACTGCACAGGTTTGCCTTAACTTCACAAATGCCAACAGGTCAAAAATCTGCCCCACCTGAAGCCTGTGAGGTTTGCCTGGAGTGTAAATGAAGGTAGAATTTAGTCCTGGAAATTCTGAAGTAACTTGTATCGTAAAGAAAAAAAACAACTCAAAAACTAAATGGTGTCTGCTTGGTGTAGAATGCCTGCCTGTCTTGAACTGTAAGAATCTGGTTTAATTCACATGTACGGAGTAATGTTTTTAATAATCTGGCAAGACCAAGTTCTGTCCTTAGTCTCATCTGTAAGTAACTGCAAGATCTTTACAGCAGGGACTGTTTTATACACTGTGCTTGGACGGAGTAGTCCAATATGGCCCCCAATTTGGTTGGAGCCTCTAGGCATTAAAGAAACACCAATATCAACAACCACTTCCAAAGGGATAGCCGTGTTAGTCTAGTCCAGCAAAAAAACCCCAAGGAGTCATGTGGCACTTAAAGACTAACAGATTTATTTTTTGCATAAGCTTTCGTGGGACAAAATCCC
>ML681973.1:11195055-11252746 GCA_007922195.1 Podocnemis expansa
TTCGTGGGACAAAATCCCACTTCGTCAGCTGCTAAGCAGCTGACGAAGTGGGATTTTGTCCCACGAAAGCTTATGCAAAAAATAAATCTGTTAAACAACCATGCCCACCTAGGTGGGTGCAAGAGCCCGACAGAACTGTGTTCTATGGTGAACAGGAATGGCAGATGCCGTACGTTTTCAACGTGGCAGGCTGCCTCTGTACAAGACCACTTCATTGATTCTGCTGTAGTCAATGGACTTCCAAGCTTGTAATTGAATGTGGATGAAAGGGGGGATGGATTTAGGGATATGTCCCATTAGGCTAATTAACCCTGAGAACCCATGTTAATTGTGCCTACAGTAAGCAGGCACCTATGGCATGATCCAGAGCAAATGGAGGTCAATGAGAGCCTGCCCAAGGACTTCAGCAGACTTTGGTATCAGCACACAGTAAAGGTCCCAAGAGTCATTGCTTCAAAAGAGGGATTGTGTATAGAAATATGTCCGTTTAGGGAGTTAATGTCTTTATATCAAAACACTGTAATCAGTTAGACTAGGTATTATGGATTAATTGGGTGCCAAATGTCAGTTGGCAGGAATAAATAAAGGCCCTTAAGTGAACTTTTTCTGGCAAATAAATTGCTCACGTTTGAGCTAATCTATGCTAATTTTAACCCAGACTATATTTTTATAAACATGGAAAATCTCCTTCATTTTAATGTAATAATGGAACAGCAGACAGGCCATGCAGTTTTGAATGAAGGCTCCGTGCTTACATGAAGCAGTTTATGTTATGGATCAAATAATTCATTTCAGAAATCCTTTCCTCATCTCTTCCGAGACCTCTGTAGAGCATTCTAACTTGCTCTTTCTCTCAGTTAAGTAATCTCTTTTCTGTTGCTTATAACACTGATGGAGATTAATAGTGAGCAGCCATCTATATTTCAGTTTTCTCTTTTGTTAAGTGAAATGAGCACTAATGAAGTGCACCAGGATTATAGCACCCAGTGCAAATGACCCTGGTTAGAGGCGGTATAGACTTTCAATATGGAAGTTTTAGTTCTTTCACGGGGAAGTCTTAGTTACCAGTGTGTCTTAGTTATGCAATGTGAACACCTTTGAGAAGAGAGTTCTGATTTATTGTCTGTCAATAGCCCTTTCATATGACATCAACTGAGTCTTCTCAGATTAATGTTGAGTCCAACTGTGCCAACCTTACTGAAATCAGAATTTAGTAGCTCAAATGGAATCACTGAATTTGAAGCGATAGCATTAAGGACCACATTCTGATACCCCTTCTCATGCTAAGTACTCCAGGAGTAAGCCCACTGATTTCATTTAGATTAGTCACAGAATAAGGTACTAATCCCTGTGAATATGGTTGGCACACACTAGTTTTGGTCTCTGTATTGGAGGGCTTCTCCCAAAGCATAGATATACTCTGCTCCCCCATTTATACTTTGGAAAGTTCCCCTCTTAAGGCAGATTCTGACACTCTATATTGAATAGTACCTTACTCCATGAGCAGTCTCCTTAAAATTAATCATCTAGTTGTGGAGTAAGCTGCCAATCAACAAAAGTAAATGTGTCAGGATCTGGCAGTATTTAATGTGATTAGTTTGAATTTAGTATAAAAGACCTAAAAAATCCATTGTGAAATTTTCTCTCCTAATTTTTGAAGAACCGTATGACAGTATTGTTGAATATGCAGATACCACATTACCTTGAAACGTCTTTAATGCTCTATGTGTAAAGGGATTGCAGTCTATTCTTCTGTTGCCTTGATTTCTGAGCAAGATAGGAAGTTGCATTTCGTTTACAATAGGGGCCGTGAAAAAAGACGATCATTGCTAAGCGCTGGTTCGCAATGTAACAACTAGACTGCCTTATGCGTATATACTGGTTGTCTCTTCTGCATCACAGAGTCATAGACCAGGTATACAATGGTGGTGAAATTCTGTGGCAGTTGACGGGAATTATGCTCGCTACACAGAGTAGTTTACGTATCTCCTGTTGACTTTCTAACTCCCATTCAGTGTGGCATCTTCACTGTGCTGCTGGGAAATTAATTTCCATAGATGCAGCACTATGCTGCTTGAGGGGGTGGTTTTATTAAATTGATTTCCAAATCAACTTAGTGGATCTGAACTGACTGCTAAATTGATCCAGAGAGATCAATCGAACAGTGGTGAATTTACCACCGTCAGTGTAGATTTGGCCATTGTTTATGAATTGCTGAGAGTTATGGGGCTGATAGCTAGACATAAATGGTTACCAGTCACCAAAGGCATCTTAATGGAAATCATTCTGGGGATTTCACTAGAAGTGAGAGATGAGGTCCCAGTGAGCTTAGTTTTCCTTAGATTTTGGGACTCAGTAGGAAGTAAGTTTCCAGAGGGGTAGCTGTGTTAGTTTGTTGTACAATAAAAACAATGAGGATCCTGTGGCACCTTAAAGACCAACAGATTTCTTTAGGCATAAGCTTTCATGGGCTCCAACCCACTTCACTGGATGCATCCACAAAAGCTTATGCCTGAAGAAATCTGTTAGTCTTTAAGGCACCACAAGTCTCTCATTGTTTTTGGTAGAAAGTACAGGCACTGAGACCCTCGGAAGATGAAGTTTCACAAAACAAAGGAGTAGCCTGTTGGGTCAGTTCTTTTTATAGTATGTTACAAACTAAACACATCCTTGAGAGGAACTACAGTGTGAGGAAAGCAAAAAAAAAAACTTTCTCAGATTGCCTCTACTTTGTATGTTCTCACAAGAGTGCTGTAGTCACATGATGTATGGCTGAGTTCAGAAAAGTCACTCTGTTAAACCTAAGGTGCGGTTGGTATTACCATTAGCCGGCCAGTTATTCTGATCTAGTCCTTTAGATCATTTCTTTGTGCTCAACATAGACGGTCAGATGACCATACCTGATGAGATTCTAATTGGTTTTATGAGGAATACCAAGAAGAAAATGACGCCTGGGCATTGTGAATAGAGCTGAACTCAAGCCAGGAAGTTAAAATTCAGATTGGCCATGCCTGAGTTCAGGCATTTCCAACAGCAGGTTCCTGGTCAGGACATTTGGGTGGAGCCAAACATCCCCACAGCTCAAGGGCATTTGATTCCTTGTTCCAGGGTGGACTCTTCTGACTTGTAAATGAAATACTTTTTAGGTGTGAGTTAGTTTAAACTATACAGGAAAGCAATTTAATGTTAGTTTACGATAATTGGAATAAAAGAACATAACTGTCCTTTGGAGCAGCCTATTTCATATGTATTGCAAGGGTACAGCTGACACTTGGGTCTTTTGACAATGTTAATGTTAATCAGTTTCTAGGGTAAGATGGTATATTTAATTGGAGGTGAAATGTCTAATACATTCTCTTGTGTCAGCTGGTTATTGCATACATTCGAACCATCCATCAAGATTAACTAAAATTTATTATCTTCAGTTTCTCTTCCAGAAGAATAATGGAGGTATATTGCCCTTGAAAAGATTTATTCGTTCACCCTTCCTTCACCGTGATCTTGAAGAAAGGCTCAAGCTTAAGGTGGCTTGATTTGGGAAATCCTGGTGCCCTTGACTTTAAAAAGTTCCACTTTTCCACATTTCATTTGCAATCACATTCATAAAAATGGGTGAGAGAAGTCACTCATCAGCTGGGAACCTGGTTTTCTGTGATCCCCCCACCCTCCAATTTCTCTAACAGAAGACACATAAAAATCCCAGTTTTTTCACAGTTAAAATGAACATTAGTTTCTTTCATTAAACCATCTATAAGTATCAATTGAACACAATGTTTTATTGATATTTTTACAATTTTTGAAGCCGGTTCAATGTGACCAGCGCCATCAATCATTATAATCAAACAAAATCAATACATTTGCAACACATATTTCTTACTTATACCAAATTCTTCTATGTCCATATTCTAGATCTTCAGAATTTTTTTTTAAACTGTACAACAAAGCTGGAATGATCTAGTTGCAGTGCACTATTTCTTTATTGTTAACGGCCCTGCTGTTTCAACCTCTTGTTTTGGTTTCTTTTCATTCAGCTTATGTTTAGCATTTCCATGTGTTCTACAGTTGTCTGCCTTCAAATGCAATCTACAGTCTCACTGCATAGAGCACAGAATAACACATTTTCATCCATGTGAAAATCATCCTTGCCAAACTCAGTGATGCAATCTTTCAGGGGTGATTTTTAAAGTTTTTTGGCACCTTTTCATAACTTTAATTACTCCCGTCTGGAAACTGAAGTGAAATTTGAGACACATTAAAATGTGAACCCCAATATGCTGTTGAGTAAGTGCAATACGCAGGAAGCAGTTTATTGGAGTATGTTTAGTTATGTGAATTTAAAGCACAGTCTAAAATCAACGACAAGAAGGGGAGGTTGTAGGCAATGAATAAATGAAACTATGACTTGCAGTAAAATTTAGTTAATATGGTTTTATTTTTTCACAAAATGGAAGAACTCAAGGTATTGTGCAAAAAAGCAAATGCCGTGTTTTCAGTGGTGAATGGAGTTCTTGGATCCCCACTCATCAGAGAACAGCATGGTAAAATCAGAAATGTTGCCTTGCTGAAAATAAGTTTCAGCCCAGAGAGTGAGCCCACCTGACATCAGCCTCTTTCTGAGCCAGGCTCCACCTGGCCCCAATATGTCTATGTTTATACAGCTTCTCTTTAAATAAATACAGTTGCCACCGTGATGTTCAGAAGTCTTTCGACGCTCCCAGCAGTGCTCCTTTATTTTTTTCTCTCATAGAAGGGTCTGAAGACACCATCTCTTGACTGGCTGAAGTGAGGGTTTATCTGCCTCTATTCCTCATCCCTCTGAAGCAGAAAAACAGGATATCATGCTGCTTACCGACTCAGGGCCTTTCGGGTGACACTTTAATATATGAGGAGCTTTGGGCGCATTAAACTATCATAGCATGATTTATTTTTATAAAAAGAAGGGGTTTGCTCTGGGTTCCTCATCAAAATTTTCCCTTCCCTTGCATGCTATGTAGTTGATAGCTGCCATTCTCTACCACAGATGCATTCATGGTTCAGTGATGTAAATATTTCAGCCCCAATCCAGCAGATACTTCTGCATATGCTCAGTTTTAAGCATCTGAGTGAGCTCAATGGGCATGTGTCAGCTTTTCAACTGCTAGGAAGCACACTGGATTCTGAAGTACTAATTCGTGGAGTAATCTGGATTCCACTGGGCTGAAGGGAGCGTAGGAAATGTAATATTAATACCTGCTTCCTTTGATTTCCAACATATCACAGAGAATGTACTTTTTACTATAAAATACCCTGGTAATTTAACTCCTCCTTGGTACTACTGGGAAACTCCAGAACTAAAACTGAGGAGTCGCATGGACCATTTAATGTTATCAGTGTGGCTGATCTGAGCATTCGTCCATAGAAGGGTGACTGATTAAATCAGCACATGGGACTGGGCAAATTAAGTCAGGCCCTTAATGGTGTTTTGATATTCTCGAGTTTAGTAGTGCTCATACCTTTGGAACATGAAAAGACTGTCTATTTCAACTCTTCTAGGAGGTCGCCTGGAGCCCATCTGAAAATTATTAAACGTTGCTTATTATGGAATCCAATATCCTTGGAAGATGAGAGCTGCAGTTGAATGGAAAGTTCAGTAATTACCATATTCATGTTTCATGCTAAAATATTTTTGAGATCTAGTTTTCAGTTAACAAAACAATGCTAATCAACATAACAACGTGACTATTTGTGAAATAAATAGTGTTTATTAATATTTGAAGGTTTTTTTCACTGAAATCTTTATTTTGAAAGGGTAATACATTGCAGATTTCTTTGCTGGATTACTTTGATTCATTCATTAAAGTGTTTTTAATGTTGGCATGTTGTAAAGATCCAAAAAAAGGATGTTAGTTACATAAATACGACTCTGTAGACTTGACAGTAAAACAGTACATTTGGAAAGTTGTCAGTTATTCTGAAAATATACGAAGACCAAACCAATCACAATTTTCTATGTGTTGTAAACATCCTTACAGTATGGGTGCATGTATAGCCCCTCTTTGATTCATTGCACGTCTGATTTCCTAGTAAAGAGATAGAAAAAGGAACTAAAGAAAAGAGATTTTAAATTTAGCAAGACGCTCAAAGACAGTGAAAGCCAACACAGAAAACAGCTTACAAAGTTCTAGACAATTGCATCTGTGGAAGACCCTAAAATTATGCTAATAACAATTCTAAATAATGTGATCTTACTTTTATGCAACATTTTTATCCCCAAAGTTTTCTTGTGCCTTTTGCAAACATAAGACAATTCCACGTGGTCTGTAAGGATAGAGTCACTTGACCCAGCTATTCTGAGCAAAACAGGCCAACTGTTCTGAGGACACAGCAACGTTTTTCAACAGTTTAGGACAGGAAGTGAAGATTGCCACATCCAGCTGCTGAGGCTGCATGCATTTCGATAGGCAGAATCCTAAATGTTTCAAGGGTAGATTCCAAATGGATCTCTTTCCACATGCCCACTGCTACAGTTTGCCTTGAGGATGGATTTTTCCTCCTTTGCAATGTTTTTGGACTATAGGAACACAGGAATTGCCATGAGAGGTCAGATCTTTGGTCCATCTGGTCAAGTGCCTTATCTCTGGCACTGCTCAGTATTATCTGCTTTAGAGAAAGTAAATGAAACCGTCCAGTGGATAATGATGGACTAACTTGCACTGACTGCTGTTGGCTAGTGGATAGCATATACCTAAAAACATGAGTATTTATTATCCTTACACTCGTCCTAATCCTGTCTGTAAGGTGAAGAATCATGCCTGTGCTAGGCTCCAGCCAATCAATAAGCCAGGAACTGGTCTTGTGACTTCCAAATGAGGTATGTAAGCCTCATGGGAGGAATAGCAATTGAGTCAGCTCAGTGTGATTCTAGGGTTTGGAACTCGCTGACAGCGGCAACAGACTCCCCAAGCCTTAGCCAGCTTCAGATCCACGTGGCTCTAGCCCTGCTCCTACCCTGTTCCTAGTTCACCCTGGACTCCCAATTCTGTCTCCAACCACTGAGCATGATGACCCCAGTTCTTACCACTAGGACTAACTATCCTCATCACAGTGTCTGACATGACCTAATGTTACTACTGATAAGCTTTCTTATTCTGATAGAAGTTGTGCCATTTTTCAATTCTGCTAAGCAATCTGTACCATATACTTCTTGTGGCAATGAGTTCCACTGGATGTTTGCATGTAAGAATATTTCATTCCATGAGACGGCAAACAGGAACATCTAATTTATCTTTTCTATATCATTTATTACTTAGTGTACTTCTGCCATATCCCCACTTAACCGTTGCCTATCAAAATAGGTGAGATGGAGAGACATGGTCATCTTGGGTGTCCACTGGGACAGAATCCTGAGACTGCATGGAGGTGGAGGGGGACTGTGTGGATAGCTTCACATGACGCAGTGCAGGGGTCTCAAACACGTGGCCCATCGGCTGCATGAGGCCCCAAAAGCTATTTCTTGCTGCCTGCAACAACACTATTGTTACCAATATTTGCAATATCATTGTATGAAAAGGTTTGAGTGGTATGGCCCTCGGGCTAATGTACTAGTCCTCATGTGGCCCTCATGGTGATTTGAGTTTGAGACTCCTAGCTTAGTGTGGGAAGAGTGCCTGGGGCATGCTTGGAAGCCATGGCAAAGGATGTGTAAAGCAGTGCACACCCTCACTCCTAGCTGTGAGGCTCGAGGGTAGCCACTTATTGCAGCTTCCTTTCCCCCTCCACTTTCTGTCTCTTTTCCTCCCACCTGACTGCTTCATGCCAACCATGGAGAAACAGGGAGAGTGGAGGCAAGAGAAACTTCCTGAAGAGTTGGTAGCATCGCAGTTCTCTGTGGCTGGGAGGAAGAAGTGCAGGTGAACCTCCACTGTTTCTCTACAGGATGCATTCAGCAGGGCTGAGGTGCATGGATAGATATTGCAGGGAGGGAAAATTGCCATAACAGATGTGTGCTCTCTACAGGCTGGTGAGTGGGAAATTTACATTAAAAAATCCAAAGATTAATTTAGATTTTTATCCTGAAAACATTTTCTTTTCTGTTAAAAAATGCATTTTCCCTTTAAAGTAGGTGTAAAATGTGCTGTTTTTACGTTTCTTCAGGCAAATCAAGTCACTCTGACAAACTCCTTTTGGAAGCTGTATTCAGTTCTTTCTATTCAGGCAAACATCCCAGTGCCTTCAATGCCAGGTTTTTGTGAGTAAGGACTTCAGGATTTGGCTGATACTGAAGAACTAGCATTAACTTAAACAGGAATAAAATCCTGCCAGCATGTATGGCTCTAAAAAGGATCACTTTTTAGCTGGCCTGGAGGGGACACATTGTAAATATGATTTAAACATGTTTCCCTGCTACTACTGCCTGATCTTATCATCAGATGTTACTGTGGAATTTGTCCATGCACACCCTGGAAAAGCCAACAGCTTGAGAACATTAACTTACACTGTGAGAAAATACCTCTAACTCACTTCATCTGGCCTGGAAGGCTGTATTAACAAATACACTATAAAAAGGGAAACATAAATGTTACAAATGCAGCCTCACCCTCTCAAGTTCCTTTCAACTTAAAGGTTCAGTCCTGCTCATCAACTCACTGGCCTTTGACAAAGTGACATCTTTCTTTACCTCTGCTTTCCTGAGGATGTTCAAGCTTTGAGCTATCCTTCCGTTGCTAACTTTAATGCTACATCTTTGATACCAATTTGTGCAGAAGATTATTGCTACAGAGCATAAACACCCTTGCCACATTGTTAGATATTAAGAATTATGTATCTGTTTCTGGGAAATTTGTCAATTTACAGATCACTGTAGAAACTAGCTAACCTTTTCAGTGGAATTTTGTTTTCAGTGTAATGTGCAGCATATCACACCATATGTAGACCACGTAGCTGCTGAGTGTTGATTTTGTGTGTGTGTGCACACGTGTATATTGTCATCAGCAAGACAACATTTGGAAACAAGTGCTGTAGCACTTGCAAATATTTGAATGGTGACCTGGTTTGAAAAAAGAACTCCAGACTCAGGGAAAAGTCAGAAAACATTGCTTACGGAAGGGCTGCTGGAATGCCTCCTATGTCTCATAGAAAAGCTCATTTAGGAGTTTTTCTAAATATAGAAACTTCACATACTCAAGCAGGGAGGAGGCTGGAAAATGATATAAGAGTTTCTTGCATTGTAAAAATGTTTAAAACAAATATGGAAAATTAAGCTGGTTAGTAGTTGGGGCACTGTGGATTGTTAAAATATGCTGACAAGGTTACAAGCAAACACTGTCTTATTTTAAAAGTCTTAAGGCCAGATTTGTAAAGATATTTTGGTGTCTAACTTCAGTTAAGATCTGGCCCTTAGTATCATATTGAAGAGAGCTGGGAAGAGCTACTGCAGTTAAAGTGAATAGTCAGCAGCACCTTGCTTAGAAGACTTTGGGTGGTAGGCAGGCATTTTTGCAGATTTGTGGGGCCATGATAGACTTACTTATATTTATTTCTTTTCCTATCTTGTTTGAACACTGAATTTGGCATCTTTACAATTTCTTTCTTCCCAAATATACTGGGCTGACAGCTGTATATAGCTCCTGATTGTGACTGCTTGTGGGAAAGGGGAAAGAATCTCAAATTGTACCTAGCTGCAAGAGTGCTGATGTGACCTATGATCACACATCATCACTGCCAGATGTTCCATGTACTGGTGTGATGCACAGATTGGTCACAAAACCATGTTAGCCATGAACACGATTAACTTGAAATAAAGCTTTTGTTGACTCATGGGTGAAACAAAGAGAGATTAGTGAAGAAAATTAACATAATTCTTCCGATTCATTATATTTTGGAGGACATCTGATATGTGACCATGTTCATCTGGAGAGTCACACACTCAGAGGAGATACGTTATGTATCCAGCTATCATGTTGTTTACCTGTTTGTCTTAGGTGTTTTATTAGCATCTATTAATGTAGCATCTAAAACACGTTGCCAAGTTCTAAAGGGGCAACCGTGTTAGTCTAGTTCAGTAAAACAAACAAGGAGTCCTGTGGTCCTTAAAAACTAACACATTTATTTACTGCATGAGTTTTCATGGGAAAAAAGAGGTGGGATTTTCTCCGATGAAAACTCATGCAATAAATAAATTTGGTAGTCTTTAAGGTTCAGAGCACTCCTTGTCTAAAACATGGTACTACTAAAAACTTGCCTAAGTGGCTTCTGAGTGAAGACACTTCTTCTGGCAATCCATCATAGTGAATGGAGTACTGGCTGAATGCAGGACACCTGGATCCTATTCTTGGCTTAACCACTGGCTGGCCGGCTGATCTGGGCAGGTCACATCACTAGCTGCCTTGTGTGTCTCAGTTTCCCTAATGACACTGGCCTCTTTTGTAAAGCACTTTCAGATCTATTGATGAAAGCATGCTGCAGAACAGCAGGGTTTTATTTATTTATTTATTATTGATACAAACCATTCGAGAAGTTTCGTGGCTTAGTGCATGTAGAGTTGAGAGATCGTGTTTATGCTATGAGGTGGAACTTGTACAATGGAGAATGGACTTGGAAAACTCTTATCAGAGCACAGGCTGGTATGAACCAGAACTAGGCTTATTTCTATGTTAAGGTTAATCTGCTCTCTTAATGTTGTATGGAAAATCTCACTCATGTCAGTGCTGGTGTTAGACTGGGAAAGATATACAGATAGAGCTGACTGATTTCACCAATGCAGTGCTCTTAACCCAAGTGAAAGGGTGTGATTGCCTTCTCTGCCACTCATGCTAGTCAGAACAGGGCTGCCACAGGCAGTACAAAACCTAAGATAAAATCGACTTGCTCTTTAATAAATCCTTAACAAGACTGACACTTAACAGACAACCCTTCTGCCTATCTTCATCTCCCATACAACAAACACAATCAGTCAACCAGTCCATCAACCCACCAGCCACCCCAAGCAAAGTTTCTTTATCCTGAGAAGGATGAAGACCCACTGACCTCATGAAATCCTCTAGAGACTTTGCCGTTGCTAATTGCTTCTAACTGGAAGATGATGAGCTACTCTATGATGGGTGGTGGTATGCAAACCTGTTACATAGAGTCAAGTGATGGGGGAGCAGACAAACACCTTTTTTGTATGTTGTGCCATGTTATAACCTCAAGCTGCAAAGCTGGAGAAGTCACCAGACTTATGGGAAGTGTTTTTAAAAGTTGGTACATTTAGCCTTAGAGGAAAGAATTATGCATACAGGGAAAGTCAGGATAAGGTAAAGTATAAACATCAGATGTGATAAAAATATACGTGAACATACATGACCAGAAGCTATGTGAAGTACAATAGTTGAAAGAAAAGACCTAAAAAATTTCATCAACAAAGTCTTCAATTTTTATGGAAAAAGTGTTAAGTTAGTGCTGTTGTGTATGGGTATAAATAGAAGTCTTCTTGTGGTGAGGGTATGCAAAGAGGGTGGACTTGAGATATTTTGTATTGCCTTTGCTGTTGTTTATTTTCTTTATTTGTAGTCACTGCTGATACACACCCTGCTCTCGCTCACTTTTCCCACGTGACTTTTCCAAAAAACAAAAAATGAGGTGCCTTTGGAACAGAGTAAAGAAGAAGCCACTTCTTTGTAGAAGTACTGCTCTTATTATTTTAAGCAGCCTCCACTATAACTAAATAATGGACAAAACATTGACAGCTCTAAAACATTTCACTCTCTCTGTGCTTCATATTAATGCATGGGGATCTAATTCTCTTTTGCTGGTGTAAATCAACTCCATTTAAGTCAATGAGACTCCTAGACTCAGAGACTCTAAAGCCGGAAGGGACCAATATGATCATCTAGTCTGACCTCCTGTACAATGCAGGCCACAGAACCTCATCTACCCAATTCTGTAATAAACCTCTAACCTAAGACTAAGTTATTAAAGTCTTCAAATCATCGTTTAAAGACGTTAAGATACAGAGAATCCACAATCAAGTGAGGCTGCACTAGATAAAATCTGGTATAAGAAAGAAAAGACTAATCACATCACCTTTTCACTGGTGTCTCCAGGATTTTTTTCCTCATGAGAGATCAATCACAAGAAAAGGTAATGATTAGAAAATTGCATATATGAACAGTATGCAATTTAGGTGCAAGGGACAGATAAAAATTACGACTTCCATAAAGATATGCACTTTGCACTAGAACTATTTTACACCACTCTTTCTTTATAAATGGGGCTTACAGAGACTACATTTCATTTTAGGTTTTCTGTCAAAGAGAGGCTACCTCTGCACTGCAGCGGGGAGTGAGACTTCCAGTCCTGATAGACGGACTCACACTAACAGGGCTCGAACTGGTATGCTAAAAATAGTACCTTGGATGTTGCTACTCAGGCTCTCAAGTCCAGTTAACCCCCTAAAGTTTGAGATCCCAAGCTGCAAAGGTCTTTCTGCTATCTTCAGCAAGCCTCACTAGTGCAAGTGTGTCTACCTTGACTGGTCAGCTTGCATACAGCTGCAGTGTAGATGTACACAGGGAAGCATAAAGAGTTGTCAGTGATTGTGAAAATCAGGACCATTAGCTGTAGTTACCTACACCTTCTGATTCAGACAAGTGTATTTCTTTCTGCATACAGTAGGATTGTTTTTGTATTTAAAAACTGAGCCTACCTATAAAATAGACACAATAGTCTCTCAAATGCTCTATGTTTACATTAGTCCAGATTCATTTGTGGCATCTGTGCTGCATCCATACTGTTGATAGCATTGAGAAGTGCAAATGCTCAATTTTGCCTTCTGTGTCTTTGAGTATTTGAGTTCCAAGTAGGAAAACTACACTTTGACCCTTAACCTCCACTTTAAATTGAACCTGAAGTCTATACATCTTCTCCTTGACACTATCAAAAAAAGATGTTTTCAGAGACATAACATTGTGGCTGCAAGGTAACCTTCATTAATTAAAAAGGTTTTCTGAAGAAGTTCTGATTCAATTATATAGTCGGGGACAAACATGGAAAAGAAAGGCACATTGTTCCAGCACACAAAGATAGGCTATCAATTTTCATAAATCTGCATTCCCAAGACAACTGTTCAAGCCTGGTGAAAGGTCCATTTCTTTGAACCTACATACCAGAAAGCTTTTATTCCTCCACTCCTCAGAGGACAGAATACAGGTTAAGTATATCAGACCAATGTAAAGTTTTAAATGAGTTAGTGAAAATAATTTATCTTAATTTAATGATGCCAGGTATCATATAATCCAATAAAAAGCAGAAGAAAGAAAGCATCTAGATGTTTCCTATGGAGCCAGCCAACAATTTGAAAAAAACCATTTCTCTGTTTTCTAAGATCAGCTTTTAAACTTAACTATCCTACATTCTTAGAAGCTATAATTAAGGATCTGGATGATTGGAAAATGCTTATTTTTTCCCTGACAAGCTCATACCAACATTCTAAATATGAATATCCTGCCCAGACTAAATTTCATGTTTCTGATTATTCTGGTTACTGCTGGCTCAGATTTAAAGTCAGCAATGTTTAGGAAGAAACAGATATCAGCCTTCCCTCTCTTACCTATCATCACA
This sequence comes from Podocnemis expansa, assembly GCA_007922195.1. Taxonomy (NCBI): domain Eukaryota; kingdom Metazoa; phylum Chordata; order Testudines; family Podocnemididae; genus Podocnemis; species Podocnemis expansa. The sequence continues at coordinate 11,208,634 of ML681973.1, forward strand.
ATTTAAACCTCTCTTTTGGTATTATGAAAATTTTTGACAACATTGGATCATTTGGCCATTTATAATGTAGATTTTTCACTTTAATTTTTGAATATGTTAATGCCCAAACACTTCTAACTTGGATTTTAAGATGTATTGGGTATCTTTTCCATCTTCTTCCCATTGTTGTCATCTATTTATCTGGATTATGGTAGCTTGTAGAAGCCTACATTGAAATAGGGGCCTCAATGTATTAAGTGTTATATATGTACAAGAGACTCGGTGTAATCTGAGGAATTCACAGTCTGAATAGATGAATCAAACAAAGAGCAGAAGGAAGTGTTACTACTTGCATTGTAAACTTTCCGGGGAGGGCAGGGTATCGTCTTTTCGTTTTGTGTTTATACAGTGTCTAGCCACAAGGGTTCTAGCCCATGATTGGCCCTTCTTGGTGCTATTACAAAACCTACAGACTCTAAGGTCAGAAGAGACCAATACGATCATCTAGTCTGACCCCCTGTACAATGCGGGCCACAGAGCCTCACCCACCCACTGCGGTAACAAACATCGGACCTAAGACTGAGTTATTAAAGTCCTCAAATCATGATTTAAAGATTTTAAGGTACAGAGAATCCACCAGCAACATCATTAACTATGAATGATAGCTAATATGTTATCTCCTTTTTGCAGACAGGGAACTGATACCCAGTCTTGTTCAGTGTCACTCAGATGTTTATGACAAAATGAGGACTAGACGCAAGTCTTCCTCTGTGTGAGGAATGGGCAGGAGTCGAGGTTCAGTTGAACCTAGAATCTAAACATCTCTAGGAAACTTTAAAACAAGAGTAACATTCACCACACAGTCTGTTTTAGCTTTCTCAGGGGTTGCTGGTTCATTTGCCAAAGTTGGTCAGAACGAATTTCAATGTTCCTCATTTCTAGCTGCATCACTGTAACAGGAGGAGACCTAATACTCCCACGCTGGCCAGATATTTTACAGTAATCTGGGAAGATTTAGCCATGGAAAAAATGACCAGTCTGACATGACTTGTAGGATAGCTATTTGGCTATGTGGCTACCTTTTATTACTTGTACTTGAAGAAGTATCTGGCTTATGAAACCATAATCTTTTTCCCCTTTCTGAAACTTTATTGACCTCTTCCTGCTCTGTTTGTTTTGGATTCTCTGTCATTTTTACAGTGTATTGGATAGTTGGACCCTGCTGTTCTTGTATATTTAGATGTTTATGACCCATGAGAATGAGTCCAAATCTTCTGCCCAGTGTCTGGGACGAATAACTGGAACAGATGCTGAACTGATGAGTGGAGGGTGGGGGATGAAGGAATCCATCCTTCCGGACTGAAGTGGCAGCGCTCCTGTCTAAGGACTAACAGAGGATCTGATGAGCGTTTGACTTGTACCTTCTGGGCCAGTCCTACCACTGGCTGTTTGTTCCCTGTACTGTCCTCCAAAAATGTATGCATAGGAGAAGCTCTCTCCCCCTGAGTAAAAAAGAGCTAAAGAATGATTTGAAGTCCCGTGGCACTTAAAGACTAACAAATTTATTTTTTGCATGAGCTTTCATGGGAGAAAATCCCACTTTGTCAGATGCTTTGAAGCTTATGCAAAAACAAATTTGTTAGTCTTTAAGTGCCACAGGACTCTGTGTTTGTTCGTTTTACTGAACTAGACTAACATGGCTATTCCTTTGGATCTTGGCGAGAATGATTTGGGGTCTGAAACCTGGCTACAGTGAAAGATTTAAGCCGTCCAATCTGTTTAAAGTTTAAAATGTGATATGATCATGGGCTACAAGTTCCTACATTGAGGAATGTTAATTTAGTTGGCAAAAGCATAATGGGAGCCCAGGGCTGGAAGCTGAAGCTAGAAATAAGGCACCCTTTTCAACAGTGAGAGTAGATAACAATTTACTAAGGGATGTGGTAGATTTTTCTATCACTTACACTTTTAAAAGAAATGTCTGCACAACCTGTGTCATTAAAATCCCCATCCTGAGGTATGAGAACTTGAACTATAGCCAGAGCCACAATTCTGCAAAAACTGCCCTACACAGTTATAAAGCGGCAGCCATGTAGTCTAGTCTAGCAAAACAAGCAAGGAGTCATGTGGCACTTAAAGGCTAACAAATTTATTTATTGTATGAGCTTTTATGGGAGAAAATCCTACTTCATCAGATGCTTTGAAGATGGGGGAACTTACAGAATTTGTGCTGTTCCCCAGTGTTTGAATCTTAACAATGGCTTTGATTTGCTGTTACAGTATGACCTGATCCCATGACTTGCACGTTCCTGCATTTATTTCCTCCATTCTATAAGTTGCCTCATCTTCAAAGCATCTGAAGTGGGATTTCCCCCATGAAAGCTCACACAATAAATAAATTGTTAGTTTTTAAGTGTTATAGGGCTCCTTGTTTGCTTACCTCTACACAGTTTTTTAGAGCATTACTGTGAGCCCCACAAACCCAAATCTGTCAACGTGGGCTTGGAGACTCACTGCTGCAGGCTGCCTCAGGCTGTGTCAATGTAATCCTAACATCTTCCTAACTGAAACACTCTAGCTTAGTAAGGATGGTGAGGTTCTGTGGTTGCTTACATCATCCATGAGGTCAGATGATATGATTCTTTTGGCGTTAAAGTCTATGAATCCATGAGTCATCTGTCGAGTACAATGGGCTGATTCGTGTGTGAAGTTAAACATGAGCAGAAGTCGGTGGGTTCTTAGAGACTGGATTGAGTTTCTTTTCAAAATTGGACATTACATATTAAACAAAATCAGTAATTCCTCGCCCTGCCCCTTAATATTTATTTTATTTGATGTAAATACAGGGAGTATTGAGAAATTGATTTCTTACAACTTGGAAAAGAAACACAAGCATAATTATGTGCTGTATATGAGATAGAGAACCCTCTGTAAAGATTTTAACATAATTGCATTAATATATAGTGGCACTTTTGTTTATTTTGCATTTACTGTTAACAACATGTGTTCCATTCGGGCCTCTTTCCAGGCAATTTAGCAAAGTTTAGCTGAGTCTGAGAGTCAGGAAAACTAGAAAAGAAAATATACTAAGCATACAGAGGTGTTTTCTGTTATCATGTGGCTTTTTTTCCTAGCAGTGTTTGATTAAAAGGGTAGTGAATCATCAGTCACCATATATTCTGTGGTTTGTGCTAATGTACTTCCTGTGTTGTTTAAACATAATAATACAAGAATGGCCAGATGGGATCAGACCAATTGTCCATCTAGCCCAGTATCCTGTCTTTTGATAGTGGCTAGTGCCAGGTGCTTGAAACAAGGAATGAACAGAACGGGTGATCATCAAGTGATATATCCTGTGTTGTCCATTCCTAGCTTCTGGCAAACGGAGGCTGGGGATGCTTCAGAGCCTAGTTTAGTATGGTGGGGGATGGGTACATTAGGAATAAATTGGTCATTAATTAGTGGCAAGGCATGGAGCCTACTGATCATCTTCTGGAAGGAGAACCTAACCCCAGTGTCTTCTCACAGGAACAGGTTCCACTGCTGCTTTTAGGAGTAGAACTTCACACTCCAAGTTTTCAAAAATCATGAGTTGGGCCTCAAAATATACAGGATTGAAAAAAATGTTGAGCTTTGGTTCAACTTTTCTAAAAAGAAAGCCAGGATTTTTATGTTATCCCATGTCTTTGTAAATTGGTGCTTTAAGAAAAGGAACCAAATACGTATTGCAAGATTCATTACAAAATTGCAGATTTTTTTCAGGTCCTAAGTTAGGGAAGTGGCTTCTTGAACTAAATTCTTAAAAATGAAGAGTGAGGGGGTTGGTCACTAGAAGCCAGAATAGAGTGAGCTGTAGACATAAAGTTGCCTGTTTTGAGTTTACAGACTGGGAAAATACATGAAGGGAATGTGACCATATATTTTTGTATGTCAGCACTAGTTTGTCCGAACAAAAGTCCTGTAAATAAACTTGTAACCCCAAAGAAGGAGATTGGTTGGTTCTTTTGTTCTCTCTTCAATTGTCAAACCTGGACTTCTGGTGATCTATCATACAGGAAGATCTGGATGACCTTGTAAATTGGAGTATTAAGAATAGGATAAAATTTAATAATGAAAAGTGCAAGCTAATGCATTTAGGGATGAATATCAAGAATTTTTCCTATACGTTGGGGACGCATCAGCTGGAAGTGACAGAGTAGGAGGAGGACCTGGGCATACTGGTTGATCACAGGATGACTATGAGTCAACAATGTGATGCGGCTGAGAAAAAAACATAGTGTGGTCCTTGAATGAATCAGAAGAGGTATTTCCAGCAGAGATAGGAGGAGTTAGTACCATTATACAAAGCGCTGGTGAGATCTCCTCTGAAATATTGTGTGCAATTCTGGTCCCACACACTTAAGGAAGATGGATTCAAACTGGAACAGGTGCAGAGAAGGGCTCTGAGGATGATCCGCAGAATGGAAAACCTGCTTTACGAGAAGCAACTTAAAGGGCCTGGCTTGTTTAGCCTAAGCAAAAAAAAGTTAAAGGGAGATAAGACAGCTCTCTATAAATACATCAGAGGGGTAAATACCAGGAAGGAGAGGAATTATTTGAGTAAAGCGCCAGTGTGGACACAAGAACAAATGGATACAAACTGTCCATCAGGAAATTAGGCTTGAATTAGATGCAGGCTTCTAACTATCAGAGGAATAAAGTTCTGGAATAGCCTTCCAAGGAGAGCTGTGGGGACACAAAACCTAGCTGGCTTCAAAACTGAGCTAGATGAATTTATGGAGGGGATGGTATGATGGGACAGCCTAATTTGGCAGTTGACTGATTTTTGGGTAGTGGCGTTGGATATGCCAGTGACCCGAGAAGGGATGTTAGATGGGGTGAGTTCTGAGTTATTATAGAAAATTCTTTCGTGTCTGGCTGGTGAGACTTGCCCGCCTGCTTGGGGTTTTCACTGATCACCATATTTGGGGCCAGGAAGGAATTTTTCTCTGGGGCAGATTGGCAAGAGTTCTGATGGTTTTTCACCTTCCTTTGTAGCATGGGGCATGGTTCACTTTCTGGTAGATTCTCTGTACTTTAAAGTCTTTAAATCATGATTTGAGGACTTTAATAACTCAGTCATAGGTGAAAGGTTTTTTGCTGTAGTGAGTGGGTGAGGTTTTGTAGCTTGGATTATTCAGCAGGCCAGACTAGATGACCATATTTTTCCCTTCTGACCTTAAGAGTCTAGGAGCCTGAGTCTTCAGCTGCTCAAGGTGCATCACTATCACATACCCACAGTACTATGGTATTGTTTAGTATCTGAATGATGGTGGCACCAAGTTGTCTTTCAATCCAATAATATTTTAAAGCAGCCAGAATCTTCACAAAGAAGTGGCCTATTCCTGTGAAACTGTCTGCAAGAGTTACACTGAGCAAGTTGTTTCACTGCTCTGTACCTTAGTTCTCCCATCTATGAAATGGGCATACTAACAATACTTACACCAAACTTCAGTTTTGAAGCCTATGTCCTAAGTGGTGTTACTTCTTCTTTATTTGTGGAAAATCTCTCTCTCTCAACACCTTTTATCTTTAGGAACGTAAAAACCCCACAAATTCATGTATAAACAGAATGGGCCAATTTTTCTACTGCTGCAAAAGGATGACACTTCTTTGACCTTAGTGGAAATTTGCTCATTTATACAATCAGAAAATTTAGTTCAATAACCCAAGTGATCTGCTAGTAATAATTGCTACACTCGGATTGTATTCCCATACGCCCGTCACACAGTGCTGATGGTTACAGATGCCTTTTGTTATAGAGATAAAAGGACACATTAATTTAGTGTAGCTGAAATCACATTGCTAACCACTTTAGGTAGAGCAAAGCAGTTTGTCCTTTGATCTTCATATCATCACAGCCCTTTCTATAGCATTTTAGGAGTTGCCTTATTCCTCGGTGCTCATATTTGTGAGCTTATGTTCCTGCTTATTCGTAGATGTTATTAAGTTTCCTTAATCATATATGACAGTCTTAGAGTCTCCAGTTCTCTGACGAAGCTAAAAAACCACAAGCAGATACATTCGATCTTTCTTGGCAATATGTCTAGGGGCCAGTGCCTGCATGGTGCTGAGTGACATTAATTCCTGTTGACTTTGGTGGGAGCTGAGGTCTCTCAGCAGCTTGCAGGAAGAGTCTAGCACAGTATAGGACCCTAATGGAACCGTCAACTCTGAGGTATAATCACACCCTTGAAAAACGTTAGATTTTTTTTTTAATAGAGAAGATCTGAAAGGCTACATGCTAGATAAGAAACTAAGAAAAACAGAGGATTTTATCTTGTCTGACTGAAATGCTTCTATACTGAATGACTGAAATATTGAGGTGACATTGCTAGAAATAGGTTCCAGCTACATGAAAAGCTAGCCCAATAGGATTAAATCTTAATGATCTGGAGAAAGCTATCCATATCCCCCCAGAAAAAGTGACCTACTGGACTGTGGCCCCTTCAATTTAGCATCAGATTTCTCAGCCTTTCAGAAAACAAACAAAAAAAATTCTTCTTGTTCAAAAATCACAGTACAGCGAGACAGCATGGAGAGTGGGTTTTGTGCAAAGGCCGAGTGGGTCACCAGAAAGGCAGTGACTATGAAATGTTTTCAATAGAGCAGACTGAAAACATACCAAGTGAGATAAGGGAGATTCATAGGCCCTGTGGATGTCAAACTAGCACATGACTCATCAACTGGCCATTTGTTAAGTGAGTATCTTGCTCTTTCCCAGCAAAGTGGTAAGACTCCAGGGGAAGAAATTTATCTCAGGAAGTACACTGTGTGTGAACCTGGAAGGTTTCCACTGCAAAAGGGAGCAAGACAAGGCTGTGCACTGCTGCCAATTATTTTAACATGCTAGTGGATTTCATTATGTTACGCTGTGGAGAATAGATACTGATTCTTAATTAACATGGCAGAAGGCTTGCGGACTGATAGGCTATGCTTATGGCATGGTTTGATACAGAAGACACCAGATAAGATGCAATAAACTACAATGAAATAGGATCTGGAGGGAAGAAAGGTCAGTCCTCATTTGCTGTCCTAGGTCTAAATATAGACTCATAGCCTGGACTGACACTGATCATATTATTTTACTGTAAGGCCAACAAGAGTAAAGGGGAGAGCAGACCTAGCTTCAAGGGCGAGCCAGTGTGGCACCAGCTCAGGGTGCCAAAGCTCAGGGGCACCGGCCTGGCCCTGCCACCCTGTTACCACTGGCCTGGCCCTGGCCCTGCCCCTCCTGCCCCCGCAAGCATGCTCCAGGCAATGGGGGTGCAAAAGGAAAAGTTGACTCAGAGCACCACAACCCCTTGAGCCAGCCTGGGGGAGAGCTGTGCATATTGGCGCAGTTAAGTTTGTATTAGAGGTTATACAATGAGTGGGGGCAGCTCTTAACAACTCAAGGTTTTGCTAAAATAAATGTAACTGAAATTGGTTCTGTAGCTTTCTGTTCTCTCTTATTGTTGAGGCTGGTCCAGATGGTATAGGTGTAGCCAGCTGCTTTAGAGGAAGCAACAAACTGGTATGGATTCATTCTAGTTTCAGGTTTTAATCCTTGCCTGCTGGGATCCAGGTTTGAGGTTGCTGCCCAAACTGTGGGCCAAATGGTGAAATTATTACTTGGGCCTAGTCTACATTTATCATGGTTTTCTATGGCAGACAATGGAAGATACACAAAGTGTGCAAAATGACTTGTGACTTTTCCTTTGAGTTTCTAATGCCTACTTACTGCAGCATCTCCACTGTACTGAGTCGAAGGGAAATGCCATCCCTTCGAGTCAGAGCTACATTTCTTGAGAGGTGGACTTGCTGTGTCAACTTCTCAATTGATTGAGTGGGTCTTCACTGACTGCTCAATCAATCTGGAAAGATCAAACTGACCATGGTGAATACGCCACTATCAGTATAGACCCTTAGCCTTTATTCACTCTTTATTGAGGCTAATGGGCGCAATGGGAGGGAATAGAATGGCCTCTTGGCAGTTGTTTCATTACCTGGTAGCCTAGCCTGGACGTGCTTGGGTGCAACACTGTATGTTTTAGTTAGAAGTCTTTTCTTTCTGCTTGCAGCCCCTTACTCCATCTAAGCCACTTTGCAACTTATTTCAGCACCAGAGATCCAGCAAATAAAGAGACTCAACAGCTACAGTTCCTGAGCAGCAGCTTAGCAGCACACATTTTGCAAGGGACCTCTACTGTGGGTCTGTAACTGAACATCCTAGCACAGAGAGACAACTGCTTGCTTTTGTGGAACTGTGCATGTTTTGGTGCTGGGACAGAAGCAATTCAGCACCCAGCAGTGGTCCATGACCCCAGTTCAAGATCCACAGCCATGTGTAAGAGTGACAGCTGCTTTCTCATCACACATACCCTCAAAACAGGGAGAGGAATCCTCCCCTACAGGCTCCTGCTTTACTTGGGACCTTGCTGAGCTGTAGGGTTGACATAGGCCAGGAGGTCTGACAGAAGGGTGGCTGAAAACTGAGAAACCCTGATACAAGCAAGAAAAGGATTTTGGGAGCCCTGACACGAGGGTGGCAGGTTGCTTATATTTTGTTGGTTAAAGAGAAAGCCCCAACAGGGGATATTGTTGTTGTCTGAGTCAGACTTTGACAGAGGGGAAACCAAGGCACAGCAATCCTGGTCCCGAAGCCCAAGTCCTTCTTGGCCAATGTGCTGAGCACCCATAATTCCAGTTGAAGTCTATTGGAGCTGCAGGGGCTCAGCATCTCTGAAAATTACCTGTCAAATTAGGGATTTGGATTAGAACCATAGTCCTAAATCCCTGAGTGTACAATAGCATGGTTGTGTTGAGAACATCGAGGGAATGAACGTGGTTGTGCAGAGAAGACCTGAGAAAGAGGAGAGAGAGGCAGGAGGCTTTGTGCTGGCATGGGTGCCAAATCTATTCTTTGCTTGGGTGTCAATCCACAAACTAGTGTTGCCCCTGAATGCAAAACTATTGATCTGAAATGTAAAACATTAACTCAGAATAATATTGACCCTGGAGTCCTGTTTGTTTCAACAGACTGAGCGACAGCTATAACTCAGGCATGCAAGCTGGGCTGCTAACTGAAAAGGATATTATTGGGCTTCCCAAGATTTTGAGCTGATGTTTTAATTTACGGTTATAGAACATTTGTCACACAAGATTCAGAATGACATGACAGTACTGCAAAGAAGAATTTATTGACCTACTGTGGGTATTGGTGTTCAAAGAAGGAAGACATTATGGAGATACATGCAATTTAAAGTAAGGTTATTTTGCACAGCTTAAGGGAGATACATTTCCCTTATTTACAGAACAAAAGGGAGAAAGCTGAAGTTTTATAAAGTGATTTAATGACTGCTAAAGAGAACAACAAAATAATGCTTCTGTCCAAAGGGAACTGGATCAAAGTGTTCTTTTTTAAAGAGAAATTAATTTTCTCTGCATTGCTTCCAACTGTTGTATGCTGCTGTTGCCACATCATCAGTCCTAGATGTGCATCAGCATTGGAATGTCAATACAGTTTTATTGTGGCTTGCAAAATTGTATTCTCCTCTACACATAAGGAGGGAGGGATACACTTCTGAATCTGTTTCTTACAAACATAGTTTGAAATGGCATGAAGAGGTAGGTTCTAGGGTAAAAGGTCCTTTAAGGAGAAAATGGAAGTATATTTCAATCAATGCCTTTAGAGATGTTACCAGCCTAGTAACACTAAGTGTCCTTGAAAAAGGGTCAAATCCTTTTGCTGGGTGAAACTCACTCCACCTACATATACCTGAGTATTTGAGCATTCATTGCACAGGTGTGGGGAGGGCTACATTGATGGGCTGCCCTACAGTCATCCTTTTCTCCTGCTAGAGCTAGTAGTCCCATGTGTACACTACCATAGCAGTAGCAGACCTCTGTGGTATACACTCATCTTTTTGAATGGGTCCACTCTTAGTGGGTCCTACTAGGGCTGGCAAGAAAACAAGAATTCCATTACATGACATTTTTTGAAGAAACGATGTTTGCTTTTATTGTGTATGGGAATGAAAATGATGCTGTTCCATATGTTTTGCAGAAACAAATTTACAGGAGAACCATCCTTCTTGCTCCCTCCTTAGAATAGCCCGGTGGCTTGGGCAGCTAGCTGGAAGGTGGGTGAAGCAGGCTCAAATCCCTCCATAAATTGATTTAGTACAGCCACTTGAACCTCTTTGGTCCACTGAATATTAACTTTTTATTGGTTTTGGTACAAGGTGGAACACCTTCAGACAGAGAAAATGATTCTCTAGTCTAGTGGTTGGGGCTTTTATGGGGCATGAGAGCAATTCAAGTTCAAATCTCTCTTCTAACTCAGGCTGAGTGACTGGTCTTAAGAGAATCAAAGATTTTTTAAAAAGAAAAAAACAAACCGAAACAAAAAAATACCTACCACCTAGCCAGCAACCACCGACTTTTCATTAAAAGTGCCACACTGGGAACTAACGTGGTGTGGAGGGCCTGATACAGGCCTTTTGCACCTTAGTGGATTTAATCTAAAGTGCACAAGATGCCAAAGATGGTGAGAAGAGATGCTTCCAGGGGTGCAGATCTACCTAATATGTTTTGATTATACACATTGCTAGAAGTCTGGCTTGGGCTTATTGCTTATGGTGCCTTGACCTCGTCTTGCCTCTTCCTCAGAAATTGAGCTTTGCCAGACTGTATCTTAGAATTTGCTTGCACATTGTGGAATGACTCTGGCTTGCAGGGGAAGTGGAAAGGTGCACTGTTTGTGCAGGTGCTTGAGTTTGCCATTATGTTGGTGTATTGCATCTGGAGGCATAAACCAAGATAGGATTTAACCCATAACATCTGGGACTAGGTTAATGAAAGTTTCCAGTAACATTCAGATGATGTGAAACAGCCTAGTGCTTCAGACCCTGTAACTGCTCTAGACTATAAGGAATGTTGTCAATGCTTGATTTATTTTTAAAAAATGAAATAGCACTGAATCCCACTTCTATCATCAGTGGAAAATCTCTGTTAAAATGAAGAACGATGCTTTGTTTTTCCCCTCCAAGTTTCACAAAACCTTGGTCTATTTTGGGAGGCGAATAAAGACTTGCTGACGTTGAAATGTAATATTAAAGGCAGATGTTTCTACTTAGCTTATTTATCCTTAACCACTTTTCCTGATGCTGAGCGATAAGACTGGAGCTAGATAGATTTCTAAACTTTAAATATTAGCCAGTTAATTATGGATTCCACATTTCCCATAATGAGACTAACTACTAAATACCTTCCCTCTAACAATGTTATTAATTTACCTGTAGCGTGGTATTCTGTTAAATCCAGCAATATTATATAGAGTTGATCCAGAAACATCAGCCACTTTTACTACAAACAAATTCTCAGTAAGAACGTGGGATAGAAATGCAGTGTGGCTTGTGTGTAAAACTAAGCCGCTGGACTCTTAACAATTTTCAGCAGCTCAGAGTGAAGGTATTGTATACCCCAGCTTGAAATTTTAGTTCAAGGAGCTCATATAATAAATATGAGGAACATTTGCCTTGTCGTTTACCATTGAAATGCTGCTCTAACTCCCAGTGTGTTGTAGATAATGGAACTAGAGTCTCTGGGGAGGAAAAGTTTTGCTGAGGAAGGAGGGAAGGACCCTCTCATTTATAGTTTTTGAATACTGGGTCTAATATGCCCTGGACTAGTATACAAGCACACATTAAAACATCCTCAGGACCACTCCAATTTACTTCAGCAACCATGAGATGTATGCTACCTAGACCTTTTTCCATGAGATGGTGGGAGCAGGTGTTACAGAAACTTCTATGTCAACTCTTTACCATTCAGTGATTTTGCTGTTACTGTATGACCTGATCCTATGTTTTACACCCCTTGCATTTAGTTTCATTCCTTTCTGTAAGTTCACCCATCTTCGAAGCATCTGAGGAAGTGGGATCTTCTCCCATGAAAGCTCATGCAAAAAAGAAATCTGTTAGTCTTAAAGTGCCACACAACTCGTCATTTTTTTAATGGTTTGTATTGCTGGGGTGACATAAAACAACAAGCTTAGGGCTGAGAATCTGATCCAGTCATATGCATTTTGACCCTTCTTTCTGCCTCATTTAATACAATATTTCCAGTTCAGCCATTTTTCACCCATGGTGACTAGATTTGCCCTACATCACTTTAATGTGTCCATATGATACCATAACATCTTTTTACAGTATAACTTATTTTTATTTTTAGCCTAAGGCTTTATTTTAAAGAGTTGAAGGAGTTATTGTAAGAACTAACATTCCACCAGATGTAAAGTGCAATCACCAATAGCTTCAGACAAACCTTTTATGTTTTTTGTTCTATAATAAAGCAATAAACTATATATGTGGTTGTTTATATGAAGGCACATTAATGCAATTTTTTGCATGTAATGTAGCTCTTTGGATTGTTGGACCCTCCAGAAAATAATGTGTAAGTAGATTACTATGAGTCCAACTGTACATTAATGGAATATATTTATTAAAATGCACTTTGCTAATAAGAATATGCTGCACTTTAAACAAATAATTAAAAACAGATTGGGGCCAGGCCTGTCAACTTTACAGATGTTGAGCAGTGCTTTACCCTCGCTGAAATGGATAGGTTAGTTTTCAAGAAAGGGTGTATACAATCTGAATAAAGGGCCAGAATTCAGTCTGTTGTTTGAACAAACTTGTATTAATGGTAATTGGGTTGGGCGGAATATAAGAAGGATGCATATGCATTATGTGTGTAATTAAAGTGATATTATGTTCTCGTACGGCTATATGACAACTTTGCCACAAGTTCCTTATTGGGTGTACGCTGCTCCAGGAACAGAATGGGAACGAGATTGTTACTCAGAGTGATGAGTTGCTTCCTGTTTCCCCCAGTTTCAGGGTGGGTGTGGGTAACACTCTATCCCAATTCTCTGTTTTGGAAGAGCACAAGTTCCCATTGTGGCAGATCCAAGGATGCAGCATTTCTTAACCAATTAGACTATGCGTATATAAAACAAACAGAGAGTCCTGTGGCACTTAAAGACTAACAAATTTATTTATTGCATGAGCTTTTGTGGTATTCATCTGTCTGAGCACCGCAATTAGTAAATTGTCAATGGAGTGATGAGGAAGATTGAAATGCTGACCAACTGGTTTTAGAGTGTTGTGATTTCTGATGTCAGATTCATGTCCATTTATTCTTTTGTGCAGAGACTGTCCTGTTTGTCCAATATATAAGGCAGAGGGGCATTTCTGGGACATGATGGCCTAAATCCCATTGGTGGATGAGCTGGGGAATGAGCCTGCAATGGAATAGCTGGTTTTATTAGGCCTGGGGATGGTGTCTTTTGTGCAGATATGTGGGCAAAGTTGGCAGCGTGGTTTGTTGCAGGGATATGTGCCTGCTTTCATGGTTCTGTTATTAGGTATGTAGTTGCTGGTGAGTATCTGCTTAAGGCTGGGGGGGTGGGGTGGGGCGGGGGCTGCCAGTAAGTGAGGAGAGGTCTGTCTCCCAAAGCTTGAGAGAATGAGGGATCGTCTTGTAGAATAGCCTGGAGATCCCTGAGGATGTGCTATAGAGGTCTGACTTGGGGATTGTAGCGGCATTCTTTTGTTTTCTTTCTTGGGCTTCTCCTCTTTCAATTTGTTTCTTCACTTCCACAGCTGGGTACTATAGTTTTAAGAATGCTTGATAGGGATCCTGATGGTGTCTTAAAACCAGATTGGATATGTGCAATTGAGTTACTAGTTGATTTACTAGTAATTGATGATTTCTACTATATACCTATACTATATAGCTCGTTCTTATTTTTATTTGCTTAAATCTATGATCATACAGCAAAAAGCACACATTGCATACAGTAATACCATTAATTTGCAGGTTGTTCTTGGAGCGTACACTTGCTGTAGATGGAAATATGTCCTTTGCTCAAATTCCATAATGATTCTTTAATGTTTTTTTGGATTCTTTCTTTTAACCTCGTCTATTTCTCAGGGCAAAGGGACTAGTTTAAGTATAAAGCCTGCAGTATTGTGGTTCCTTCAGAGGGATGAGTTAGAAAAGATCTAATTTGAGTAAATGTGAAGGGCATGCACATTCAGAAGTGTTTCCGGGGAAGAGCCTTTGAGTTCAGCTTTGAGCCCAAAGACCTGTCATGGACACAAGTCCTGTTTAATATAAGTTCTGCATGCCTAAAGCCTAGTGAATAAGTGGATCTACAAGTTGTATCTTTTGTGCTTCCATTAAGAAACTCTTCAATAAAAGAGCCACACGAGAGGAAAGTAGTCCAGTTGATGGTGTCTTGGGCAAGTCATTCCATGTCTTCATGACTCCGTTTCCCCTCCCATTCTTTGCCTGTTTTACCTTTTTGTAAAAATACAAGTGTTTTCTGTAATAAAATAAAATAATTTTTGAAAATATTTTTTACAAAATATATATGGATTTTTTCAGTATTTCAACAAAACAGTGCCCAAAACATCTTTTGTCTTCTCTCACTTTTGTTTCAGTGTTTTCTTTACCTCTAACTTGAAAAAGGGGGGAAAGTGATAAAAAATGTTTTAACAAGAAAATTATGAGCAGCTTTAGTATTTGGATTTGGTAAGCTATTGGGGGCAGTGTCTATCTCTTCGTATGTGTTTGTTCCATGTGTAGCTGAAGGGTGCCTGGTTTCAGCTGTCACTTTTAGGCATCACCATAATCCAAATAAATAATATGAATCTACGGGCATCAATTCTATTTTGTATATTGTTGTTATAAAGAACAAGAAGGTTATTGCAGGGAAAGGTGGAAGAAGTCTTTGACAATGTCCTTATTCCTCATCGAGTTTTACACATTGTTTGCCATTGCTGCTTGAAGCTAATCAAGTTTTGGAAGAGTGTGGATCATCTTGTATTCTAAAAGCAAAGTTAGATGAGTCCCTCTTCTGATTTCTAGGAGACTTTGATCTACTCTTTTCCTTGCTGGTATCAGTAGAGCCCTGCATGGATACAAATAAGTGGAGCCGTATCCGACCTGCAACTGCAAGAAATGGTCCATGGATATCCGTGTTGTATCCGCGGATGCAGATATAATGCGGATATCCGTGGATATCTGCATATTTGCAGGGCTCTAGCTCTGTGCAGATAAAAATATGTGGATCCGTATCTGATCTGCATGCACAAGAAATGGTCTGTGGATATCTGTGTTGTATCCGTGGATGTGGCTATAAGGCGGATATCTGTGGATATCCACGGATTTGCAGGGCTCTAGGTATCAGGTTATGGGCTAGTCTAAAGAACAGAACCAGACAGTCTTCTTACTAATTTTTAAGCATCTTTTCAATGCTTAAAAACTCAAGTTATGACTTACCCCCTTGTCTCATCCATGTGATAATCTGGTCATATTATGCTATCAGTTAGTGACTTATCTCATCCATGTCTATTTGCATCAAACTATCGGGAATGACCTCTCCGTATGATCTTTTTCAAGCAGAATCTTTGTCCCATTCCCATTGCAGTGCAGCTAGGGAGCACCTGAATTGTATTAGGGCTATAAATATTCCACTCTGATGCTTTTATGACTTTTCTTTCTCTTTATTCCTTGGTCAAAGGGACTGCACCTCCTGTGGTAGAATCATTCCTTTAGCAGGTCTGTAATTTATGACTCCTTATCTACACACTGGGAAAGCAAGAGTCTGGAAACAGTTCAGCATTTACTAGAATAACTTACAGGTTTGGATTGCAGTGGAGTTTGGGTGAAACCCCTTGGGTGAAATCCTGGCCCCACTGAAATTAAGGTGAGTTTTGCCAAGATTTCACCCCAATGAACAAAGAGCATCCCTCAACTCTGAAAGCCTAGGAAATTGAAAAATATCATAAAAGCCAGTGGAGGAAAAACTAAATGCTTACATGTGCTAATTATCTTTCACGCTCACTTTCTGCCTAGTTAGTTTCACATCTGGATCTCCAAATAATAAACACTAGGGGCATGTCAGACTTGGGCTTAGTGGGAAAAGCTTCTTCCAGGGAATGTAAAAGGGCTTGTAGAGCAAATCATGGGACTTTCCAAAAGCTCTGATGTTAATTATTCATGATTTCCATGGAATTATTTCCTGCTTCTTGACTTCAATGTTTTCTAAAAGGATAAGTGACGAAATCCTGCACTGACAGAGATCTACATAAACCCACAGTAGCACCACTGAAGTCTATGAAACCCTTAGTTTTTAGTGATGTGTTTGAGTGCACAGTTTGACTTCAGTTCTCAAACACTTGTCTCAAATCCTCTGGCACTACCTTATAAATAATCCTGGAGGGGCAAATTTTACAAGCAGGAGCTGCACCTAATGCATCCAGTATTATTGGGTGAAATACTATTATGGCAGGTATCCTTGGGGACATAATCTTTAAAGTTCTTTTTCTTAGCGTGTGAGCAAGTTTTGACCCTTGGGAAGACAGCTGGGTTGTTGCTAGTACCTGGGTAATGCAAGGTGGAGAGACAACTTTGGGAGAGATGGAGCTGTGCAAGCAGCTGGAGAGTTTGCTGTGGGTTCTGCTTAGTCTGTTCTTGAGGCAATGTTGCTCCACGTTCCTTGCTGTTAGGCTGAGATTCTTGGAAGAGGGAATTGCCCTGTTACTGTCTGGTGGTCTCATTTAGGGACTGATGTTTTATGTGTAAACTTAAAATGAACCCAGAATACACATCTTTGATTTCTCCCCCAGCAGGAGGCCAAATTGCAAGATCCCAGACATCAGCTGTCAGTCAGAGTGCCTGTGCTAGAGTCAGAATGGGAGGCTGGTGTTAGAAGAAGGGACATGTATAGCTTGTGCTGTGCAAGTATTTAGACAAGATATTCCCTTGGGGCCTTGAAATCTAGGAATCATTGGACAACTGCAGATGCATAACTATCTGTTTGCAAGTGCAGTTAGTGAGCACCAATTCTGCTGGATCACTGTCAGCTGTGGGCGCTGGAGAGGGGCAGGAATTGGGGCAAAGAGAAAGGAAGCAACTTCTCGAGAGTCTTTCAAACCTCTGGAAATAAACATGTTGCTATGAAATGTTTTGGTTTTAGCAAAATGGCCTTTTCCTACAGAAAAAAAGTTCTCTTGGAATATTTCCAACGAGCTCTATCTAGCAGTGTTTTGTGGATTTTCTTTTGCTTTTCCTTGTGCCTTGTTTCATCCTTTTTTTAGTTAAAAATATTTGCTCTGTGGGGAATGATTTCCACATTTGGGTTACAAAGTTGGCAAACGGTAACACGTAATGAAATTCACAGCAAGCGTGTTGTACACAAAGCTTTATGAACTCTGTTAGCGTGACCGGCCTCCAGTGAGTCACATCTGAATGATTCATCTCCTGATGGGGGCAGGCCTTCTGTTGCTTTGGTGGTTCTCCCCTACCATATCCCTGGATTTAAATATTCTGGCATCCTTTACGAGCATGCACACACAGTTATGAGAGGTTCAAGAGAACGCATTCTCCTTCTGTGCCACATGAAAAGAATTTGAAAACTATTTGTGGTAAAGCAATGCAGCTGAGGCACACAAATCTCCAAGTTTAGAGGAACCAAATGTTTCTGATTCCCTTTCTTTGGATCCAATGTGTGCTGCTAGGAGGGATCCATGAACAGTAGGAGTCAGGCAGCGGTGTCTATTAGAGCAGGCTGGGGGGCAAATTCCCTGACTCCAGAGTTTCTATACTGGCTCTGAGTTTCACAGGCTACAGTGGTGCTGGTCTCAATTAGTTTGGCTGCTGGTGGAGCAGTTGCATAGTTGTAACACCATGGATTTTTGACCTGGCTGCCCCTCTCTACAGATGAAGGAGCATCCAGGCCAAATTTTAGCGAGTTGTATTGCAACTTGGTGCATGGGGACACAAAGCCATTCAGATTTGGTCTGGGTGCCCCTCCATCAAGATGAAGAAACAGTCTACCTGATGTGCAGGGAGCTCAAGGGAGTCCACTGAAAACTCATTTCCTGGTGGTACTGGCTCATGTCCTATCTGGGAATGAGAGAGGGGACACCTAGTAACCCCATGGGGCAGCAAGAAGAGGGGAAGAGAAGAGGGAATAAGCAAGCACTGGAATAGGGACTTGCTGCGGGTGAGGGCTGGGGGTTGGTACTGAAATTCTCCCCTCCCCAAAGTCTATGTGAATTGATGCCAATGGAGTCATGCAAGTGCAAAAATATTTGAGATCAGAGCTATAACCTCCTCTGGTGGTTTGCTGTCAGTGTCTTGTGTGAATTTCAGCAGGGGCTGTGAATGTCATCGCCTCGACAGACCCGGCATGTTCTGTTGAAAATGACACTTCACAGGGTGTTTCATAACTTCTGCTTCCTCCATTTGGGCTGCCACACATTTGCTTTTTTTCCCCTCTGTCTTTTTAACCTTTGAAGTCACATGTTAGCTGCCTTATTTTAGGAGTCACCTTGTGAGCGGGATCAAGCAGGAGGAAGAATAGAGTTTGAACTGTCAGTCATTCTATTAAACCTTATTCTGCATCGATAAAATATAAATTTTGCAGAAGCAGCTTTAATGTGACCAGAGGCTGAGCATGATCAATCCACCCTCTGACAAGTGTTTAAAGTGACTGTGGCACTTTAGGACATGTTACAAAACCCCTTTACTGTCATGCTGTTATCTCCATCACCTCCGTACGATCTGCCTCGTTCCAGTGTAGCTAGTGCCCCATGTCCATGCACAGCTCTTCCATCCCCAAGCTGTAAAGGGCTTATGGATCACTGCAGCAATCTCACAATCCTTGCCGCTGGCAAGTAAAATCCAAGGTATATGATGTCTTCATCTGTTTGTGCTTTGGCTTGTCCCATTGCCCTATCTCAATTGCTGTTTCCTAAACAAGGGAGTAAGGGCTACATCCTACCATGCCCTTACACTTGCAGATACTATAGGAAAGAGACAGCAGTTCCCTGTGTTCCCCTTGCCACATGGCCGCTAGGTCAGGGGTCTCAAACATGCGGCCCATGGGCCACATGCGGTCCTTAAAGCTATTTCCTGTGGCCTGCAATGACACTCTTCTTACCAATATTTGCAATATGGCTATATGAAAAGGTTTCGGTGGTGCAACCCTCCAGCTAATGTACTAGTCCTCATGTGGCCCTCTACTAGTCTTCATGTGGCCTTCATGGTGATTTGAATTTGAGACCCCTGCTCTAGGTTATGCCCTCACTAGTACCACCCCACTGCAGATTGGCATGGTGTGGATGACTTAGTGGTTGATCTTGAGAGAAGCAAAAGGAACCCCCATGGTTGTGGCATTTTTCTGTTTCAATAGACTGTACATGAATTGCAATCTTTTGCATGGACCGATGGTACGATACAGATGTCTTAGGGAGTTAGTTGCATCTGCGGCAGTCACGCACAAATTCTCTGCTATAGACAAAGTCTAGGTGGAGAAATACTAACATGAACTTTCCTGAAACTGTGAGTCCAAATCTGGGCTGGGTTATGAACTCTAAAGCTTGAGCTTTTTATTGAAAAGGAACTTTCCAAGAAAATCATTAAACAAAATTAATCCTCTCTGTGGCCTTGTATGGTTTGAAACTGAAGACGTTTGCAAACGTGTGGCTAATCTGAAGTTTTCTGCACTTTTCCAAAAAGCAACTGCTTTTTTTTAAGCAAAAAAGGAAACATGTAATTAAATGGGATTCTACTGTTTCCCCCTTGCGTTCAGCATTTGCTGTTTCTGTTAAGTCATCAGCCACCATGAAACCAATGTATAGTTTAGAGATTGATTGCAGCAGCTGCCTAAAGCACAGCTCATAACCTCAACCTCCCCCAACACCACTCTCCATCCACCCCAAATCCTCCCATCTATGCAGTTAAACATAGTTTAATTTGATCAGTGTATTTGTAATGGAAAATTGTGGTGCAGATGAGCATCAACATCCAAGATTTAATCTGGGGTAAAAGAAAGTGCTGCTGCTACACAATGGTAATATTTATTTGATTCATTAACATGTAATCGTGTGCAGCAGATTTTTGTTCATGTGTGGCATATTTTTGTTCACAGCAAACCTACCGGATGTCTTAGAAAGAAAAGCAAAAATGGGTCCACATCTTGTAGCTTTATATAAGATCAGCCATACTGGCTCATAACAATGGTTCATCCACCAGGAGTCTCAAACTCAAATCACCATGAGGGCCCCACAAAGACTAGTACGTTAACCCAAGGGCCACACCATGGAAGCCTTCTCATACAGTGGTATTGCAAATATTGATAGGGATAGTGTCTTTGTGGGCCACAAGAAATAACTTTAGGGGCCACATGTGGCCCTCGGGCCATGAGTTTGAGACCCCTGAATTCTAGCCTGATAATGTCCAATTCCAGGTGCTTCAGAGGGAATCAATAAAACAGGTAATCATCAAATGATGCACCCCATTGGCAATGCCCAGTCTCTGGCAAACACCAATGCCTGCCTAGCTTGGATAACAGTCATGGATCGATCTATCCTATATGAATTTTTCTAGTTATTTTTTGAACCCCACTATAGTCTTGGCCCTTTCAATATCCTCAGGCAAAAAGCTCCACAGGCTGACTGTGTACTGGATGAAGAAATACTCCCTTTTGTTCATTTTAAATCTGCTGCCTATTAATTTCATATGGTGACCCCTAGTTTTTTGTGTTGTGAGGAGTAAATAACATTTCCTTATTGTATAGACAACTATCATATTGCCCCCTTAGTCATTTCTTTTCCATACTGAAAAGTTCAATCTTATTTCTCTCTCCTCATATGGAATCTACTCCATATCCCTAAGCATTTAAGTTACACTTTTCCTGTACTTTTTCCAATTCCAATGCGTCTTTTTTTGTGGTGGAGTGATCAGATCTATATGCAATATTTAAGATGCGGGCATATCATGGATTAATAAAGAAGCAATACAAGTCCAGTCATCAGAGAACTGAATCCAGCTCCCAGGCTGATGTTCTCAAATGACTTGAACATCCTGCTTCTCTTGTTTGAATTTTCTCCTAACTTAAGCTGGGGGAAGAGGGGCTGGTGAATTCAGTGGGGGATTGCCCTGTGCCACTCTCCCCACCTCATCTTCAAGCATATGATGAAATGGGATTCTCTCCTGTGAAAGCTCATGTGATGAATAGATTTGTTAGTCTTTAAAAGTGCCACCAGACTTCTTGTTTGTTTTGCTGAACTAAACTAACATGGCTACCACTCTAGAACTCCCTACTTCATGTAGGGTGCCGCTGTAGGGTGTAGTAGGAGACTGACTGGTGGAGGAAGAGGTATGTTGGAAGAGGGAGAGAATGAGGCTGGAGCACTCTATCCACCAGCTGTTTTACATCAGAAGAGGGCCACATACGGGCCCATCCAGAACCACCATGAGTCAGACTGCCCCTGGAAAAGCCGAGGGCTGGGTTCACAATTCAAGAGGAACAACAGTGATTTAAATTCCCTTTCATCCACCCTCCTCTGAGTCCGTGCCTCCTGAGCTGCTAGTTCTGAGATGCCCAGCTCAGAACCACTGCGTTCATCAGTATTGCCTAGGTACTGTCGGATTACGTTAAACGGGCCAAAGGCATTAACTTTAAACACTGCTAGGCAAGGTTCGGGTTTGGTATTCAGGTACTTCAACTTGCTTCATACTTTGGGGTAAGCACCACTAAAAATCCTTTTATCCTTTCTTTAAAGGTACAGAGAAGGAGGAAAAGCAGTTCCAGCATTTGGACTGCAAAGTATTAAGTAAGGCTGTCCTTTTAACAACATTTCTTGTCCCCTCTTCCTTTAGCTGGAGGGAGTTATAGAAAGAAAACTTCCCTTGCTCGATAGACTTGTAGCTGGAATTGAAGATGGTATTAATTGTTCTTTTGGGGAAAAGGAAGGTAGTTAAGTGAGATGGTGTAGGGCTCTTGGTGTCGGCAAGGCCGGACTAATAGATCAGGGAGTCTGTGGCTGCCCACTTTTGTGGCTCCCTGTCCTTCACCATGGTGGCATCCCACCTAGGAGCAGGGCCCAGAGATTGGCCATAGGCAAACCAGTGCTCGGCACTGGGGAGGGCCTGGCCAATGATGGGGTTGATGGGGATAGGGCTTGCAGCCTGGCCAGCCAAGGGGGCTGGTGCTTGGCCCTACGCCCTGACACAGAGTGCCTTCTAGAGCCAGAGGTATAGTTCAGCAGTGCTCTTGCCCCATTCCCAGGTTGACAGGAGACCTGCTGGGGCAGACAAGCCAAGGAGAGCTGTTGGACTGCCGCACCAGGGCCCTCGGCTGTAGCACTCAGACTGGAGTCAGATTTTGCAGAATGGCAGGGCCCCCCTTTATTCTGGAGCCCAGGGCTGCAGCCCCTAAAACTCCTGTGATAATGCAGCCCTGGCTGGTGCTGTTGAAATCTGATTCCATTTCATCCGTGGTGCTGTTGGGGATTCAGCTGGACTTGGTCGGGCGGTAGTGTCAGCTGGGTCCCACCCTCTGCCCTCGTCTGGTCATTTTTTACGGTCAGGAAGACTAGGCCTGGAAATTATTGGAAATGGCAATCTGAATGGTAACATTATCTCCAGCAGCCACTATCTGTTCTTCCTTGTTTACCACCCAAAGCCTTTTTTCTACAGACTCCCAAACGGAGTGATGGCTAGAACAACATATCCCCTCATTGTTTTGTCCACCAGTTAGGCCTAATACCTGACAACATAAGTTTGATTTCCTTGATTTCTGGTTCTATTTTACCAAGTGTGATTTTACCAGTTCTGGAATCATATCATTAAGGCCTTTTGTTTAGATTAACTCATTTTTTCTGTCTCCTTTACATATCTGGACTTTCCATAACCTTCTACATGGAAAATACCATGACCTACTTTCCATGGTGAATTCTCAAGCAGACAAAAAGTTTGCAAGTGTGACTTATGAACTTTCAGCAGTTGAGCTCACAATCATAGTAAATTTTTAGGCCCAATTATCACAACAGTAGTCCAGGTGAGATTGGAGCCCTATTAGGCCAGCTTTTGGGCAAACCAATAAGAGGCAATCCCTGTGATGGAGAACTTGTACACTAAACAGACTGTAAGGACAGATTTACAAAAGCACCCTTCATCCAGTAGCTGCTATTAAAAAGAACAAAACTGAGAAAATCTGACTAGGACTTAGGTGCCTCAATGGGAGCTCAACTTTTGGGAAGATTTGGCCCTGAGAAACCAAGATTAGTTTCCTTCTCATTGAGCCATATGTATTTTACAGAGTGAGGCCAATGATGCTAGACACACGTACTACCCTCACAAGAAGTTTCTGTTATTTGGTTGACTCTGAACATTTCTGGCTGTCCCACATGCATCTCATTATTTGTTGTTTATTTGACTACTTGAACCACATTGGTATTGTTAAGCAGTTCGTGGTGGGAATCCATACAAATGAAAACGTTTATTAGTTGTTCTGCTAAGAGAAAGTCTCCCCACAGCAGTATTGCTTCAACACTCCCTTCCACTCGCCCCACTTTCAGGGTCTCTCTTGCTTTGCTGAATCAAAATTCTGTTACTGAGCATGAGGGCAGACTGAGAAAGCAATTAATGGCATTTCAGTGGGAAATTTCTAATGGCCACCAACCAACAGTTGGAAACGTATACTGTGAGACATTGAAACATCCCCACAGCAAATACACATCTATGCTAAGAAGCTCTGATCAGCTGCTATTTGACTTGCACTCAGAGCCCTACTCTCACCGGGGAGTAGTTACTTCCACAAGTTGTTTTACAGGAACGAGTGGGAGTGCAGTTATACCTGATCCCCAGTGTGAGGGAGGGCACACAGCCTGGACATCTGGCAGGTGGTTTTTTCAGACATGGCCTGGTCCCTGACTGGGATGTTGAGGTACTACCATATAAATAAATAGTCATAAAGTGATGTTCCTTTCCCTGATGTGGTGCACTAAAGGCAGTGTTTGCAAGACAGTTGAAAGTATTTCTGTGCCAAGCCTGATTTCATTGCAAACTTTTGGGTTGATTGTGAAAGGTGCTGACCTCTTTGGCCTGCCCAGCAAATGGAGCGGTGCCACAGTGGCACGAGTGTCTAGCCATGCAAGTATGTGCCTAGGTCTCAAAGGGTTATGTGCTTGGGCTGGCCAGGTGCTAGCGCTACCATGGTCATACTCTGTTTTTAGCACACCAGCTCAATCAGAGCTAGCACAGTCATGGGCCTTCAAGTTGGGACTGACACACCCAGCTCAAAGTGGAGAGGTATGTAAGTCTTACTTTCAACAGTGACTTGGTGGGACTGCTCACATGCTTAACTTAAAGCATGTGCTTAAGTCTTTTTGTTAGCTCTGTCCAGTGTGCTTTGCATCTTGCAAAGGATCAAGCCCTTCTGGTCAGGTTCGTTGACCTGTGCACCATGGTGGCAGTATATGTGTTTGCAACAGCGTCACTAAAGGTAGGATTTGCACTGAGTGTACATCATGGCAAAAGCCTGTTAAACTGGATGTTTGTTCCTGCCTCTTCAATATTGTGTTAACCCAATTGTTTTCTACAATAAACTGGTTAGCATCGTGTTAAAATATTTTGTCTTTATCGAGTGGTCAGAGGACAAAATCACAATGTGCGTGCTGGGTACTTTAGATAATTAAGCAGCTAATGTGTAATTTGTCGATACTAACACCACATTTTCTGACAGCTGCTACCCATCTAAACTGCTGTGTGGTAAAAAAATGGAGGATGTAATACTCCCATCTACTGGTTATTCAGCAGTAAAACACTAGCTAAAGTATTTTGTCATTAAGAAATCTTGAAGGAAAGTCTAGGACTTTGCTCAGTCATGTGGTTCAACATTGTACAAGACAGAGGGAGGAGGGGCATGGATCAGGATTCGTGTTGTGCTCCCCCTCAGTACCTGGCCCAGCCATGGCAGTTAATGATGCAACCAGTGGATCAAATGTAGTGAAGAAGCCTGGTCATCTGCCATATGAGGCACGTTGAACATATGGTAAGAAGACACTGTACATGCATTATGCATGCTGGAGAGAACTGTTCTGGATAATGAAATGAGCCTTTCAAAATTCTGTTTTTCCCAAAATTAAATATTAGCCCTTTTAATGTTAAACTTTACTAATGTCTGTCTGTCTCATTCACACATTTGCAACTGATTTATAAAGGGAAATTCACTTAGTCTTACTCTTTTTTTATGCTAGAGAAGTGGATCAGTTTAACTAAATCCATTTAAAAAGCTATCTGCAAACATGGCAAACCACTAATATTTATGCACTTAGCCCAGTTTAACCCTTCCACAAACAGTTTAGCATGCATTACAAAATTGTTGAATTAAACTAAATTGATATAAGAAACTGTTAACCTAGGTTAAGTGCATCTGTTGGAGACTTGGAAGGCTTTGCCTTTATTTAACTGGATTGAGTGAAATCGGTGCACTTTTCTAGTACAAACAAAGTCTTAGCTGATATTTCTTGGGGCTAACTTTTAGAATCAGATAAGGAGCCGAACTGAGGAATGTTTGGGGTTGTTTGTATGACTAGGCATGGAGTGGATTTTCCTACATTTTAGACAGGGTCTTCCAATGGATTGAACATCTCATTAACTGTGGTGTTAAGCAGTCTTTGAAAGGACTGGGTAAAAGTGAAGTTAAAATGTGCTGTGGAGTCAGGCTTTCCTGACCTGACTGCCTTGAATGACACTGAAATGAAAAACACTGAGTTACATCGGCTTCTGTCTATACTGCACACACAAAAGAGATGGCTGTACATATGTATTTTCAGACCTTTATCTGCTAATCTAAAGGTCCCTATGCAAACATTAGCACTTGAGAATGTATGTGAATTTATGACATTCCCTGAAGGATTTTTGGTTCCATAAATTTAAAATGTTGGCAGGCTGGGACAGATAGAATCCTGTTTCCATATGTTTCATGCTGTATATAGAGAGAATGTGCATATTTTACTCACACTAGCATCATGAAAATTCAAAGCATTGTAACAATGCTTTTCCATGTGAAGAACTACAAAAAGAGTAGATGAAAATTCATTTGGCATCCGTTTGTTGAGCTTCTGGAGTGAGCAAAGCTGTTACATTGTATGTTAATCAGTCTTCAGCATCAGGAGCAAGAGACAGAAAATAATTCTGAGCTGAGAGGAAGTGGAGTAACTAATTTGGTGATCCATGCATCACTCATTTGTTATTTTTCTCACAGCAGCACCTAGGGAACCCACCCAAAGTTAGACCTTTAGTGCCAAAGATCAGGTGTCGGCAACCCAAAAGATAAGAAGACCAATTTTTAAAAATTCTTTCAATAAACAGGTGTTTTGAGAGTCACCAGGGGTGTAGCCTCCTGGTAGAAGATGGGGGAAGCTGGGCAAGGGTGCTTGCCGCTGGGTCCCCTGGTGGCGGAGGTGGGGAGAGAGCCTGTAGCCCAGCATGGGCCACCTACAGGGTCCCCTCGTGGTGGTGATGGTTGGGGGCCTGGAGTCTGGAGCCCAGAACCACAAGGAGTCAGTCAAAGTGAAGTTTCAGATCCTTGCACTAGCTGTGATACAGTCCCTGTCCTGGAGAACATATCAGCTAAGTAGGCAAAACAAAGGGTGAAATGGGAAATGAAAGTAGAGAA
Source organism: Podocnemis expansa (assembly GCA_007922195.1). Taxonomy (NCBI): domain Eukaryota; kingdom Metazoa; phylum Chordata; order Testudines; family Podocnemididae; genus Podocnemis; species Podocnemis expansa. The sequence continues at coordinate 11,235,179 of ML681973.1, forward strand.
ACATAGTGACTTATCCAAGGTCTTGCAGAAGATCCATGGCAGACCTGGGAACAGAATCCTGACTTTACTGAAATTAATGGGAAAATTCCCTGGATCCTTGGGCCACAACTGCTCCATTGGCCTCTGGAGTCACAGACAGGGAGCAACGTGGATTCTGGCGAGCAAGCAGGAATGTGGTGTGAGCACCTATCAGAAGGTGGGACTCTGAACTTGAAGAGGGGAATCTCTAGATGCTTCCACAAGGAGGCACCTCATTAGTAAGTGAGTCTATTACAAAGACAATAAGCTTTCATTGAGTGACACTCCACTGGTCACAGTTAGTAAAGTAGCACATGCCCCATTTGCTTTTGTTGTGTGTTGAACTGACTTCCTAAAGCAGGGGTTGGCAACGTTTGCTGAGCTCCATGCCGGCCACATCCCCTGAACCTTCAGCAGGTGCTGGGAGTGGGGCCAGAAAGGTGCCAGGGGCAGAGCCAACAAGGTACAGAAGCCACATGTTCCTTTACCCTGTTGACCCCACGGCTGGGGTACAGGGCCAGCAGGGGTCAGGAGTTGCACAGCAGGGCCAGCAAGGGAGAAGTGCATTGGTCCGCTTGCAGATTTGGCGTATGTATTGGGGGTTGCCAACACCTGTCCTAAAGTGTCTCATGTATAAGCCCTATAAAAAAGGAAGCTGGGCATCTGGCTGCTGCTTTTGCACACAGAATTCCTCCAAATGGCTCACTCTTATAATTCTTAAAAATCAGCTCTGGGATACTTTTGACCCTTCCAGAAAGAATGGCTTTGATGGCATCCGATAACTACAGCCTTCAGAGCGTACATAATATGAAGCAATATCACCAGAGTTGCTGTTAGGCAGTGTAATTATGTCTGGTTTCAGGTTTCATAATTTTTGATATTCTTATGGCAGAAAATAAACACATAAGGACTCAAGGGTATCTTATAGCTCAGAATTACATGCTGAAGATGACTAAACTTCATCAGCGAGCATATTCTATAAAAGTATCTTATGCCATTTAAACCACCGTAGTATCAGAGGCCCAGGTCCACAAAGGTTTTTAGGTTCCTAACTTACTGTGATTTTGGTGTAAGTTAAGAGCTTAAATATGTTAGTGCCCTGAAGGCCTGAGTGTCTTTAAAGGGTGCATTCAGTGATTGTCTTCACTACTGCATTAAATTAGCTCTGCAGCCATGGATGCAGTGTCATCAGTTTAGTGGATCTGGTGAAGACACACTGACTATGCTTACATTAGAGGGCTCAGTTAAGTTAACTTAATAAGGTTCACTTAAAGTTGACCTTATTAAGTCGACTTAGTGAGTCCCCATGTGTTTAAGTCAACTTTATAAAGTTGTCTTAAGCCAGGGACCCATTTAAAGTGAACTTAATAAAATCAACTTTAAATAGGTCCCCTGGCTTAAGTAAACTTTATACAGTTGACTTTAACGGCCACATTTTGTTAAGTCGACTTAATAAAGTCGACCTAACCCTTGGGTTGACTTTAAGGATGAGAGTTATTAAGTCAACTTAAGTATGTGCTTAAGTGCTTAAGTCGACTGAGTGAACAAATATGGTCAGGGAGTTGCTGAAGTCGACTTGGGACTCTAGTGCACCATACCCACTAAGTCTATGGGAGAGCACTCTCTGGTCGACATCTGAAATACATCTCTGTTGGTGGGAGAGTACCTCCTGTGGACATAGCATCGTGTGGACACCGCTTCAAATTGTGGGACAGTATTTTGACTTAGGTTATGCTACTTGCGTAACTGAATTTATGTAACTTAGATTGACTTAGCGCCATAGCGAAGATGAGCCTTGAGTGATGTGACTAACATCTGTCACATAGAGTTTGTTCTTTCTCTCAACCTGTTTAGAACCAATCCACTTCAACTACGATTTCCCCTAATGTATCTCCTAAGAACTTGACCTTCCAGGAAAGCCTATTAGAAAGTTAGGCTCTGTCGCCCTAAGGCAGGGAGTAATTTTCAGGTGTGGGGATGATCACTCATCTACCACCAGCTCACTTACATTTAGACCAAGAAGCTGTTGACTTTTCTCAGCTCATCACTACAGTCATGGTATCACATAAAGACCGATGTGGTCTCTGAAGTAGCTTGAACACAAACCAGGTAGTGTTACTAACTCATGTAACTGCTGGATAGCTACTAACCATTTTGTATATATTTGACATAGCAAACTGCTAAGTGCTTGGAGAACAAAAACGAAAGTAATGTACCTAAAGGAAGGGATAAAAGAGCTGAATGGCCCAAAGGAACTGGCTGATGGGAGAGAATCTGGTTGTGACACTCTCTCTCTCTTATTCCCCTTCTTGGCATGAATAGTGTAAACCACTCTTAACAAGTTTGTGTGTGTGTGTGTGTGTGTGTGTGTGTGTGTAATATTGGCACTGGTCTTGCAGATGGTTAGCTTTTGTATCAGAGGCCTAGCAAGGGCTGCACTGAATCAGAGGAAGAGATTTTATTGTAATGAAAATGCTTCATTTTTTGAGAAGAAAAGGCTCGTGTCTGCTACGAGGTGAAAAGCAGTTTAAAAAGTGACTGCCTTGAAATTTGCTGCACTGGCAGTTATGAACCACAAGTCCCTGAGGGCTTCCCTCCAGCTCCTCCACACAGTTGAAATTCAAATAATTTGGATGGGCCCTTGTTCTGTTACTCACCAGAAACCTCAAAACCCCCAATTCATGTCTATCCATCTTAAAAATTACAAAGGGTGTATTGATATAAAAGGGAAAAAAAGCCCTAAAATAACATTGAAGGGAGTTGTTACATACAGTGAGCAGAGCCAGATACTTATTGCTGACTTTCTGTCCTCAGGTCACCTCTTGGGGAAGACTTTGGACATGCAAACTGTGGGCAGTGAAGACATTAGTTTTGAACTGTCCTGCTTTTGCTGGTTTCTCTCACAGCCTTTGGTCCAAGTCCTGGCCGTGCCTCTGTTGCTGCTCAGGGGCCCAGTGAGGCTGCAGAGAGCACCTTCACCCATTTTTCTTGCCTCAGTACAGCAGGAAATAACTGTCTACAGTCCTACAGGGCCTGGTTGAAATAGATGGGTGGCCTACTCATGCTGCTGGCAGCAATGAACAAGGCAAAGGGGTTGTGGCTGGGAGAGCTGAGGTTGCGGTAGGTGCCCAGCCCAACCTGCACATCCTTCCATCAACACTTAGGTTCCACCACTGCAAAATGCACATGCCAGTAACTCCTGGACTTGTAATTTAGCCCTTATATGTGGCCTGTGCTTGTTTTTGTTGGGTCCTGAATAAAGTAGTGTACAGGTCTTCTTCCAACTCCCTCCTCCTTCCTGACTACCCATGACTGTTTCTTGTGGGCAGCTATGGGCTCCTCAAGATGGAATTCAAAACAGATCCAGCTGCTGCAAGGTAGCGTGATGTACCATGCAGAGCTTCGGACAGGAAATCAGCATCTCTTGAGTTCTAAGCCCAGCCCTGTCACTAACTTGCTCTGTGGCCTTAGGCAAATCACTTCCATTACCTGAAAATCATTTTCCCCACCTATAAAGTGAGTATAATAATCACTATTTTATAGGGGATTGGGACTGGGAATTCATGGAGGCTCAGCTTTGTCCACCAATCTGAAGATGAGGGATGAGATTTTTCAAAAGCATTAGCCCAACTCTACTTTCTGTGGTGTTATGGTTTCAATAGGAGCAGAAGTTGGCCAAGGATATGTGTGATTAAGACTCCCAACTTCTGTGGGATTCGGGGTAGAATGGACACAATAGAAAAACTGGATATAATTTTCAGAATTGCATACATCGCAGAATGTAAGGGCTTGGTTACATTGAACTGCCATGAGTAGTAGAGGTATGCAAATTGCAGAGCGCATCGACGTTTTGCACTGTAACTGCCCTGGGTTTGAAACAAGCTACGTTAATGTGACCTAGGTACCTTTTGTTTAGCTCCATCAGCACCTAGCCAAGGCAGTTAGCGTGCAGCTCTTTTGTATGCTCTGCAGTTCACACCCCTACAGTCATACTATGCTGCAGCATAGACATAGCCAAATGTCACTGAAAGTCGCTGTTGAAAACGGAACTTAGGTTCCTAAGTCATTTAGGTGTGAATCCACAATGGATTTCAGTCAATGGGAATTAAATGCCTTTAGGTGCTTATAAAAGTTTTGCCCTAGATCCAGTAGCTCTTGTGTCCCAGGCTGGCTGCACATCCCCATTTTTAGTCTAAAGATAAAAAGTGGCTTTGGATGCATACTACAGCAATCTGGAAAATGTGAAACGCTTTAGGTAATAATGACAGGTTAGGGGATTTCTTCACTGTTCTGTGCCAGGAATTGGTCAGCTGAATTGGCAGCTCATTTCCTCATTGTTCTTTATTTTGATTTATTATCAGTCCTGAACTTTTCTCTCTCTTGAGCAGAATAAATTATTACTGGGCTCTCCTGAGATTTAGTCTTGCATTTAGGGCCAAACTTTTGAACGTGGCATCTAAATGTATGCCCACAGATTGAGTAGCTGGACTAACTATTCAGTTTACACGGAAATAAAGAGCTAAATTTAGAGGCTACTTGGAAATGTTAGACTTTTGGGAGGAGAAGTGAACACTACAGAGAGAGCTGGGGAAACAGTAGGCAAAAGTTTCTACAAATGAGTGTTCATATTTAAATGGCATTTTTGGTTCACCCATACTTGTGTCTATGGCTGCTTAATGTATTTTAGATTTTGAAATTTTGATGGGAAAAAAGGGAAAATGAGAGAAAAATTTCCATACCATTTTTCCTTAAAAAATCCACCCTCACTTAGTATTACCATTCTGGAATAATTTGGGGTTTGAGGTAAAATTTTCAGGGGCATCAAAGTGACTAAGAAGCATAGGTCCCAGTGTGGGAATTTTTTACATATGCACTCCAATTATTTTTAACTTTATTAGCATAACTCACGATGAAATGCACTTTTTTTATTTTTGGTTCCAGTCATCAAATAGACATGGAAAGCAAAAAATCAAATTGTGTATTTATTTGTAAAATTTGCAGTTTGCACTTTGAATGGTATTGATTAATTACTTAAATTAGCTGGAATTGTTCCTGTTTCTACACTGGATGATTTATGTGGTTACACCACACATCATAATATGCAACTTGTAAATGCCTAATATTACAGTTGAGCATTGGGTGCCAGATGAAAAGTGTCTGTTAGCAAAGTTAGCTACATGTGTTTAATATGTTTTAATGACATAGTTACACACATTACTGAATAAACTGCAAATTGTACATCTGCAATGAAGAAAAATAAAATCTGCAAACAGTTTTATTTGCTATAAAAATCTACAAATATTAATAACAAATATATTAGAAAGCATTGTGGTCTCAGGCTGTGTCTACACTAGGAAAAGTTAGTTTGAAATTATTAATTCGAATTTATTCGTTTGAGTTTATTTTGAACTAAATTCAAACTTATTAGTTTGAATTAACAAAATGGACTAATTTGACTATTCTATTCTAAGGATGACTTATTGTTAAGTCAAATTAGTCCACTTGGTTAATTCAAACTAACTGCCCTTAATTTGAATTTATTAAATTCATACTAAGGCTTAATGCTAGTCTACACCATCCTTAGTTTGAACTAAGGATCAAACTAAGGCCTTCGTTTGAAATAACAGGCAGGTTTTACTAATTCGAACTAACAAAGTGGACTAGTTTGAACTCGTCCACGTTGTTAATTTGAACTAATGTAGACAGAGCCTTAGTGAACAAATTGCAATGACTAGAGCCCTGCAGATCAGCAGGTATCCGCTTCAGATCCATCAGTATCCACAGATCCACTGTTGCAGATTCGAGCTTGGATGTGGATTCTATATTTATTTGGGCTGGGTGCAATAGATGCTGCTGCTCCCTCTGCTGCAGCTGCAGAGAGCAGTGAGCAATGTTAAACAGTGCGACAGGGAACAAAAGAAACACTCCAGCCAATCCCAGTTCAGCGCTGCTTGGATCTGAGAGCCACTCAGAGACAGTCACTCACGGGAACTCGGTTTACCAGCTAGTCCTGCCTCTGTCCCCGCACTCCATCAATTAACTGGTGATTGACAGCTACCTCCCACCCCTTCCCTCACTGCTGGTCAGCCAGTCAGATGACTGACAACGGGGTGATGTCAGGAGCTCTGACTTCCCTAGTCCAGGTGGACTAAAATTTGTTGAGACTGGGGCTAGGGGAGGCTCTGAACAGCATCTGGAGCTGTTGGCAACTGCCTCCTCTGCTCCTCCGTCCCTCTTCCCTAGCCTTAGCTCAGCAAATCTGTGGCAGTCAGACAGAGGGTCTGCTCCTATAGTAAGGGCAGGAGCTCCTGAGAGGCAGGGCTGTGGACGGACATAAAGCCTGGCATATGGATCTCAGATTGGATGCAGGCTGACACTGAGCAGATGTGCATCGGAGGTGCATCCACATCTTTGTATCACGCAGGGCTCTAGGAATGACTGTGCCCAGTTTTTCCCATCTTTCTTCTTATTTAGTACCTTATTCTGGGAGCAGGCCCAAAGAATGACATACCTACTCTCAAATTGACCCTGTCTTCAAGATCTGAACTTGCTACAGCAGTACTTAGTAACCTAGTTATGGGGCAGTTGTAGGACTATTAAATTTCTATGCCCTTTCAAGACAATTTAAATAAATTAGATTGTCCTTCTTCTGAGCGTAGCGTCTTCAATATGAAACTCCCATATTGAGGATGTCCATAGCAGACCCTCTGCAGCTTTTTACAAAACTCCTTGTAAAGCAAGTCCTCATTGTCTGGGTCATTGTATTCAGGCCCATTTACTTATCTTTCTGTGCATTGTGGGGAAGTGGTGCTTGGCACTTGTAAATAGACCACAAGAATGATTTAAATAATTTTTTGTTAAGAGGAACTTAAGCCCTGACTCAGGAAAGCATTTAAGCAGGTTTAAGCTTGAGGTCAAGTGCTTTCCTGGGGGGGAAGCACTTCTGAAAAAAGCTTTGGTCTCTCACTGCAGCTTGCCCAGACATTTGACACCATCATCATCAGACAAATGAAGAGCTGGTAGTCAGCTCTTGAAGAGAGTCAGCAGGCACGCATCAAGGATATAGTCTGAAACTGACCACATTTACATTGCAGGTCATTACTGAAACCCTATTTAAAGAGGTTGGCCACACACTGGGGGGGGGGGCATGGATCAGTGTTCATGTTGCACTCCCTGCAGGTATTCCACTTGGACTGGGGAAGTGAATGATCCAACCAGCAGACCAAATCTGGCAATGAATCTTGGTCACATGCTATCTGGCTGCTACTCCAATGTGTCACCATCCCTTGATTTTTGAGCCAATGGATCAGTGATTCAGATTTTTCAGCTTAATTCTGAGGATTTATCAGCAGCAAAAGCTATAGTAAATCTGTAATACACAATGTGGGGCAGGATCTGCATTTATCCTTCCTTCTACTGCAACTCTTTTTGTTTTTCCTGAAGTTCGTTAAATTGGGAGCGGGGGTCAGTAGCTCAATAGTTGTTTGCATGTCCATTTTGATGCCCATATTTCAGCTGAAATTCACTCCCCACAAAAACATTTTGTGCTTGTTAAAACTGTTCTTCATGTTTCCCATAACTAACTAACTACCCAGGATAAGAAGTGCATAACGATGAGCTAATCTCCACAATTAATGATCTCGGTTAGCTGTTGTACAGGGCTTGAGGTCTGTCCTCCCAAGCAGAAGATGAACTCAGCTTGTGTATTATTGGCTGATTAACACATCCTGGTCAACTGACAGTGCTTAACACCAGTGGCATAGTGATGGGGGGGCAAACCCACGACCCCAGGCTGCAGGGGGGGTGCCAGACCAGCCCCACACCAATGTCAGATTAGAGGGGACCCAGCCCAGGCTGCCCACTTTCAGGGCACCACCCAATGCCCCTGTCCTCCTCCTGCAGGAGCCAGCATGGGGGTGGGATAGTCATGGCCTCCGGCACTGGAGGGAGGCCATTCAACTCTGTGGGGGGTTGTGGGGCCAGAGGCTGCCTTCCCTTCATTCCTCCGCACAGGGCAGGGTTCCAGCCCATCCCGCCAGGGGTGGAGCAGCCAGCCGAGGGTGAGGCTGTAATACTTTCCTGTGTGGAGCAGTAGAGGGAGGGCAGCCTCTGACTGATCCTCCCCACACTGTCAAACAGCTCCCCTCCAGTGCTGGGGGCTGCAGCTGCCATGCTTCTATTCTGGCCCACACGGGAAGAGGGTGGAGGTGCCAAATGGTGACCTAAAAGTGTGCAACTTGGGCCAGGGTCTCTCTAACCTGACTCTAGTGCGAGGCTGACCCAGAGCCTCTCTGCAGTCCCTCAGAGGGGCCCAGGGGCCTGGCCTCACCAGCTTCCTTCTCTATGTGGCACCCGGGTGTGCTGAGACCCCCTCCTACCATGTCGGGAAGCCACAAGGCGTAGCGTTGTGTGGGGCACCCAGGGGAGCCGAAATGTGGGCTTGGCCCCTGGTTGCTGGGCACCCTCACAATACCACTGCTTAACATGGCATTGCTGATATATTTCTGACTATTATCATTACAACTGCTACGTGGCTTTGCCACTTACGAGCCATTTTCGTATTGAAAATTGCACAAAGAGTTCATTTGAAAAACAGAGCAAACACTTGCCATTTTCTCTGCTGTTATGATTCTACATCCCCCTACTTATGGCTATTTGCAGCTCTCAGTGGATTTGTATATCTTTCCAACCTTCACAATTTAATATACTCAATGCTTTAACAAATTAATATCATTATATAGTTGTGTGGCATGACTAATATAAACAGGCAAAACAAATTAACCTTGGCAAATGTATACTGTGTGGCAAATGACATACATTTCTACTGTGTTGAGAAATTTTGTGTGTTTTTAAAATTCAGCCAAATCCATTATTATGGACTCAGCAATTAGTATTGAGGTCTCAACCCGATGAGGTCCTGACGATTCTGGCCCTGATCCAACCAAGCACTGAAGCACATGCTTAACTTTAAATATTTAAGAAGTCAAATGGAAAATTCATACTGCTATCTGCTTTTAACATACCTTGGTAGGAGTAATAAACAAGACCATGATTGTTTAAGGGAGATAGCTCCCACTTAAGTCTAAAGGAGCCTTTGGAAGTGGGAGCCCACCCTTACATGACATCTGAAGTTAGTGAAATTGATATTATGTAATAATATTGATATTGGAAATAAGTAGAGTATATATAGAAATATGAAAAGCAATCACTTGGTGAGGAATTGCAACAGCATATTGCCTCGATTTAACTTCATATTTCTGTTGTAAGTTCTGTTCTAACATAAAGAACTGTCACTGTGATGGAAGAGTTCTTGCTTTGCCATTTATCACTCCCTTTTTTAACAACACAAAACATTAGGTCTTCATAGCCTAGGGTGAGCTAGCTATATCGTCAATGATTGCATTGCTATAACGGGCTCTTCTGGTAATACAGCGATTCAGTGACATTTATTCAAAACAAGTCTATTTACAGACAGATGACAGATTTCAAAACAGTTCTCTTTCCCATGCATTGAATTTCTTTGTATTTCTTTGTTATATAATTTATGCCTCTTCCGATTCATTTTCTTTTTCATGTTTTCCTTATCAGTGTCAGTTGTAGTCAATTACTTGTTTAAAACGACTGTGACCTAATTTATAGTATGATGACACACAGTAGATAAACTGCTCCCATTAGAACCTGATGAAGCTTCACTATTAGTTTTCTCTTTGCTCATGGAGGGTAGACCTTTGATGAATAAAGCATATTTTCTTACTTAGCTCTTTTTTCCTAACTAGCTCGAGTTTTAGAAATAACAGTGTTTGGCCAATGAAAACACTTCTTTGATAGTGGTGAGGAATCTAAGATAAAAACCAGCTGGGAAGGGTTCTTTTTTTTTTTTTTTAGACAAAAGGAAACAACTTTGAACTCTATAGACAATGTCGTTTAAACCCAAACAGATGTGGTTTAATCTTGTTTTTGATCCTCTTGTGGATTTTCTTTTAAAATGCATGCATGTGCATAGAAGAATGATGACTTTCAGATGTCTTGACATAATTTGTCTCTGTTAGAGTATCACCTTCGTGCATAGATCATGTATGCCAAATACTTTGAACATGAGCTGAAGGGTACCAAATAGAATTTATGTTGCTCTTTTGGCTCTGCCCCGAAACTGTGTAAGAGAAGCAATACAATCATACTAAAGTGAAGCCTCAATGAGAAACTCAGATGTATTTTCCTGGCTCTCAATAAATCATTTTACCATGCGAGTCTCAGACATAAATATCTAAATAGGTCTAAGTGGAAAAAGATGGCACAGGAATTCTCCAGATAATGGGCAAATATGATCCAAGCACACTGCCATCGTCTTCTGATAACTGGTAGTCACATCTGGTATTTTCATGAGTTCATTTTTTTCCCTTTCTACATTGCCAAAAGTGGAAGTAAACATTGAAGCAGTCTTCCCTTCAATAGCAAATCCCGTTGTCTTATGGTGTAAGTGCTCTAGTGATGCTGTATTTTAGAACACATTCACGTCAACTTTGGACATCAAAGGTTTGCTCAGTCATGACCTTACTTCTTCCCCATGGATGAACCAAAGGATTGATTGCAGAAGAGTCAGTTATGTATAGCAATATTGAACAGATGTGTATGCCTCCGTCATCTCATTCCAAATCAGTAGAGTAGTATGAAAGAGGGACGATTCAAAGGGATTTGTAGGGAGATGCCAGAGGGCCAATGCAGGAGATAAACAGTATACAGGGGGCCAGTCCAACGATAGGCAGAGTATATATGCAAGCAGAGAAATAATGGAGGGTCTGATTCTCCCCTAGAATGATGGAAGGGAGAAAAGCAAATGGAACTGGATTGCAGGAGGAGAGATGGGAGATGTAGTAGCTCTGTTGCCAGATCAGGCAATTTTATCGTGGGTCCCACAGTGTTTGCTGCTTAGTTTTTTAAAGCCTCAGTTACTGAAATCAAGAGATTACATGAGAAACTCAGAAAAAAAGTATGTTTCTAGCTGTCATGGCTGCATCTTGAAAATGTGAAGCAAATACATTGTAAAGGTTCTGAAACCTGTGGGCAAAGAAAAATAATCCCAAATTCATAATTTTTTAAAATGTTCTTTTGGAGGCAATCCCATTATGGATTGCAGGGACTGACTTGTGACTTTTGGAGACATGGGACTGGCAGAACTAAATGCTCCCCACCCAAGTGAGGCTGTTCTACAGGCCTAGATCTGTTTCCTTATTTTACTGCAGCCCCTTGGTGTAAGTGACCTACTCCAGTCAGTCAATTAGTGTTCAGCCTGTCCTACCATTAGAGTCTGTTATTGCTTTTTGACTAAATCATGCGGGTGGAGTTTTGAAACAAACCAGATCTTTCCTGCTCCATCTTACATGTGTAGCTTGAACTGCCATCTCTCATCTAATGCTTTCAGTCCAAGCACAACAATTCAGAGCTGGGTTTTTATAATTATAGACAAAGTAATCACATCATTCATTGTGATATTACAAGCACAGCTCATAATAAAGTAAATACATCACGTATACTGGCATTTTATACAGCTGTTGGTGTAGTAAAGAACCAGAGACTTAGCAACACATTCTCATGGAAGAGTGACTGTTGCTGTTGTGGATGTTCTAGATCTTGAAGTTCATCGTCAGTTATAGCTTTTACTTACTATTTATTGGCAAATGTCTCTGTCCCATTTCCTCCCAAATCTTCAAGTCGGTGGTGCTTTCCATTAAGTGGTATTTTTTAAAAAAATTCTGGCTTCTCTCCCCCATTGGCATCTTTTTTTACATAACCAAAGGGATTTTTAAGGAACTTTACAAAATGGAAGCTGCTGGGTCACTTTCCATAACTTTTATTGCTATTAGAGATCAGGACCTTGCCATGCTAGGAGCTGTACATACAAATGACAGGAGGCAGTCCTTCCGTGATAAACTGACAATATAAATAGATGAGGCACTCAAATGGCATCCATATTCCTCTGTGTAATGGGATAGAAGAATTTGTATTTTAAGTCATCTTGTGAATAAGCTTCTTTGTAAGATCTTCAAAAGAAAGGAAAACACAACTGATATAACAAGCTATGAAAGACTGGATCACGTGCCTGAGTGAGGCTTCCAAACTAAGTTTGTCAACAAAAGTCAGGCGAAGAGATGATACATAATCCATGCTTCATTAACTGAGAAGTAGTAGGGTTAATAATCCCATATTTCTTCGACCCAACCATTCACCGATCCCATCCTCCTGCCCTTCCTACTGTCTGCACTTGCAATTAAAGCAAATATGCAGAGGGCTTGATTCTGGGTGAGGGAGTAGAACTTACCTGGCTTGTAACTTGCATTTTATCTATAGCCTCTCTTTGTGCTGGAGCGCAACAGCCTTTAATGCCAAATGCTGGGTACTTTTCATAACATCTTTCGCATGTATCACCAAGCAGAAAGAAATGCAGTGAACGAGACATAGAACAAATGTCCACATCATCTGTGGAAGAGGCTACATGACAGCTGTGCGGGCACCTTAGTTTGCAACTGAGACCTTGCATCCCTGAGATGGTACAAATGTGAAAAGTTTCTTTTGCCTCATTCCCGTGACAGTGATTGATGTGCAGAGGGAAAAGCAGGGCAGTGATGAATGGCAAAAGAAGCAATTTACTCAGAGGAAGTTTGGAAAACCTGCAATCACCATTCCCATAATGATTTGCATATTCAGAGCAAAGGGGCCACTGCTTATTTATGAGCTAAGCAGTAAATTATTAACTGCAATCTAATAGCTTCAGCGCATGAGTTTCTGTATGTTTATGTTAGCAAACAACATGTATTCTCACTGGTTTGTATTTCCAAATCTTGCACAGTTTGAGTGGAGGATGTGAAATGAGTCTTAGTGTACAGCTATTAAGGCTGGTTGAACATTTTCCAGTTAAACTGGTTTTGATCAAAAATTGGGTTTTCACTCCTTGATTCCCCCCCCCCTTTTGCAAGATAGTTTCTGCAAAATGTAAATTTGTTTTTTGTCTAAAAGCCAACCACTCAGAAGCTGAAATACTTAGGAATTCAAATGCTGAACAAATTTCATCTAAAACCCTAAGTTTTCTATGGAAATTGTTTTTCTTTTCTTTGCAGCCTCTCTGTAGATGCCTCCATATTTCTGTGTATTCTAGAATGATATTTCATTGTCAGACTCTTGCTACTTGGCAAAATAACTTGTTCTATATGCTCAGTCATGCTCCTTTTGAAGTAAATGTCAAAAAATATCCAAATGGACATTTAAGTGGCTGGAGCACATGACTTATCGAGGAGAAGCTGATGGAATTAGGCTTGTTTAGCCTGCAGAAGAGAAGAATGAGGGGGGATTTGATAGCAGCTTTTAACTACCTAAAAGGGGTTCCAGGGAGGATGGAGCCAGGTTATTCTTCAGCAGTATGGTAGTAGGTGACAGCTATGGTCTTAAGTGAAATTTTGAACAAGGGTAATGAAAATCAATGTAAGACAAACAGTGGGTCATCTTAAACAATAATCTATCCAACCATAACTTACAACTCATAAAACTCGTGAGAATTAGTCGTCAAATTAAAAGCGAGCTATCATTTTTTTGATTCTAAAACGTGAACATTCTAAACTCAGGTGACTGAAGGGCAAAGCTGAGATGACGTGTACTTTTTCCTGGTGGATTTGTAATATTCGTGTAGTTTATCCTTCTTTAGCTTGTTGTTTGCGCTGTGTTGCAAACCTCTCTAATAAGACCATAACCATAGTAAATGTAAGTAAATGTGACATTTATGAACAATCAATTCAACTGAAAAAAGTGGGCATACATTGGAATTGTTTGTCTCATGGAAGTGTGCCATGTTACTGAAAAGGTTGGGAAACACTGCTTTAGAGAAGCACCTTTTTTATTAGTAGACAAAATACTGAAGCACTGAGTTCCTTAGGAGTTCTGACTAAATAAAACACAAGTAAGGATTTCAGGATTTGGGCCATCAAAATTAGATTAACTTTATGCAATCAATGTTCTATGTTTGTAAAAACCACATCATTATAGTGAATGTATGTATTATGGAGTGAGATCGACAGTGAATATTTTTTAGTATAAGACCACAAAGGCAGTGAGTAAAACATGTACTAATGGGAATCAGTTAGTTTACAAATTTCCTGATAATAACTATTCAGCCTGCTTTTAGATTTTTGGTTTCAATTAAGCTCTCATTGCTTCCAGCTAGATAATCTGACCCAGTGTGGCATGTTTGTTAGGACAAGAGTAGCATAGTGAATTGCACTTCAATAGTCAAAAATGTATCCTACAGAATTTTCCATCCTGTCCTACCCTCAGTCAAAGAATTCTATTATTGTAATTCAACCACGCAAACTTCAGATGACTTTGATGGGAGACCTATTGTATTGCGGGCAACATGGAACAACTATGGTTAACAAATATAAGGGCATACTCTCAAAATGGGAGCAAAACAATAGAACTCCAGAAACAAAGAAAAGTCATTCTCATTTCTGTGTATTTTCCTACTTTTATCATGCTGGTTCCTACAGTACCAAACCATACTAGCTATGATGTTAATATAAGGGCATCCATGTTATAGTTTCAGCTAAGAAGGCCTCAGATATGTTTCACCAGAATGGTGCTTGACTATGATTTTTTAACTTGATTGTAGGTAGCTGACTATATGGACAAGAATATCTTGAAACTACTATAATCTCAGCCTATCAATAGTCTAAAGAGTTATCTTCACCTTTACTACTCTCCCGCTATTCCCCACACATCTACAGTGTAATGTGTTGTGAAAACGCTATTATAGATAAACAAGGAGTCCTGTGGCACTTAAAAACTAGCAAATTTATTTTCATTGGAGAAAATCCCAGTTTGAAGCGTCTGACGAAGTGGGATTTTCTCCCACAAAAGCTCATGCAATAAATAAATTTATTAGTTTTTAAGTACCACAGGATTCCTTGTTTGTTTTACTGAACTAGGCTAACACGACTGCCCCTTTGGGACTATTATATACAGCCAGTGAACATTAGCCACTGTGTTGTCTGACCCTGTTCTGAACTGGTTAAATAACTCAGCAGTTAACGTGCTACATGCTCACAGCCTATCTACGAATTGCACTCCTCTTGTAGCCATCAGCATGAGAACTGCACCGCTGGGAATAATTGTATGGAATTTTAAGGGAAAAGAAGTCTAATGCAGACAAGAGTTTTAGAATAGTTTGTTAACATGGTTGTAACCCAGTTTGTTTAGATGTAAATTGTGTCTGAATTCTATTACATTCATGTTAGGATAAGCTCCTTTTGACTTCCAAGGAAGTCAATCCAAAGGCTCAACCCTGTGGACTATCACTCTCTAAAAATCACATGTACCTGTATTCTTTTATTAGTATAAAATGAGGATGGTTTTAGCCAGAGTTCCAACTCCGTCATCTTCCTATTGTTTTATTTTTGGAAAGCATAAGCCTAAAAACAAAACCTCCTCACCATCTGTTGTTTACAAATTGCTACATCTCAGGGATGCTTCCTGGGAAATAACTACATGTATAGTGTTGTTGCAACTTGGTAGAAACAATCTGTAGCTGGCTGATATATTTGGAAATGAACCTCAGTTATGCGTATGTATACACATGAGGCCTCATTCTGATCTCTCTGGCAGTTGTCTAATTCCCATGGCCATACTCCTGATCTATTCCAGGGTGTGTGAGAGCAGAATGAAGTTTATTTTGGTTATTTCAATCTAATGTGATCATTCAAGGCAGAGTAAGAATAGAAAATGATGTGTTACCATTCTGTCTTCCAGATAATTTTTTAAAAGTTTGCAATAGCTTGTTTGGTATCTTTGTGTAGAGTAAGAAATGGTAAAGGATTAGAGGTGGGGGCAAGCATTAACATAAGATCTGGTTAGTCTCTTCCCCCTTCCCTTCTAGCTTTTGCTTCCTTCAATAAGGAAAAATGATGCTTATGTATCAGGGATTTACATAATGTTAAATCCTCCTGTTCCCAAAATGCAAGAAATCCTGTGTGGAGCTCATAGGTTTCAAGGGATAGTATGTTGTTTTTTTTACTGTATTATTTTGTTATTGTATTATCATGATATTTAGACATTATTTTTATTTAGATATTAATTGTATTATCATGGCATGGAGTAGAGATCTTCACAGATACAAAAATGTGGATCCACACTGGATTTGCATCTGCTCAGTGTCCGTCTGTGTCCAATCCGAGATCCACATGCCAGGTTTTATGTCCAGCTGCATCTGCACTGCCCCACCTCTCAGCAGCAACTGCTCTGACTATAGGAACAGAGCCTTTGAGTGGCTGCCACAGCTTTGCTGAGCTGCGTCGGGGTGGGGGATGGGGGAATGGAGCTGCTGGCAGCTCCATGCAGTTCAGAGCCTCCTTTGGCCCTGATCTCAACAGCTTTTATTCTTCCTGGGCTAGGGAAGCTGGAGCTGCTGAGATCGCTCAGCATAACATGGCTACCTCTCTGGAAATTTTCATCTATTCAGTGGTAGTTGTCAGTCATCTGACTGGGTGGCTGGCAGTGGAGGAAGGGGTAGTGGGTGGCTGCCATTCACCAGCTAATTGGTGGAGTGCGGGGACTGGCTGCTGGGGCTCCTGGAGTCAGAAGTGGAACTAGCTGGTAAGCTGAGCTCACTTGAGTCACTGTGCCTGATTGGCTGACAGATGCAAGCACAGCTGGGCTGGGATTGGCTGAAGCACTTCCTTTGTTCCCTGCTGTGCTATTTAACTCTGCTCACTCTTCTCCAGAGCTGCAGCAGAGGCAGCAACAGCAGCTGATGCACTCTGGGCAGATAAAAATAGAATCTGCATCTGATCTTCAATCCACAGTGGATCTGTGGATATCCGTGGATCTGAAGCAAATGCATGTGGATCTGCAGGACTCTACCTAGGAGCACTAGTCATGGACCAGAACCCCTTGTACTAGGCACTGTACAAATCCAAAACAAAAGGATGGTCTTTGTCCCAAAAAGATTACAGTCTAAGTGGAACAACAGATGGAGGCAGGCTGCTGTGGGGAAGATCAGGACAAAATAGAAGAATATTGATCTGCATGATAGGCAGTGATCTCTGTACATCAATGGACATGACATGTTATATATGTTGTGATATTAGTATGGATTTCATTGCCTTGTATTATATCTTTGGGCCATTGTCCCTGCTTTTGGTGGTTAGGAGAAAGCAGATGAAAAGCTGTCCTAGCAAAGTAGTTAGGGACTCTTATATAAAGACACTTGGGTGGCACATAAGTGACTCTGCCCTTCTGATGGTAGGCACCCATCCAGCACAAAGGGCATATTGGGCTACCTCCTAGGGCAGCTGGTGCACTGGTTTCTAGGGATCTTTTCATGTCTTATATATGAATAGCTATGTTGATTCTTGGGAATGTTTTGGATCTCTTTATCTATTTTTCTTGCTATTTAGCTCTATATTTATCTAGCTATAGGAGTGAAGGCTGCCATAATTTGGCCATCATCCTATCCTGTCCTATCCTATCTATCTATCTATCTATCTATCTATCTATCTATCTATCTATCTA
>ML681973.1:11252756-11466195 GCA_007922195.1 Podocnemis expansa
ATCTATCTATCTATCTATCTATCTATCTATCTATCTATCTATCTATCATTGTATACAGTCCCAGAAAACAAGCAAGTGAAATCTGGCCATGGGATAATGGGCAAATTACAGTATGCATCCACCCTGATAGATTTTGTGCTGAGATTTTTCTTTCTCTTTTCATTTGTATTGGTTCGGCATGTTGCCAGCCATGATAAAAAGTGGTGGAAGTGGGTTTTAGACACAACGTTTGGCTCTGAATCAGAAATTTCTCACACTTCAAACCAGTTTGGCTTATGGGTGAAATTTTAACTTTAGCCAATTGGAAGCCTAAATCCCAGGCTACTGAAGTCACTTAGGCACTTTTGAAAATGTTAACCCTAATGTTTTGCTTTGGACCACTCTCTAAAGTACGTTGGTAGTGCTCATCCTGCCATCTGTAACGGCATTTGGAGGGGAATGACTTGTTCTATGCATTCTGATTCTGACACTCCCAACATCACTGGGTAACAATACAATACAATTAACTTGCTTCACAGATGTTGTAGCTACATTCTGTATGAACCATGAATTTCCTAGTATTTAATGTTTAGCAGTTACTGTTCCATTGACCTACCAAATTATCAAGAAAAAATGTCATTCTCTGGAAATGTTTACTGCAGAAAGTAAAACAGCTAAATTGTATTTCTTCACTTTTATTGGTTAGCATATGTCACTTAATTTTATGTGTAAGCTAGGGGATGCCAAGTAATTACTTGTTGTCATGGAGATAACATTTGTGAAACTCCTATCACTATTATGGGATAAATAATGCAACGGGCATCATAACACTTCTTCACTTGCATGGAAACATCAGTATTAAATTCCATTTTAGAGTTTGTTTTTATTTGATTCACTGGTCTGAAATTTCAGTCGGAAATAATGTTGTGGGGTTCATCTTGCATAACTCTCCCCCCCATCCCTCTGCATCCATATAAGTGTGTAGATTGTAATTATACGAACATGTTGTATGTGTTAAGATAAACCAACTTTCTGTGTGCGCTTTGAGGGATTTGTCACATCAAGGTCCTATACTATTATTTAGTATAAATTTAGTATAATTGCATTGAGATAACACCTAAAGATCCTAACTGGCCATTGTGTTAGGTGCTGTACACACCTGTAATGAAAAGACCCTTTCTGCCCCACCGAGCTTACCATCTACTTGAGATATTCTTATGTTGAATGAATAACATTTTGTTCTCTGTAACCATGTATTCTAACACCTCAGGCTGATGATAATATTACTTGGCTTTGAAGGCCACTTTTATTGAGTAGCTGGGTGAAATAACATTTCCAGAAAGGATACATTGTTAATCCTCTGTAGCCTAGAAATCTAAAGACAAAATATAAAGAGATACTGAGCTGAGATAATTGATGGTATCCTGCCTCCTGCTTTGGTGTGTTTTCAAAATGTGTTTGCAAATTCCTCTAACTCTGATCTGAACCTATTATTATGGTATCACAGTACCGTCTGAGTGCCATGACAGAGATCAGGGGTCCACTGTGCTATGAACAAATCAGAAAACACAGGCCTTGTTCTGAGCAACTCATGGTCAAAGCAGACCTAAAGTGTAAGGAAGAACATAGGCACAGGGATATGAAAGAACTAGCCCAAGTCACCTAAGAGATCTGTGGCAGAGTTGTGAAAAAATTCCTTAGGAATAGCTTTTCAACCATGCTCCAGCTGCCTTTATGCTAGGCAAAGGGAACAGAACAGTATAAAGACTCTTGATCTGGACAGAGGAGGAAAAACCCTGGGTAGGAACTGTGGATTATAGCAGGCATGGCCAAACTGTGGCTCAGGAGCCACATGTGGCTCTTGAATGAAAAATTGTGGCTCCTGGAAGAACATCAGCAAATCAATTTTGGAAAGCAGCCTGAGACTAGGAGTTCAGGAGGGGGTTGGGATGGTGGGGGGAAGTGTGGCATGATTGGGATTTTGAAAAAAATTGCCACTAGCCTGCAGTCTTTTACATCAAGCAGCAGCTAAGTTTTTATGGTATAGGCTTAATTTTCATGGTAACCGTAAGTAAATATTAGAAGCTGACATTAGTAGGGTCAATATTTGTCCTCTTTTTATGATCAAATGAAAGTGTGCAATGAATTTTAAACTTAGTAATTTTGGAGTAGGTAAAAGAATATGGCTATACGCCTCAGGGCAGCTCTCAAAGGTTTAATAATCAACTTGTGTGGCTCTTGAGTTCCATAAGTTTGGCCACACCTGGATTATAGCCATAGAGCTACCTTCTGAGGACTCTCTTTTAAGCCTTGATGTAGGTGCCATGAAGGGAATGGGGCCACCACCTACAAGGCTGTGGGGCTTTCAGGCAGTGCTGTGGTCCATAAGAAACTGAGCAGGCTACCATTACTTAGAGGGGATCCAAGGCAGTCAATACATCTCTGGGAGCCCAGAATTAAAAAGGTGTAAAAAGTGGCTCAGAGCCACTTTGGTTTCACTTCCCTTTGACTGTGAGTTCTCGACTGCTCATCTTAGAGGTGCAAAGCACAATCACACTGAAGCTATCCTGCCTCCCACTCCAGGGCACTACACCAGACCTTACTACCTGTTGACTTTGGGTGACTGAATTCTCTTTGATGCAACAGTGAGAATTAAAAACAAAACCAAATAAGAGCTAAATATTAAAAGAAACAAGGAGAAGGTGCTAGGAGAAAAGTGGAGTTGGTGTGAGGGATGCAGTGGATTACAAAAGTATCCAAGGAAGACTCAGGGAGTGGTTCCATATGTGACTGAAACAGGACACTTTGGTTAGCATTAGTGCTCAAAGGAGCCTCTGTTCACACTTCTAGCAGGAGTCTCGACTTTTGGATAATGCCTGTGAGGAAACTGTCCTATTCATTTGAAAGGCACGCCAAATCATTTAAAAGAAAGCTAGACCAGGAACTTGGAGAGGCACACTCCCATCAACAAGCTTTTATTTCTCCTGTAATTAGAAGGTGGCCTCCTCAAACATCCACGTACATTGGAATCTGAACTGCTTTGGTCTACACACTGTAAAGATTAAACCAGAAACCAAAACGCTATCATGTTTTGACTAATTGCTACAGAAACTATTCAATAAAATGTCAAAAAGTTAAGCTTAGCCACATCAAGGAATTAAAACAGAAAGAGTGGTTGGCTTTTATTTTTTTTTAAGATCAGATCGATAGAGCTAAGGAAACGACATCAGCAAATACAATTATGTGGGCCCCATCTACTGAAATTCATGTTCTGTGTGTTAAAAACCATGAGGTTTGTGTTTGTAAATATTTTACACCAGGCCAGAGAATAACAAGGGGAATGATGGTTTTGTATATACACTGGTGTTTGTTAAGGGGAAAATGGGGTCACGAATCAGGCAACAGTGAGATAAGTGAAAGATCTGATCCTTTTGTACTCAGGGGATAGATTGTCACTGACTTGAATAGGTCTCAAAATCAAGTAGAAAGGCTTTGTTCTGAGCGTCTTGAAGGAAACCCTCCATTAACTTCGGTGGGCTTTGGGTCAGGATCAAAATGAGCTGGTTTGTTGAGCTGTCGCTCAAAGTCTGAAACACGGGCTGCTGCGCTAATACACAGTGCAGCAGAAGGCGCAAAGCTGAATGTCCGTTAAAGTTTCTCCAGCATCTCTTTGCTGTTATTCGTGTGTAACAAACTAGATCGACAAAGCCTATAATCACCTGCTGCAAAGAGGCATTGACCTAGATAATTTGCCTAAGAAAATAATATTTTCACTTTTCATTTGGAAAAAACAAAGCCAAGAATGCATCTTAGCTTGAGGTAGAAGGGAGCAATGCAGCTGTGCCCCCAATGAGTTTGCCTTGTGAAAGGATTTCAGTGTGCAGGTTTTGTATGAGAGTGGATCTAATGGTGATATTTTCTGCTCTTCCTATCTGGAAGCAAGAACTGATGAAACTTCCCTTGAATTGAAAACTGTAAAAAGCAATGGGTCTGACTCTGCATTCCCTTGCATCTTGCGCTATCATTTGCATCTGTGTGCAGTAGCTGGGAAGTGTTCCACTCATATTTGAGCTGTCTCTGTGACTGTATACACAATGCAAGGCTGTGGAGAATCAAAAACATCTACATTTCAGAGAACTGTATCCTCTGCCCAAGTGGATTCGAGCACAAACCCAAGCTGCCAACACTTAAGCACGTGTAATTTTACTCATATGCATAATTTGTTTGAATTAAAAGAGACTACTTTGGTACAGAATTACCCATGTGAGTAAATATTTGTGTGATGGGAGCTATAATTTACTACTTATGGCATTTTAATGCATCCCAGTTGACCCCAAGTGACGCACTCAACTTTGAGCATAAATTATCAGGTAGAAGTAGAGTGGTGACTGACTGTTCCAAGACCTCATTCTCAATGCTGGCTTTGTGGCGGGTGAGCTGAATCTTTTTCTAATTGTATGGGGACCCGGGGTAAGGAAGGAATGTAGATTAAACAGCTCCAAAAATGACTAACCAAATATCTTTCAATTGTTTGGTTATAAAGACAGATAAAGTAAGTAAAGAATTTATAAAGTGTCCATTGCTTAAAAAACTAAACACAAACCATTGATAAACATTGCAAAATTAATAAGAAGACCTGATCTTGCAGTTACAGCACTTGAGTGGGACTCAGGAGATCTGGATTCTGCCACAGGCTTTCTCTCTGCCCTTTTGCAAGTCACTTAATCCTTATGTTCCTCAGTGCTCACTTGTAAAATGGTGATCATAATGTTTTGTTTGTCTGTCATGGCTGCTTTAGATTATATAAGCTTTTACTATGCGGATGTAGAGCTCCTAGCACAGTGCGAGGGTTGTAAAGGCCAGCTCTTCATAGGCAATCAGGTTCCCAAAGGTACAACTTGGCACCTACTGAGATTTTCAAATGGCCTTTATAAACCTGGGCGTAGGTGCTATGGTAATTGAGCTAATAATAATCTGACCCAAAGGCCCAGTTTAAACCCCATCATTCTGGATGCCATCCCTACACACCGAGCTTCTACCGTTGCAGAAATATAGATGGAAAAAGGGGGAGTTTGCTTGCAATGCATTGAAAAGCTACAAAACACAACTCGCTGACAGCCACAAATTCCAACCAATAGCTTAATCTGAAAGAATAAAAGAAAGCTGTTATTAAATTGTCTCTGTGTGTTAGGGGTTGGGAAGAACTTTTCAGACAGTCTTATCTCTTGGGTGTAGACCTCTAAGGATCCTGTCTGTTGGCTCTTTGATCACCGTCTTTTTCAGTTTATGGCATAATGGGTCATTTTTTAAAATCCCTATAATTTAAACCTGTTTTGTGTTAGTCTCCAGAAACGCTTGAAGCATGACAAAAAGAATGTGTCATATTATTGTGATTGTGACACAAGGCGGTAAGGACACTGATCAATCATATATGGGTGGCTGACTTATTAGATAAGAATTCATACACACATATCTTGTTGCTGAAAGTGAGTTAAAATCGTCATTGATTTGCAGGTGGATTAAAGAATGTAATAGCATTCCTTTGCTGAAAGCAATAAAGTGGGCCCATTAGCAAAGGCACGTTTGGATGGTTTCAGTGAGCTGCTCTCTTGGTCTCAATGCTTTTTGTTTTCATAACTCATGGGACCATGGAATAAGGTTACTTCAGACACTGTCTGGAAATTTCACTCAGGTCTGCTTCAGGAGAGAGGCACCTTTGTAAAAATAACAGGTGTATCTAGATCATTTTGATCATGGTATCTTCAAAGGAAAAGACTGCCAGGCTAAGAAAAAACAAAATGACAAACCTTGATTGCTGTAATTGTTTCCCCTTGAAAAAGTGGGTCTCATATATAGATTTTGTCCAGTATTTCTTTCCAAATTAGGGAGTGACCCTAGGTGTGTGTTTTATCTGATGTAGATAAGGAAACAGTATCTGGAACTTCAAAGAATTTAAAGCAACTAATTGCTTCTGTACGTTTCATTTAATCACAGAAAATGGGATCTGTCCAGGGAGAGTGGAGAGTTCATCAGAAAAGCACCTGCCAATCAGGAAAAGAATAGCTACAATTCTACTTTTAGTTTAAAAAAGTAAGTGGACACAATTTCCATCTAGTGTGAATTCTCTTCAAAATTTTAGTTCTAGCTCAGTACATAAGCAAAAGAAATGTTTGATCCTATCAGACTTGCATTATATTTTTTTTCCAGAAACATACCTCTTCTTCAGCTGAGCTTAAAGAAAGTTTAAAAGTAAGCTGTTTAATAAAATAAACAAGGAATCTGGTAGCAGTCTTTAAAAGTCCCACGAGACTCCTTGTTTGTTTTGCTGGACTAGACTAACGTGGCGAACTCTGTGGAACTGTTTAATAAAGAGGCATAAATAATATTTGTAAGAAGCTTGGAGGGAGAGAAGAGTAGGTGCCAAAATGCTAATTACTCTGATAGAAATTAGAGGTCAGCATAATGTGATGAGTTTCACAGGGAGACCTGAACATCATCCATCTTCCCCAGCATCAAAAATGGGCTTGTGTGGGAAGGCTATTATCAGAACGGCAAATAGCTATAGATGAAGAGAGAGAGCTGACTTTCTGAGTTTCTAGGTTTTCAAGTTGTGCATTGTGTTGAATTGTGCTACTGGAGTATAGTTACATTTTGGTGTGTTTTTTGGTATATTCCTTACATTAAATCAAGGGTGGCTGTAGCTTTTTGCTGGGTGTGAAAATCTCACTAAATATTTGTGTTGGGTATGTCTGTCTGAGAAGCTCTTTACAAATGAGTGTCTATAAAGCCTTCATGTCATTGCAAACCATCACACGTTGTTTATATGATGTGCCTGAGAGAAGAAATCAGAGTGGATCGAAAATTGGAATTTCCATCCAGTGGCAGATTGCAATATGTTGACATTTATTTTAATCTCATCTCAGGGCTATAGCGGTTATACTGGCCCTTTAAGGAAAAGAGGAATGAGAAGGAAGGAAAGCGGGGTCCATGTTCCAAGTGGTGTCAATTGAGGGTATGTCTATATTTTGTGGTAGCACCACTGGCGCCGCTGGATCATTTCTGCAGGATTAATTGGGTAGCAGTGGAGACCTGCTTAGTTGATCTGGGCTTTGATGGCATTAATTCACCCTGAAAAAGATTAATGCTGCATTGATGGGAGTGCATTTCCTGTCAGTGCAGTGTAGCCGGGATGCTGTGATAAGTTAGGAAAATGGGAGATATGCAAGCTAGTCTAAGGAAACCGTATTTTCTACTGAAAAATATTTTGATGGAAAACTATCAGCCAGCACTAGAAGAAATATCTTTGATGTGCACCAGAAGATCTGACAAACATTTTTTTTTTGTTGTTATTTGGTTTGTACCTTTCCACCTATAGTGCCTTGAATCTAGCTGTACCAGCATCCGACTGTGTAGTCCAGGGGTCGGCAACCTTTGCTGGTCCCAGTGCCAGCCTCGACCCCAACTCTCAGCTGGTGCCGGGGCAGGGCCAGCAGGGGACAGGAGCTGCAGATGCAGGCCCCATTGCGGGGCAGGGCCAGCATGGGGGAGCGGCCACGGTGCTGCAGAGCTGGCAGCCCTCCATGCTGTTGTGAATGGGAGCATCTTCCTCCTTGGCATGTGTGCCAGAGGTTGCCAGCCCCGGTGCAGACCTTTGAATGGGACAACAGCTTGAATTAATATAATTGGAAACTTATAAAGGTGACCTGAAATAACTTTTACATATAAAATAGTGTTGTAACTCCAAGCCATGATATCAGAGCCTTTTGGATCCAGGGTTGTGGAAATTCTTCCCTTTCTTGCAGTGTTACAAAGGTCCCATTTCTGAGTCTTGAAGGCTTGTGATATGTGAAGTCTTAAACCTTCCATGGGTACAGGACTGAACATGGACTATTTTAGCCATGGAGCCAGTGCAACATTGGGGGAAAAAATTTTACATTTGATGGAAAGCCAGGAATATTTCTCTGGGAAGTATTATAAAATGGCAACAATTTTCACTCTGTACTGACCAGAACAGGAGAGAATAGTGGAATTTGAACCATGAAATATCACTGAATTTTTAATATTTTTATTTTTTCTGGCTATTCCAATCCCTCTAAAACTTCCTTAATTGTAATCTTATATTAGAATTTGTTGCTTTGTACTTTCCCTTTGGAAAGTGGTGTAACTGAAAATGATTGGTCCACAAATAAATGGTTTATTTTGGAAAAACTTAAAGAACATTGTTATCCAAAATAGCATTGGCGTGTGGGCTGTGTTTGGAGTTGCCTAAGTTTGTAGGGCTCATGTGGCTAAAAGATGAGCTAATGACTGATTTACCGTAGGTGATTTGAGCATGAAAGCCAGAGATGCCTATATGTCACTCTTGAAAGATGATACTTTCCCCAGAAATTTAGAGGAATACATTGTGGTGTTCAGAACAAATTGTTTCCTGTGAAAGATGGTTGATGTTCCTATATTCATATTCCTTCCTTCATCTTTCTGGCAGCGAGAAACGAAAAGAAAGATGGATTTGACTGCACCCACAATGTAGGGACCAGCACCTTCCTTGCCCAGAAGAGTCTACCATCTAATGTTGGACATTACACAAGGGCAGGGGTTAAACTAAGTTGAAACACGTGTGCAGTTCTCACTGCACCAGCCAAGAATAATGGACAGCAGTGAACTGAGCACCAGGGAGAGGAAGAAAGCTTTTTTTCCTGTGATTTTTGCCCTTTCCACACTCCCACCTCAAACACTGCACAAGTGAGAGCTACAATTGGCAAGGGGAATGGAGGAATATTGCCAGCTATCACGTTACATTTCAAGGGGTTTGCTCAGTCCTCCTTGTAGGCTAAGAGCGTTCTCTAGGGAAGTTTGCAACCTAGGCCTATTAGCATTTAGTCTGCAAAGAGCCTGCCTGGAACAAGATGTGCTGAGTTTCGCTTCTGTGTCTTAGGGAGCAACCTGTTTGCTCTCTCTCGGGCTTTAGTACTTGGATGTTAAGGTTCTGGATTTTAACAAACCAAGTAGAGTCACTTCCAGCAAAGAGTATTCAATGTTTTTACGTAATTTCTCGGTATACCAGGACCACCACTTTGGAGAAACAGAAGAATTGGAGACTTAGGGTTATTAAAAAAAAAAAAGTCAGGTGGTTACTCAGTTGCTGTGGGCATGTCATGTTCTGGGGTAGATTATACAATATGAGCAAATGCTTTACAAGTCTGGGACAGGGTGGCTGGCCTCTGTAAGAGAATACAGGACCCACTGGATGTCTGACTCACTGGCTGCCTCCTGATGGGCACCTGGCTCATATAAATGGGGGAGAGACTGAGAACAGATTTGGAGAAAGGAAGAGGCAGGTGAGCAGGAAAGGAAGGGCCCAGTGAGAAAGAGGGGCAGCAGAAGACAACTAGACTCTGGGCCTGTTGAGAAGAACAAAACGTGAAGAATACTGTTGATGAAGACTGGCCAGAGCTCGGGAAGCCTGGGTGAGTTATAGGAGAGTTTGTGCAGTGGCCTCTAGGAACAAGAGGAAGAACCAGCCTGGCTTGGGAATGCTGAGCCTGAAACAAGAAGGTTGATTTTGGAGGGTGGACCCCAGGCTGGGTAGGGCTTATAGTCAAGGGAGCCTGTTTGAGGGAAACTCTGGGGAAGGTGCCTTGCAGCAGACCTGAATGGAGGAGGGTAGGAAGGCAAGCGTAAAACAAGGGTCCTGGAGGGATGTTCCATGAGTGGACTCACAGATAGAGAGGCCTGGGTGGGGAGGTGTGCAGGACGCTAGGGGGAGTACTCTCATGGGAAACCTAACTCGGGCTACTGGATAGTGTCATGCAAGAAAAATGAATCTGAGAATTCTCGAGTGTATGATACGGAGGGTGAAACCCTGGAGTCAGGGCAATAAAGGACTGGGAACAGACTGGAAATGGAGTCTTAGGAATGTGACCTGGAAATGATGTCCTGGGCATGGAAAACTGCTGTGATTAGTGATTTGGGGAAGGTATGGTTTTACTGCCACCGTTCTGTGGATTAGTAAAATAAACAAGGAGTCCTGTGGCACTTAAAGACTAACACATTTATTTATTGCATGAGCTTTCATGGGAGAAAAATCCCACTTTGTCAGATGCTTTCAAATGGAGGAACTTTTACTGAACTAGATTAACAGGGCTGCGCCTTTGGAACCTGGTTCCATGGATTATTTCACATACCCCAATGAGTCGTTGAATGGACATTCAGAGAGACTGTATTCTTTCCTATGGATGAATGAAGGGAAGACTGAGGCAAAGATGCAAGTGGTGCTGTGGCTTGCTGACGAAGAGTGATCCAAGTACCCTTCCAGTGCAAAGTGCCCTCTTCTCTACCCCTCTTATCTCTAGGTTTTCACTTCCATCTCCCACTCTCTCTCCCCATCCTGCTCCATGAGGCAACTTGGGGCATGTTACCCTGTAAACATTTCACAGCTCCAACTGCCAATAGCCTCACCCTACTCCTCACAGCCCAAGTCGTCTACCTATTGCTCCTGGATGAGCTAGTTCCAAGCCTGTGATGTTTGTTCCACCCCCTCTCCTCTTCCCTGCTCTCCTTCACCAGTCTCTAAGCTGGGCCCCAGAAGGCAGGGGTTTGTCTTGCATTATATCACAGGTCTGTCTTGGGGAGGGAGCAGTAGAGCCACTGGTACCAAGTGACCTGGAGGTTTTCTTGCATGTCTATGGGATGGTGGTCACAGTGGATGAGGCCGAAAGTTGAAAACTGTCTGGCCAGGCTTCAATTAGCAGAAACCGTAAGGTCTGTTCTGAAAAGACCAGTGTCTTAAACCGCTGCAATGACCTAGCGGAATGGAGTCATTGTGTAGGATACCCTGCACCCACTAACAGCTGGCCTCTGTGATGACTATTTAGCCAGAGTCCTCTTAAGCAGATTCAGGCCATACCGCAAAGAACTAAATTCTAGTGTTCATGCTTCTTGCACAACAGGCAAAGCTGGTGTTAAGAGGTGATTCCTGTGACTTTGTTCTCTGCCTGCCTGTTTGTTGTACCCACTTGATATGTCTCATCCTATAAGTCTTCAAGGCAGAGTCCGTCTCCTCATAATCTGTGTGTACAAAGTACCTGGCACAAAGGTGTTTTGATCCCTGATTGTGGCCTCTAGGCAGTACTGTCTGCAGTACAGATAATCAAAGGAACAGTGGTAGGAAAGCTTTTCTGTAAGTTCACCCATCTTCGAAGCATCTGAGGAAGTGGGATCTTCTCCCACGAAAGCTCATGCAAAAAATAAATCTGTTAGTCTTAAAGTGCCACACAACTCCTTGTTGTTTTTTTTACAGGAAAGCTATAGAAAGAGACTGGATCGATTTTTTTTTCTTTTCTCTTTTTATTAAAATACGGTCATTTTGAATAGCAAAATGAAATTTACTGCCATTTTATTATGGTTAGGATTCTTACATTTTGGCTTCAGTTCCTTGTAGAGAGACATGCTGCAACATTCCTTGTTCTCAGAGATTTTTGACCCATTCAGGCACTGGTGGTTTACCTCATTCTGTGACATACCTGGCTCCTTTTCCTGTTTCTCCACTGCTAAGAAACACAGTTCCTAATTTCCCTGCTTTCTTCCTCTTACTTCTTTCTGCACCCTTTTCATTCCTCAAGATTTAGAGGCATGAAGGGGTCAACTGCAGTAGCATGCAACAGCATCAGAACGTCTGATCCCTTATGATTTCATTTCAGAAGGAGACATATTAATGTAAAAGTCTTTGGGAATGTGATCGTGCCACAGACCATAAGAGCTACAGAAAAGTTCCTATTATCTTCCATGCCAATACTGTGCCAGTTAATGAGTCTGAAAGTGAAAGGGGAAACCTCAGGGACTGTTCTGTGGTATGTTTAAATACAATTCATTGAAAGTAATATTATCTTGAAAATATGTTGGTTGGTTAAATTTAGACCCAGTGGGGAAGCTGATGTGCTGACACTTTTATATTTGAGTCATAGTCCCATTTCTTTTTCCAAGCTCAGCAGGACTCTTTGCCAATGAAGTGTGGCAACAGACTTTGAAAGGAGGAAACTAAGAGTTTAAAGTAATATTTGTAGGAATTCTGTAAAAGAAAGTTGGACTTGTTGATGAGCTGAAAGTGAGAGGCAGAAGGACAAGCAAAATTTCAGCAAGCCCAGAAAACATGCTTAGCAATTACTCTTCTTTAAGAAGTGCTAAGTACTTTATATATGTATATATAAAATATTAAACTCTTAGTAAATGAAATAATTCATCCTGCTATGGTGTGAAAACATTTGGATGCCATAGAACTAAATGATTCATAGAATCTCAGAGCTTATTTATTTAAACGTCTGTTTATAAGCACAAATTTTGGTGGTTAGACCTCAAACGTTCTTTCCCGCTTGAAATACAATTTGGCAGCTGAACCAACCATAAGTATATCAATGCATATTTTCCTACTGGAGTCAATGTGCTTCTAGCTTCGACATAACGCTCATAAAGTGTTATCTAGAAGGCTCTACTGAGGAGATGGGGATTTTGCTCTAAGGCAGTGACAAAGAACTCTAGTAGCAGATGATAACTAAATGACAGATATGGTGGCATGTCAAATGTGATGAAATACACTCAGAAGAAAGGCAGTGACATGGATCTTAATGATATCAAAACTGTTAATCCTCCTAAAAGAAGAATTAAGACCTATAGAACGTAAGTTGTTGCTGTGAAAGAAAGAGCTCTAGAAGAAAAAGTTCATAAGAATATGTGACACAGAGGCCCACTGGTAGTTCACAACTCTGACAGCAACTCCTATCAGGCTTGACAAACTCATTACACCAAACACATTGCTGTCATACTATTTATCTAAAGAATGTTGTGTGGGGTATTAAATGGAAGCTGGGGACGCATGGGTCATTCATAGCATTGTGACATCTCTATCTCTATCTCTAGATCTAGATCTATACAAAGGCTTTATTAGGAATTACAGATACTGAAATTATACTGTAAAGTCTGTAACTGAACACAGAAAAAACCCCAGGTTTTCTTTTAGGTAGGAGGAGAGGTAGTCATCTCTCTACTGCTAATATATATTTAGCAGAGTGAGTCAAATACAATGGGAGTTAAATCTGCAAGTAAAGGAAAAAGAAATACTAAGTTTCCAGGGAAAAGTAAAAGCAGCATGGCATTGGTACCCTGGAAAACCAGCCACAGGGGAGGAGAATCTCATCTGAGGACACACTTCAAAAGGATTCATTTCAAAGGTTTGTCGGGCTATAGGAAAAAAAGAACCTCTTTGTTATCTGTTTCACTTAGGAAAACTCTTGGCAGAGGGGAGTGATTTGTGACTGTTACAGATACTGGGTTTTGACTGAAAACCAGCAAGCTCTGCAAATAGATTTCGGGGGTGAGTAAACTGCTTTAGCCAAAGGGTTGTAGGCTTTTACTGTATGTTTAGTCTCTTAGAAAGGTGTTATACATTTGTTTTATTTGTCACCGCTGCTATTTCTACTATCTGTACTCAGCAGGACTTAAATCTCTGTTCTTTGTAAATAAATGCTTTCTTGCCCCTTTTATTATAAGTTCATCACAGTGTTGCAGTATGAAGTATGCCTCCTCAGCTGCACCAAGCCGGCTGGTGTGTGCACCGTCTTTTCGGAGAGACCAACTGTGGCAATTTCTGTGAGTGTTCAGTCAGAGGACTGGATGTTACAGGGGAATATTCCTCATGTGGGATTGGGGCTTGCACCTCAAAGTAACTTGCAAAGTGAAATAAAGATTGGCAGAACACCTGATGAAATTCTTTGGATGGCTAGCAGACTGCAGTGTCAGGAGACTGAAGACCAACTTGACACCAAGTGGTCTGCCCCTTGTTGAGGCAGCAGGGAACAAAGTGGCTCATGATCCTGGTGTCCCAAGAAGGCATCATACTCTGTGCCATCTGTATTATTATCTATTATGCTTACGACAGTTTCTTCTTGATGCTGCCTGCCTTGATGCATGGTGCCTCAGCCACCAAATGGTTAGCAGAGAAACTGATTGCCGGCTCCCTTGAGGTTGATGGGTGGCCGCACCACAGCTGCAGAGATAAAAAGGGCTGCAGGTCAGACAGTGAGGTGGCTGCCAGAGACATTGAAGGACTAATGAGAAGAGACTCATCAACAGTTGACTAGCAAGAAGTTGTGCAGGAAGTCCGCTGTCCAGGAGGAGAGTCCAGGAAAGCCTACAGACAAGGTGAGAAGAAGGCCAGGGAAAGAGCAAGGGACCGGAAGGAACTGGTTCTAGCTGCTCAGACAGAGTCCCTAGGCTGGCATCTAATGGAACAGACAGTTCAAAAGATCCTAGGACTCAGTGGACTGACACAGGTGCCCTCAGTCACAGGAGGATGATATATTCTTTGAAGCACTTCACATCTGGCCAGCTGCTCTTCCTTCAGATGCTTATTTCAACCTGTGTGTGGATGATCTGGGAGAAGGTTCTGATTCGTGTTGATATCAAGGAACCAGGAAGACTCATGTCATCTACCTACTGCTGCCATTTCAGCTTGTGTTGTCTCACCATCTCTACCCACAGGCTTCCAATAAATGTTGAATAATATGGAAAATAAAATTGAGCCTTTCAGGACTGAAAGCACTGTAAGACTTTGGTGGCTCTACTGGTTTGCTTCCACTATCTTTTTTAATTTGAGCAATCACCCAATCAAATTTCCATTATGAAAATTCACACTTTTTTTGAACATGCAGAAGGCTCTACTGTGCCCTACCCAAAGTCATTACTCTGCCTTTTGCTAGCAAATTTCAGAGGCCTCAGATACAGTAACACATTTTCTGGGATTGTTTTTCTGTACTTTTGTGCCCTTCAGCATTGTTAAAGTTGCATGTGACGTTTGTAGCATTTCATCAAAGGTGGTTAATGAGCTATAGTTAAGTCCTGCTCTACCAAAGCACATAAGCCTACACTTAAAACTGTGCTTAACTGCTTAATTTGATCTGGGGCTTAATACCATTCTATTTCACCATGTAACATCTTATACCTCTTGGTACATGTGGGATTTTGGGTTAAATTTTCAAAAGTGGCTAATCATTTTTTGGGTACCCCAATCTTTTGTTGCCCAACTATCTTAAGGCCTAACTTCTGCAAACTGCTGAGCACTCATCTTCCTTAAAGATTTCTCAAGGAGGCACCCAAAAATTGGAGTATCCAAAATTACTACTTACTTTTAAAAAATTAGCCCAGAACCTTATACCAGGACTACTTCAACACACAGTACTAAGGACAAAATGTTGTGTCATGAGCTGTAACATTATCAGACAAAATGTCATTTGATATCAGACTTTGAATTGAAATACCAAGATACCAGCTGAACAGAACTCTATGTGACTGAACTTATTGCAGGAATGAGTACTGCTTGATTTCTTCTTAATTGCATTCTGTTTACAATTATTGCTTTCTTCTATATGAAAGAGCTCTGCCTTTCCTAAGTCTTAATAACCTACATTTCTCAGTTCAATGTTGTATGCAAATTTCACTGATAATTTTCCTTTAACTCATCTTGTGATATGTGGTAGAAGTCTTTTCTAGTCATTGCTTTCTAGACCAAATCCAACACAATCTGTCAACGTGCAGCAATTATTTAAGTCTGTGGGACTGAACAAAACATTCAACAAGTCTACATTTAACCTGTAAATCTTTTCTGCTGTGCACTGGAACAGGATCATAGCATTAAGTGTACATTAGAAGTGGAATATTTATGCAAGAAAACCATGCCATCTGCAGGAAACTGAGAGGTTCTGCATTTCTCATCAAAACCTCTTACAGTAGTAAAATCACTGAATTACAGTTTGCACTGATGTCCAGCGCATCTAGTTCTACGTGCACCAGTTTGTTTTGGGTAGTCCAACAGCTCTAATAAGGTATTAGAGATTCACTAATTGAGGAGTTAGGATAGCACTCCTTTGAAGAGACAGAGGATAGCTCAGCTTAGGATGGCACAAGCAATGAGCGTTCAATGGTACCTTAGGCTATGTATACATCTCCTTTTTTAGTTTGGACTTGCTCGTCCAAACTAAAGATGTCTGAGGTTAGTCCATGGCTTTTTAGTTTGAACTAGTTTAGTTTGAACTAACCACAGCTTTTTAGTTTGAACTAGCCACTGATCCTAGTTCAAATTAACTTTTTAGTTTGAACTAGCCATTATTTCGGGTCTTGGATGAGCTTAGTTCGAAGCTGCCTAGCCTGGACGAGGCAAGGGGTCTTAATACTCCGGACTAACCTTTGCCTAGCCTGAGCTAAGAAATTTCTTAGTTTGAACTAGCCAAAGGCTAGTGTGGCCATGGGCCAAATTAGTGCAGACAAAGCTTGCTTGGTCTGGACTAATTTGACAGTGTAGACATAACCTTAAAGACTAACAAATTTCTTTAGATATAAGCTTTCATGGGCTGCAACCCACTTTGCCTGAAGCAGCCTTGGCACATTGCTGAGTGAAGCACAAGCTACTGCTGCTTTGAAGAAGGCGGAATGCCTGTTACCTACCCAAGGTCATGGTCAGACCATGGTTATGGCCAGACCAGACCTTGAGGCTTGTGGTTTGCTGACTAACATGTTAGCTGGCCCCCTACCCTACCACTTCGAGTATTAGACTGGAATCCTACCCTGCATTGCATGCCTGAGGGGGTAGAAGATGGACTTTATAAATGGCAACAGGGCAAGATCTGTCCTCTTTTAGTGAAGCACAGTGGAAGACAGGACACCTACATCAGTGAGTTTGCACTATTAGATTTCAGTAAAATGATACCAGGACTTTAGCTGCTTTTCAAATTTATCTCACCTTGCAAAAGCATGAGTAGGGGCAAGGCTGGGAAATGATCAAGGGGACCAAAACAAAGCTAAGGAAGAAGAGATGCATGTGCTGCTAAATGCCTCACTAGTCTGATTTCCAAAGTAATTTTTCATTCACACGTCGTGGTCAAATATAACTGCAAATCAGAAGCATATGTTCCTGCTGCAAGGCATGGTAAACCCTGGGAACTGATATTGTCAGCATTGCTACAGGCCTCCCATTTGTAATCTTTGTCCTTGAGAGTAGGGGTTGTTCCTGGGGTGGATGGTTGACCATAAATCACAAGTGCATCAAGCTGATCGTTGGTAGTTCCTGGGACTCAATTGCCACATGCTGTTGGCAGGTGGAAGAAGATCCAGAACAATTATCTGGTATTAATTATGTCAAAGATATTTTGGATCCTCCTTACTGAAGCTGCGTTTTCCGCTGCACCAGAGCAGAACTCAGTACAGGTAGGGGAAGGGAAGTTAGGGTGACTTTATGCTACCTTTTCACCTAGTCAGGGGCTGAATACATCCTGGCTCAAAACAGAACAGTCCTTCTGCAGCTGTAAATTCTGCTGGATGTTAATAATCCTCATGAGGTCCCTGGGTGTATCATCAGCAGCCGAAACTGGCATGTGGGACGCTGCAGCCTGTACCAAAAGACCCAGCTCTGTTCATTTAAAGGCAACAGCAGACTCTCTTGTTATGTGGTCCAGTCAGAAGACAGAGACAGAGCTATGCTGTGCGAGTGTGGGTTAAGGAGAAGGAATGCACTGTGTTCCATCCGTTGTCCCACCTGCTTCTGGTGTCCCTTTGTGCTGTGCCTAAATCCTCACCTGCCATTTTAGTGAAGCTTTAAAGTCACTTTGGACCACACGAGTGAAACAACATGACCTTAACTGGATCTGGACCTGAGCATTTTGCTCATGAATTTTTATCAGGGTCACAGCTGAGTTGTAACTTTTCTTTTTCTTTTTAATGTAGAGTCTTCCTTACACAAGTAGTGAGCCAAGAGCACTGACAGATCACACTAATAGACAAACTGCTCCATGGTGTACAGCACTTGAAGGCTGCTAAATTAATCAGAATAGACTGTCCACTTCATGTCAAGTTATAGATACTGGGAAAAGTTAAATCACTGTTAAAACGTATCTTTCTGCCTCAGTGAAGAAATGATAATGAAACTTATTTTATCATCTCCATGGTGCCCACAATATAAATATGAAATTTAGCGTTTGGTGCTAGAGGACCTGATTGAAAGCCCCTCCAAAAAGGCACCGTCAGAGCTAATTCTGCCACCCTTGCTCACTTTAATTTCTCACAGCAGTGGCTAGGAGCCCCAGCAGTGAATCAGGCCCCCACTGTGCCAGGCAGTAAACAAACACTGAACAAAAAGACGGTCCCTTGAGCACTAGCAGATGCCATGAGTCATGCCATTACTTTATTGGAGCTACTCAGAGTATGGATGATGGGATCTGCCCCTTATAAATAAATAATACAGTGTCTTTGATGAAGGCTTAAGTAAACCTCATATTAGATGGTTTTAAACAGCTGTAGATACGTGTGTGATGCACACTGGATTTGAAAGTCATACTGAGTCCTCTCTTGTATATTGCAGACAACTTCTGCTACTTACTCTTATTGTTGGATTCACATTTTATTCCATCAGTATAAACGTGATCACATACATGCGCTGCCGATGAACCGCCACCGGCAAGAATGGTTACACCGTAAGAATTTGTGGCATGGTAATATTGGAGCTGACAGATCTAAGACGTGGCATATTTTGTGCAGTGAGGCCTCTAACTGCTCTGCACAGAAGCTCTGGATTTTAAATTCAGCAGACATTGTATCTCAGTGGAGTTGTCACTACTGCAGCAGATTCCAGAGAATGGCAAAATCTCTTGTTCTGGCAAATGGCTTTCATAATGAGTCATAAGATTCATTAAGCAGAAATGTAGTTGTGTCATTATAATGTACCTTCTTTCACACCCACTGGAATTAAACAGAATACACCTGTAAAGCAAGAAAAAAGGTACACAAGAAGCACTGGGAAATTGTGCCATGCTGAGGCAAGCACTGCACCATGTGCCCTGGAGATTTGCTGTGTGACTGGAGCAGATTGTGCCCTTGTTTTGCTG
Source organism: Podocnemis expansa (assembly GCA_007922195.1). Taxonomy (NCBI): domain Eukaryota; kingdom Metazoa; phylum Chordata; order Testudines; family Podocnemididae; genus Podocnemis; species Podocnemis expansa. The sequence goes on from ML681973.1 coordinate 11,271,659, forward strand.
GCCCCACCTTTGCCTCTTTTTCATGGCAGCTGGAGTACGTGTGTGGTGATGAGGGGATAAAGGATGAGTAGCCTGTGAACTCCTCAGAGTACAAGGGGGCCTGTGCCATGAAGCTAATGGTTTCTTTTCAATGGGTTTCAGGCAAAGTCCTGTTCCAAAGGGGCAGCTGTGTTAGTCTAGTAAAGCAAAAAGAAAAAAAAAGCCAAGGAGTCTTGTGGCACTTAAAGACTAACAGATTTATTTATTGCACATGCTTTTGTGGGAGAATATCCCACTTTGTCAGACGATTACAACTGTGGGTAGTGCAAAGGGCCATAACAGAGTCTGGATCAGTCGCAGTGTGTTTGAATGGGAAGAAAATCCCTTTGTTCACTGTTCATTATAGCCCCTGAAAGAGTGTCTGTTCTCCAAGGATTACAGTGAATGTGGGCAATTGGCCTGTTCTAACCCAGGCTACTAATGTGCAATATTTATTACATTCGCTTCAATACTGATATGCTTGTTTTTACTGGGAACTATACACAGTGTGGCCCCTGGAGGGCACCAATGGACAACATTACATTTTTATTGCTCCCTTCTCCGCTGTTTCACACTAAAATAGAGCAAACAGGTGTCTGTTATGCTGATGATTCCTTGCCTTGCACAATTTGGAAATTCAAAAGACCACTTTCTCAATGTAACTGATAAGCACCACTTATTGATAACCACTGGCTTATCCACAGAATTAGGATTTCCTGTCATAGTTCAAATTGATCTATCCTTTACAAGGATAATGAACTGCTGATTCTATTTACTCGGTATTTCAACAACCCTCTTCAAGGAAATTCACTGGTTAAGGCTGAAAATCTGGACTGACAGGTGAACCCTGCAAACAATCCCCCAATCTCTTTGGGAAAAAGCAAGAAAAGAAAGAAGTGAAGAAATGGCAAATCCCATGTCCGTGCTTGAAGGTCTATGTCAGTTTCTCCAGACTTCGCTGTGGATCTGGTGAAAGGCCGACCCTTTGGGATGGATTTCTCCTCTCACTCACAGCAGCAGAACTCTGACAGGAATCGGAATAGCTCGAAAAACATAAACAGCCCCTCACCTCACCATGTACCTGCACAGACCACATCTGTAGAACCCTGCATGGATACAAATACGTGGATCTGTATCCAACCTGCATCTGCAAGAAATGGTTGGTGGATATCCATGTTGTATCCACAGATGCGGATATAATGCGGATATCTGCGGATATGCAGGGCTCTACACATCTGCACATATCAGTCAGACAATATGCGCCTAGAGACCAGATTTGCACATGCAGAGACTTGTCTGGGACAAGCCTATTCCTGTACAATTGGGTCTTTGGAGGGGAATGGGCATAGGAATCCTTGACCCCATGACAGACTTGCACTGTAGAGGCACCCTCGCTGGCACCTCCAATCCCAAAGGCCACATAAGTGGTATGTCTACACTATGGGCTTAGGTCGATTTAAGGAGGCTTAAGTTGCCTTAAGCAAAGTCCTGGACACATTTGGAGTTCATTAAATCGACTTAAGGGCTTCCTGAAGTCAGTGTAATAACTCCTGCCCTTAAGGTTGACTTTAAGGGTTAAGTCAACTTTATTAACACAATGTGGCCATCAAAGTCGACTTAATAAAGTTGACTTAGAGTGGTGGGGCCATTTCAGTAGACTTTATAAAGTCTACTTAAGTTAAAGTTGACTTTAAATGGTTCCCCTGGCTTAAGTCGACTTTATAAAGTCGACTTAATGCAATGTGGCCTCACTAGTCAACTTAATAAGGTCTACATAAAATCAACTTTAAGCAGACTTTATTAAGTCAGCTTAATAAAGTCAACTTAACTTTTGTAGTGTAGACACAGCTTATAAGAGAATTTCCTTTTCCTGGGCTCTCATCCTATATTTGCAAAGGAGGTGGACTTCTTAACACAGGGGGTTGCATAGATTTTTTAAATCCTGTTACGCCATTGCCTCCACACAAAGAGGGAGGTTAAGGCAGGCAATCTTTTGCAGACCTGACCGTTGCCCCCGAACATACCTTGTTAGTTTAGAGGCAGAAGGTTAAATCTTACCTCTGCTGCCTGCTTCCGCTCACTTCACAGCCATTATTACTGAGTAAAGCCACCTCCTACCCTCTCTGACAAGGCAGTCAAGTAATGCATCCTTTCTTGTACAAATAAGCTGACAGGCACCACTTGTTAGCCACACTGCCTTTCAGAACAAACATGCAGATCAGTGTGCTTGCCTGTCTGATTCATAACTGCTGCTCGAGCCACTAGACAACTATCCCTTTCCAGAACTGGGATTCTTGAATCCAATATTTTGTAGCTCTTTACCAAATAGCTCGGTAATGTCCCAGCTCTCTTGTGACCGAGCCGCAGGAAAGCTAGCAGTTACTACTGGAGTTCACATAGAAGATCCAAGGCTTTGCCAGTGACCTGTGGACGGAGATCCTCATAAAAGCATTTGGGTTTTCCCAGTTTTTTTTAAAATCTGTTTTTATTGAATTTGCAGTGAGAGAACACCCATTGGAAAGGACGTTTTTGTTAATAACTATTTTCTTTTAATTGTGATGTGACCTGCTACAAAACACAGGTGTTTCCCAATTTGGTCATTTGTCACCTGCTCTGATTGCATTCATTACCGCTCAGATAGGTAGTGAGCTTTCATGGGCACAACTAAGAGTAGCACGTGGCACGTGCTGGGGTGTGCTTGGCCCTTTTTTTGCTGGGCAGTTTGCTGGGCATTGCTCTGTATGCAAAGTAGAAGTAAAGGCTGCTGTTCTGGTGTGATTGCACTTTACATGCAACTTAGAAAGGTGTGAATAGCTAGATAAGGACTCTCTTCCAGGGCTATGTTCTGGCCACTAATCCATGTGCAAAGTAGGGCCCCAGAAGGTGTCAGTGGAGGGGGCTCCTGGAGTACTCAGCTTTTTTGGTGACTAGTATGGCAACCAACCTCAGTGATCTGTTCACTGGGCTGGGCAAGGACATCACTGCACCTTGGCAAACTTCACCTGTCTTCGCAGCTGCTGACAGCTGGCCCTTGTTACAGCAGCTTCCAGACACTTCTTATTTGGGTTGGAGTACTATCCCTGAGCAGTGTGGCTTCAGGACTGGAAAATCACTGGGGACACATGTGAACTCTCCCCAGCTCAGCTGAGGACACATCTAAGGAGTGAGACATTGGACAGTCAGGGCTGAGGTCTCCTGTGTAAGAATGGGTGCATCTATATATAGTAAAGTCATGAGCATTTTGCAAACAGTTGTTCCTGTGCTCTACCTGAGGGTCCCAACTAGGGCCACTTCTGCTTCTCCTCATTGTCATTTAGCTCAAAAATATTCTTGGTAATAGTGTCTGCTCTTTGCATAATATAGTCAAGTTCTGCTCTGGGCCTCCTGCTGCTCCCCTCAGCCAGTCTGAGATTTCTATCCTTTGCTTTTCTTCATCACTATGTGATGGTCATTCTCCATCCTCGTTAGGTCACTTGTTCTTAATCTGCAAAGCTCTCTATCTGTTTCATTTTCTTAGCTGCTATGAAACCACAGGCTAATTGAGGGTCTAGGGACTCCACCTGGAAAGAAGATTTCCCGCCACAGGTTCCTAAAACAAGAAGTCAATCTTATTAAAAGATACACCCATGAACAAAGAGAAATGGATTGTGGCACATCTTCTGCTATGCAGCAGACAAGATTGGGGCCCTGGCCAACTTCTGTGGGAGAGACAGCCACATCCTGTCAGGCATGGGACACAGGTTCAGGCATTCTATTTGTAATTTTAAAAAATTAAATTTTGTGTCTCAAGTAGCGCAAGAGGTGTAGCAACCATTTGCAAGTTCTCTGGTGGGGCAGCCTTCTCAAAGGAAGAGGCATAGATGGAGTCTGCTCTGGAAATCCCTGCTTTGGCAGATGATCCCTTAGGGACTGTACCCCATTGCTACAAGACAGAGTTGTCACCTAGCTGGTCTGGGGTTGGACTCAGATGAAGAATCGTCTCCATAAACTGCTCCCAGACAGTCCTGCTCCACTCGGCTGTGCCCAATCTAAGTTGAATGGAACAGTAGAAAAATCTGTCCCAGTGTATTTTTCTTGAAAGATTAGCCATTGCACTTGCTGAGTGAAATCCTCCCATTGAATTTGTTGGGGGATTTGTTTTGGATGGCATCCTGCATGTATTTCAATGACAGGATGGAAGGTTTCCAAAGGAGATACTCTGCTCTGTTGCCTAATTAATAATACATTTGTTTTTTAAAAGAATCAATACATATTTAACTGATAAGCTGGAGTGACTTCAAAAGGGTTGTTTCAGACCATGGGACACATAATACGGTGCTGGTCTATTTTGAGAATCCTAAATAGTGACAGAGTTAAAACCCAAACGGGCTGGTCTCCTGGGTGCACTGTATGCTTTTAAAACACTGGAATGGTTTACACAGTAACTCTTCACACAGATTAGGTCCTTAAAGTAAAAGCGAGACAATATAAAAATAAGGAACAAAGTGACTCGGTGAATTCAGTGATCGAGTTTAAATGCAAATCCAGCTTATCTCACTCCTGAAATAAAGTTTCTTTACAGGTCTTGGTTTCTTACCATTCATCTGCATCATAGTTACTGTGCAATCTGACATCCTTCAACTCCATTGACAGTTTTGGGTCCACAGAGCCTCTGGCAAGGCAATCCTTTCCTCTGAGGAGGGCAGGGGCAAATAGGGTGTAAGGTTACATTGTGGAATGGAAAGTGCGTGTACCTGAGATTTCTGGCTTCAGTGAGATGCTCGTTAGTCTTAATGAGGCTCTGAGGCAGGTGACAGTTGCTGCATATCTTTAGCTAATGTCTTTACATGTTAAGTTATGAGATAATGAAAGAGCAGGAAATAAGGATTGAGTTTTAAGTATGAATTCTTGTATTTTGTCAGCCCTGTTGAAACACATACAAGAGCTGCTGACACTTCACAGAAAACTCTGGTAGGTAGCAGTTAATTGTAGACCTATTTCCTCTATTTTCTGTATGGCTTTCCTTCCCCTTTATTACAGTTGATATATAGTTGGATTCATCTTTGCTTCTTAATCTTAATACATCCATCTGCTTATTCCCAACCTCCAGCATTAATAGGAAGAAACTGAACAGTTAGCAAAATTTCCATTTCTTTTTAAACTAGGGAAGGCCAATGACATCTGAGACTGGGAAGGTAAAGCTGACATGCAAAATCTGGCTCAAAGCCAGGTCCCATCACTGGACACCAGTCATGATGGATATCATTCCAAACACTGGAGGCAAGAAGATTCCTCCGCTCATCAGTTAACATTTCAGTAATACAGAAACATTGCTCTTAGAGAATCTTTAGAAGAAGCATTTTCTGGTCATTGGGAATGACAGTATGTTTTCATCTGATTTAAAGTGTAGATGGTTTGTATTTTATAATGGCAAAGGTAGTTTCCAATCCAGAGAGGGCATTTATGAGAATTTGTGGGACTAAAAAGTTGAAGGTTAGTTCAAACTAACTGCTCGTTCTACTTTGAACTAACACTTAGTTCAAACTAGAATGTGCAGTTAGTACGAACTAACCGGCTTTGTTTGAACGTCTTAAGTTCAAACTAAGCCTTAGTCTGAGTCTTGCCTGTGCCTGCTTCGAACTAAGTGTGTAAGTCTGGACTAAGTGCTGATACTTACCAGTTCAAACTAAGCTTTCCTCCTTGCAACAGCAAATCAGAGCATTTGTAAGGATTCAGACTCTAGGAAACAGCACACGGAGGGAGGATGAAGTCAAATTACTTGTTATATATGTGAAAAGAATACATAGTCATGATTCAGCCCCGCTTTTGTAACCCATGTGCCTAAATAGGTGCAATCTCTTTTAGGGACCCTTATGACTGGGTTACGTTGCTGGGCAGATTTTGCAGCCCAGAAACCAGAAACTTCTGGTAAGAGGGTGAGGGAGCACACTGAGCATGCCCCACAAGTTTTATTGTTGAGCTGGAAGTGCATACCCAGGGAGAAGCCTGAGAGGAGAAGCCTGGAGAGGAGCAAACAGAGAGCTGCAGAGGACATTGGCTAAGGGACTCAGTGAAAGGAGCTGAGCAGGAGTGGACTGCAGGATGTTTTCTCCCAGCTTTCAACTGCTTTGCAGGGGAGTTGTCTGCAGTGGAACTGAGAGCTGGATGGCCAGTGACTTGATTGCATGGTGCTGGCTGCACAGGAGGAAGAAAGGACTGCATGGCATCTGCCTGAAGATTCCTGCAGCTAGAGAGGATGAGGATTGCTTTCGTTCTGCATTCAAGCCCCAAGGACTTAAATGACTGCAATTGAGATAAGGGTGACTCCACCTGAACTTTGGGACTCTTGGGTTTCTTATTCTTTTGTTTAAAAGTATTATGGTTCCTTAGGATAAGGTGTGTTTAGTTAGTTAATAAAGTTCATTGTTACGTTTCTGTTGAGTGGTAGTTTAATGAGGGATGGGAACTCTGAGCAGTCTTCGCTGTGAGTCCTTTTGACAACTGGATCCTGGCTCTCCAGTTGCTTTCATCAGGGGTTTTCTCTGCTCTCTGTGAGGCACTGGAGAGGGGCAATTGAATGAATTTGAGCCCACCCTAGCAGGTTACACTTTCACACGATCAGGTTTGTGTGCTTTTATTCTTCTGCGTAGGGTTTGTCCTGTTTGTCCAATGTATAAGGCATGGGGGCACTTCCGGCACATGATGGCATAAATCACATTAGTGGATGACCAGGTGAAGGACCCTTTGATGGAGTAGCTGGCTTGATTAGGTCCTATGATGGTGTCTTTTGTGCAGATATGTGGACAAAGTTGGCAGCATGGTTTGTTGCAGGGATATATGCTTGCTTTAATGTTTCCATTGTTAGGTCTGTAGTTGCTGGGGAGTATCTGTTTAAGGTTCGGGGGTTGTGTGTAGGCAAGGAGAAGTCTGTCTCCCACGGCTAGAGAGAGTGAGGAGTCATCTTTTAAAATAGGCTGGAGGTCCTTGATCATCTGTTGTAGAGGTCTCAAAGAGAAACAACCTAAATTGAACTAATATGCAAATTTGATTGTGTGAGAGCAGGGCTGAATTGTGACTTTTCACATTATAACAGGTGATTTGACTTCACTCTCCCTCTGTATGCTCTCTCCTGCAATTTGAATCCTTACAAATGCTCTGATTTGCTGCTGCAATATGACCTGATCCCATGTCTTACACTCCCCTGCATTTATTTTCATCCAGTTTTGTAAGTTCTCCCTCTTCAAAGCGTCTGACAAAGTGGGATGTTCTCCCACAAAAGCTCATGAGATAAATAAATCTGTTAGTCTTTAAGTGCCACAGGACTCCTAGCTTTTATTGAAAAAAGCTTTTCTGTCTTGCTTTCAAGAGACTTATTACTGGAATTCGAATTCCACATCTGCATAAAGCATAGGTGTTCGAAGTTAGACAGGATAAGAATCACAAGGAATATAGCTCCCTAAAGTCATTGCAAGCATTTTTAAAATTACAGCTTTCAGAAAAATCTCTTCCGCAACTGGAGATAATCTTTTATTGCAAAGATACTAAATCTTCTTACTGCTATGAACTGTATTTTGGAAGGGCTGAAAATTCCATTTATAACAAACTTGGTTCACGGAAGCCTTCTTGTTGCATTTAAGGTAAAAGCTGAGGTAGTCAATCAGGCATTAAAGAAGAACATTTTGAAGACCTTGTCAATAAGTACACTGGAAATGATCTTGCATTTAGATTATTCAACAGAGAGGTTAAGCTCATTATTTGCTGCCTCGAAATCTTCAGGTGATTATCGACTGCGTTAGAATTAAACCCGTAAATGCAAAATCTCAGGCTGGACAGCTTAAAAGATTTAAAGGTCAGTGAGTTTCAAGGGGACTTTTCAGCAAAGATGGTTCTTTTAAACACCACTTTGCAACTTTTCAATGCATTTAAATTGCAACTCTTTGGGACTGGCTTCTAAACTGAAATTACCCCCAAACTATGGCACTCGGGGCTGATGTCTGCAGAAACAGAGCCACGTGGATATTGCAGATATCTTTTTTCCTCTCCTCCATCTCACTCACTTTTTAAATAGGCTTAAGTGGGAATTCTTGTTCATCATAATTTATTGGTTTTGTTTTAATTCTTAACACATGTATTAGTGATTTCTCAACTGGATTGAAAGCACTTACTTGGTATAGAAGAAATTCAGCCATTTTTATTAGCAAATTCTCAATGACATGGCATTCGTCTTTATAAAATGTACATGCATGGTCAACTTTCTCACATGCAATTCTAGATGTGCTTCCCTCTCCTGTGACTAAAAGACTAGGTTGTAATCACTCCTTTTTGTTTCTCTTCAGTTTATCAGGTAAGGGAATGTAATCAGCTGTCTGAAATGACAACTTTAGTTGAAACCAAATGTAGAAGTATGGGGTAGAGGAATCATCCTGGATTAGCTTTCAAAAAGTGACCACTAGCCAACCTGGACTAGCTGTGCTCCTCTCTGCACGACAGTCTGGGCTACTAGGCAGGGGCAGATTATTGCAGAGGTCTATGGGGCCCATGCCTGTGGCTTGCATGATATGGGGGCCCTCCATCCTGCTGGTGCTGTGTCGGGGAAGGAGTGGGGCTGCGCTGGGCCAGAGGCCAGGCTCTGTGCTCCTGCCCTGCCCCTGGGCTGGCGGGTTCAACCCCTGGGGCAAGGTAGGTCAGCAGTGACTGGTTGCTCCTGGGGCCAGCTGACATGCAGCATGGCCTATAGCACAGCCTTTGGGCTGCACTGCATGTGCCAGTCGTTCCTGCTGCCTCCGGCAGCCGACCAGCTGGATTAGGGCTGGCCTCTGGCCCCAGGGCCCCCCAGGAGTGGCCTGCCCACAGAGGGCAAGGCCCTAGGCTGGAAGGGAGGGCACAGCCCTATGCGGGAGGAGGGTCCGGGTGGCCCAGGGATCCCCAGTGCAGGAGAACAAGGGGCCCTCAGGCCCCTAATCCACCTCTGCTGTTAGGGAATAAGACTTCATAGTGAGCAGGATTGAGAAGATGCAACCTAATAACCTAAAATGGAGGCATTAAACTCCATTGGAAGAATGTGGGATATTTTGTTAGCCCCTGGTATTGGGGAAATGTTAATGTATATTATCCTGATGGCAAATTAGGAGCATGCAAAGGCCTGCACAGGGGAACCCCTCCAAGGTTAAGAACTTCTTCTTGAGTAAATACCAAGTATTTGCATGTTGAGGAGCTCAAAATGAATGAGAGGGTGAGTGGAATAAATTCTGAACTCCACCGATGGGAATAGTTTCAGCCATGGGGCCCATTAGTGAATGTTTCTGCACCATTTACTCAACAGCAAAGGCACCTGTGCATTTGCAATTCCAGCTGAGTGAAAGTCATCTTTCCCTGCTTAAAGTCGGTTATGTTTGCAAAACCCTGCTCTCCAGGCTGTCTTCATGAGTCTTCTCCCTCAGGAGGCCCAAGCCATGACTTCAAAACATTTTCTAAACTCTCTCCCTCTCTGCAGGTCCTGCTTTGAGGAGCAGGGGGAGGGCAGCAGGTCCATCTGTCTCTTGGGGGTGTAGATGTGCACTGAAGTGTACATAGTAGGGTTCAAAAACTCCAGGGTGGAGGGGAGACGCTTGTACAGTGATTCGCATGATTGGGTTTGAAGCCTGTTTTATACAGAATAGTCTTCACCATTCTACCCTGGCTTTATGCAGGTACAGAGGCATAAGCGTGGTGTAAAGTAGTGGAGAAACCAGGCCCCTGCTTGAAGATATGTGAGGTTTTAAAATAGTTCCATCATCATCCAAGCTAAATTCATTAAATGCCGGCGTCTTGCTTTTTGCAATAGAACCAGATGCTGGATTTAACTATTAGTTTTTATTTTTGGCTTGAAATACAACTACGGTAATCTGGAAGGTTTATGGATTGCTTTAATTTTTTTTTAAATAAGATGTTCTGTATCAATCACATTTCTTCTTTCACGTTATTAAGTTTCTTGTCAAACTTGTATTTAAACCACAGAGACAAAGATGGATCTCTCCTCTCCAGATCTGCAACATTAGATTTATTTCTCTGATGTGCTTCAGGTTGATTGAAAGCTAATCTGCCCCCTTTTTATGGGCTTTTAGTCAAGTATGTATTTCTCTGTTTCCCTTTTTCATTCTGTCTTGTCTCTTGGAAATATGTAACTTCACGTTGAACTGTAAATAAATAAATAAATAAAGTCCTTGAGGGAGAGAAATAAATGACAACTCTTAATCCAGTCCAAGGAAAGTTTTATATCTTTAATTAGCTTTTTAGATTGCACACATGCAGTGATTCAGATAAAATGAACAGTGTGCAATAACAAAAATGTTATGGTCATCTGGGGCCTTACCGGAAAGAATTCTAATGGCCAAAAGCATTTTTGGTCCAACATCTATGACAGATAGTTGAATCTGTCCTTCTCTGGAGCTAATTTTTTATCCTAAAATACTCCCATAGGGATCCCATTGTAATAATCCCCATCCCTTCAAATGCAAAATTTTGGATGTTGGGGTGTTAAGATCCAAAGGGTGACACTTTAAACAGTAATGCTCTCTGCTTTAAAATGATGTAGTTAGCCCTTTCAGTGCTCTAATCCTAGATTATAGATTTCTAACTCTTTTCTGAGTGTTATTTCTTTTCCTTGATGTACTTAAGAACTGTACCTTCATCTGCTGTTCTTGTGTGTTATGCTACAGCTGTGACAGAAACTGACTAAAGGAAATATTACGAATTATTGGTCGGGTTAAACATGGGACCATCAATGCCAATAAAGCAAAAGTCACTAGTGTACATCAGCTGTTGCCCTTTTTGGTATCTGCAGATCCTTATTGACTTCACGTAGGTGTGAGATCTACTTTGAGCCCAACCCTTTTGGAAGGTCTGGATTCTTTGGGCCCACCCATTTTGGAAGAGATGCCTCATAGGGCCTGATTTCTTTCAGAGATGTCTTGTGATGTGTTTTGCAGATGCCCGGGCTCCCATTCTGATTCATCGCAAGCACAGCCAGTTGCCCAGCCAAAATTGTGCCCCTTAAGCTTTCTGGGAGGGAGACTGGTCCCTCCAGCCAAAATGTACTGCTGTAGAGGTGTAGAGGAGCTGTCAACCATTTGCAGTGCGGCTGAGGGTGAATTCCTGTGCAGGTTTTACTCTGGGCCACTTTGAGATCCCATGATACATAGCTTGACCCTGCTTCCCAGTTCATAAACCTTGGCATGCCAGGGGTGAAGTTTGTGTAGAAGGGATAGGGATGTGATACATGTACCTAGAATTATTCTGACTTGCTCTGCAACTCCTAAGCAGCACTGGGGTGGCTGCTGTAACTCGAGGTAAGCCTAATCTGTCTAAATTACACTGTGGGCAGGCCCCAACTCAGCCACCTTTACCTGCTTCAGAGGAATGTTGCCAGGCTTAATTGGTTCTATTTGCAAAGTGGTCTTAGATCTGGGCACCATTTAAACCTTCATATTCGGGCATGATATGTACCAGAGCATTTTGCATTATTTTCCAGTCAGCAGAGGAATTACCTGCATTTTAATGGCATCAGCTGTCCCTAACCACAAATGACTATGTGATAACTTTTTTTGATTTACCAGTCATTGGTAGCTAAATGGCATTTTTAGTCTGCAAAGTTTGAATCAGCGGTGGAATTCCTGAATGCTTCCAGAGAACTTGCACAGATTTTGCTGTGCACTCTGCTTCTTATGCCACTTCAGTGGCATACAGGGGACAGGACCGCTAGGAACATATACTGTGGCAAAGGATTTCCTTGCAATGGCTCTGTGTTGCTCTCCTTTCCCCCTATAGTCTGTCAAGGGAGATGGGGCATGGCTGGAGCTCATAGTACTTCTTATTCTCAGCTGTGGAACTTTAATAACGGCTAAAGGTAGCTTAGAGCAGCCCCAAGCCTGTGCTAATTTGTGTTTGTGGGTGGCAGGCCCAGCGTTAATCATCTTTGCATCTCTTTGCACCCTGCACCGAATACTGGAAAGGAGCATGGGAAAATGTGCTTCTTAGTATTTGCTGCTGTTATTTTGCAGATCACATGGAATCACAGTCAAAAGAACATCATAATGGGATATAGTAATGTTCCAGCAACAGTGGCTACTGAACCTATAAATTAGTAATAGGAGATCCTCAAAAGTATTGAATGGTTTACTTTGGTTCCAATATGTAATGGGAGGCTTCATGGTTCATAGTTCTTTCTGATTTGAAAACAGTTGCATGTGTATAAAATCAAATGTATTACTGGTTGTCCATTAGGCATTTTCTTTATTCCCCCATCCTTCAAACCCTTAAATTTGATACGTTAATTCTAATTAAATGCATACTTTTTCTGAATATCGGCTTTAAAAAAATAATAGCGCGTTGTGGTTAATTAAACCACTATTTAACATTTCAGCTACCCTTTATAAAAATAATCTCTTGATAGATCAAATTACAATGCTGACGATCTGTGAAAATGAAGTTCAGATGTCTGCTGGCTCAAACAACCTCCTTTAAAAAAACCCAGCATGTTGGTGCAGAAGACATCAAAGTAGCACAGTAACCTTTACCCTGAGATCAAATTGCTAGATAATGTAACCTTGAAAAGCTAAAGAACATTTTAGAGTGCAGATGCACATTTTGGATGAAAGTTGGATTCAGAAAGCATTTATGACCAAGTTCACCATCTGAGCTTAATGCATCAATGTCGAGGTAATCATAGAATAAGTGGAAATTGCAGTTTGGAAAATGAAAAGCTAAGGAAATAAAATAAAGAACCAGTCAGAAATGTATGACAGAAGAACAAAAATATTATAAAATAAAAAATAATGTGGACAGAAAGAAGTGAATATTCTAATAGCCAAAAAGAAACCCAACACAAAGCTCTATTCAAGGGTCCCATGCTGTTCCCGCTAGAGTGAACAGACTAGAGATGGAGTGATACTGATTATCCTGTTGGACCAATTCCCAATTCCTTAATTTATATAAAGTCTTTATCCAGGCAAACGTCCATCCCTTCACTGGCAATTGTGAGCAAGGATCTCCAGATTTGCTCCATCTCCCAACATAAGTCAATAGATACTTCGATCAGCTCCAGATAGCCAATGATAAGAACAACAATTACGCATGTGAGTTTTAATGATCATACACTGGGGGAGAGGGGCTTTCAAACTTTTATTTTCAGGACTCAGCTGAAAAAATCATTTGCCCACAATCCAACAATTACATCTTTGAGCAATGTATTCCTGTTTTTTGGTGGCAGCAGCAAGGGGCGCCATGACCCAGTATCTGAGGATCTGCGACCTAGTACTGGACCATGACCTATGGTTGGAAAATGACTGCATTATGGATCGAGTCTAGTACAAAACTTATTTAGGTCAGTGCAACTCTTTCCTTTGACTTCTGTGGGTTTTAAAACATGTTGGTTCCAGCCATCACCTCTCTCTGCTGCCAGACAGAGGGGTTTGGCTTATAGTCCTTGTGCTCTTCACTGTGATTTCTCTAGCAGGTCTGCCAGGGTTCAGGGCCTGTGGTTATCTGCTCTCCAGGGACTAAACTGGGTGTGGTAATTGCCAACAGGCCCCCACTAAACAAACTGCATTTATTTTTAAAGTAAAAGTATCAGAGAGAAATTAGAAAAGCAATTAAGGAGCTTACACTCTTGCTACAAGGCTTACAGAAGTCAGCTGAGCTCCAACCTCAGGCTATGGTAGGTGCCCATGTTTCAAACTGTACAAATGAATGTGTTCAGTTGGTTACACATGCATGTCAGTTTTTTAATCTAGAACAAGGACCTGATTGGACAGTTCAGCTTGGGTCTTTGCATTCCAATGTCTGGGAACAGCTGATTGCCAGACAGTGTCCCTCAGCCCATAAGGCTGGGCTTTTTCATAACCATCATTGTGGAATTTGTACTTGCCACTCCTCCAAAGCCTGGGCCTGTCTGGACCAGCTCAGTAGAGTCTTTTGAACTCCTTACTCCTTCCAGAACTTATCCGTCCCCACCTCTCAAGGGTTTGCAGCTATTACCACAGTATAGACCCCTCTGAAGGTATGTCTACATTGGGATTGAAAAAACCCACAACACTGAGTCTCAGAAGCCAGGACAGTTTGTGTAGTCTCTCTGTGGTCAGGGTCTGGGGCTAACAATTTCAGAATAGATATTCAGACTCAAGGATCTGAGGCCCTCCTCATTTCAGTGGTTCTTAGAGCTTGGACTCCAGCCTGAGCCAAACCTATACACTGTAATTTTATAGCTCTGCAGACTGAACCTGTGAGCCTGAGTCAGCTGGCCCAGACCAGGGCAGCGTAGATGTACTTCTAGTGACTGGTCTATATAGGAAGTTGATGGGGCTGCCACATCTGCTATATAGGGACTTGGGTTAATGTGGAGTTACTCCCGATCACCTATCTCTGATTAACTTCATTTGTGGACACTCTTATTCCAGAATAAGAGCATCTGTAAATTTCAGAAGAGTGCCTTGTTCCTGGTTAGCTTACCCGATTTCAAAAGAAAGGCACTCTTTCCTTAACAGAAGGCAGTGATCTTTCCGAATAAAAGTATCCATAGCCACACAAGGAACTACTTGGGAACAGTTTAGATATCCCTAACAAGGCAGGTTTTTCTGTGTAGAAAAACCCTTAGTCTTTTAGCTCATGCAGGAGAGGCTGAAGTGAGTGATCTTGGGTTCAGAATCCACTTGATGCCCCAAGATGCCTGGCAATTAGCTCTGTTAGTGACAGTTAGTTTTGTTACTGATTCTCCATTGACTGATCTTTGGTAGAGTGATGTATTGCTCTACTCTCAAGTCACCAGCAGTCTGGGTAATGTGATTTTTATTTTGAAAGTCACAACAAATCTTGATGGCTCAGAAGACACAGTACTGTAGCAAAAAATAATACAAATCAACACTGGTTGACAGAAGAAGAGTGAGTTTAAAAAAATGAATGTAGCTAGAAATAGGTGCTCTTTGATCATAGATTACAAAGAACTCAGTGGATAAAAATACAAAGAATAATGATGTCTTTCTGAGTTTACAACACAATCCCATGTACATCATGATAAGGATGAAGAGGGTAAAGGATTAAGAAAAACAAAAGATAAGTCTTTGTGAATCACTAATGAAAAACGTGGAGCAGAAAGACAAATGACCAATTTCAATGCATAGACTGGTGATTTTGATGAGCCTTTATTTTACTGATCTCTTGGTGCAACAGATTAAGAGGATTTAAACACATCATAGAGAACAAAGGCACAAAACTAATATGTGCATGTCACAAAATTTGAGGGACGAACTGTTGGTACAATGAAGACAAGCTAGGGAGAGCTATTAAAATGTGCATATAAACAATCAAATGCTGTTGAAATCTAACATGTTACAAAAAAAGAACCCCCCCCAGCAAAAACAGTAAATGGGAACGCTATCCCAAACTTCAGGCTGCTTCACCTTAGGTGCCACCTGGAGGCCTGTTTAAAATATCTGCTGGCATAGACTGGAGCAGAGTTTGACCCACACCCACTGCAAAGACACATATTTGAATGTTGCTGGTGGCAGCAAGTGGTTGAGGCAGAATAGATAATGTGTTATTTATTTCTTGGGAAACAGGAAGGCGTATTGTGGAGTGTAGACCAGCTGGATTTTGCTTTGCATAGGTTGGATGGGTTCTGAACCCGTCAGTCAGCTGGTACTCTGCCAGTCCATGTCTTCTCCCCACATCCAAACTTTAGAATAATTCTGTGTTACGAAGCTTTGCCACATGGTTTCATATTCTTGTTTTTCATTCAAATGTCTTTCTTTTAGGCCTGGCGGATATTACAAACAATACAGAGGGTCTGCCAAATACTTGTAGTTAGTTCAAAATACATTTAATCCATTATATTTGGGCAGTTCTGAATGCTATTAAATTGTACCGACCATGAGCAGGATGATCATGTTGCAATGATAGTGGGCTCTACAAACTGTATGCCTCTCTATCTTAATATAGTGGCCCATCACCGCTCTCCCAGCAGGAGTTTCCTTTTCGCTTCTCTAGGGGAAACTTCCTCAGGTGAGATGGGATGAATTTTGTCTCCTACTTATTGCTGATTCTAATCTGTTCTCTGAAGAGCTTTACCACCTCATTTCTGGGCCACGTAATGGGGGAAGAAGACTTTTAAAAATCTATAGGCTCTAAATTGTTGGTAAAAATCAATAGAATTAATCTAAAAATCCTGCTGAAGGTTTTAAAGAGTCTATAAAACAGACGGTACCTGCAAAATGCACCCAGAGTCCCCCAGGTTCCCTGAGATGTAAAGCCAGCCATATTAATAGCATCAGTTACTTCAAGCAAGCAGTTCAGGGGACTGTGGGTTGGATTCTGATCCTCCACTCCAGCCTACAACAGACAGGAGAGAATTCCCAGGGAGCAGGACCAGCGCAATTCATATAAGTGTCTCTAAACTGCCCCATCTCATAGGCGCTTACAATGGGAGAGGGGGACGTGGGGAAGGGGGAGGAGATGTGTTTACTAGGTGGCTGCTATGGAGTTTCAGGGCTGCAAGGTAGCCTGGATAAGGCTGTCACAAGATAGTAGAGCTCTAGGTCTACATCTTTGCCCCTGGTCCCCTCTCGGCTGTGATTTCAGAGCTTTGTTTTAGCATACATAATACAGGTCATCACCACAGGGCTTGAAATATGGACTCCTGGGCTTGCAAGTTAGAAGACTGCAGGATTCTTTTCTGTTTCTGACTTCTATCTTCTGGAAACATAAGCACCATAGTAACATAAATTCTTCCATGTTGCTCGTGGATGTTCTGGGAGTATTTGTTGCTGTTTAGCTGTGCTATTTGAATCAAGGCAGATGCAAGATGCCATCTGCTTGCTGGTGTCCAGGGCTGGCAGAAAAGAATGACATGAATGATATGGTACCCATGTTCTAAAACTGCAAAGACACATTAGACTACTTTTCCCATGCTAATTTGGAAGCCTATGGCTTCTGCCAGAATTCACTATGACTTTTTTCTCACCAGAGTTGGCCTATAGAAACATACCGTTCTAAAACAATGGCCCAGTTATGTCCCTCCGTCTCACTCCAGGTGTTTCAATGATGCATTTGCCAAAGACTTCTAATAGAAAATATAACAAAGATTCTACAATTTGACACATATGAATAGAAATCAGGACCCCATGTAAGAAACTTGTTTTCCTCTTGGAAGTCAAATAAAAATCATATCAGTGTAGTGTGCTGCAACAGTAGATATTATTTGTGAATTAGGCTACCTAATAGTATACTTTCTATAATGTTGTCTCATCTGCTGCTGCTTGTGATTAATTTGACACTGCCTGTTGAACACTGAAATACTAGGAGGTTTTATCCTAGCATATATTTGAAAAGCAGTTCTTCTTTCTCATAGGTTGACCTTATTGTGCAAGAATACTGTACCTTCTGTTGATGTATTTCACAAGTAAAGACAAACAGTGAATCGAATTTGTTTATAAAAGATCTTTTCTACTAGCTTGTGCAAAAATATATAATGCTGTATTAATTTATTTCAAAATGGATTTGCTAGCAGTCTATTAATTAGCCTGGTGGTTAGTGGATGGAAACAGGGTTTAGAAAACCTAGATTTTTTATTCCCCATATTCCATTGAATTGCTGCATGATAGTAAGCATTCCTTGTGAAAAATTGCTGCCTCAGTTTCCCCATAATCAAAATGGCACTTATGACTAAAGGGAAAAGTTTTATCCCTCTTTATGAAAATTTTCAAAATTTCAATTTCAGCGCCACCTTAATGTGTATCATGGTGGAACTGAGACTTGGTGAGAAAAAATAGAGCGGAGAGAACTGTCCCCCAAATAGCCAAAACCTATTCATTAGTGCACTCTCCTGCAATGTGGGATTCAAATGGCTTCTCTGAATCAAGTAGACCAGGGACAGAAACCAAGGTTTCCTACATCCCCAGTAGGTAGCTGAACCATTGAGCTATTGGCTATTCCAATATATGGGGAATTCTCCCTTTGTTTTCCCCTGTTTCGGAGCAGAAATTATCCTGCAGCTGATAACCACCTCTACCCTTCATGAATGTTTAGTCAAAAGTGACACATTCCTGCAAACTATCAATGTTCCACAAAAAAGAGTTTTGCTGATAAATTCTTCACTGACCCCCCCAATAATGACACTCATCCAGTGTTATAAAGCACTATGTAATTTTTGTACAAAAGTGCTATCTATGTGTCTTGTGTTGTTACTTCAATCTCTCTCACATCATAGTATGATGGCAACAATAACCTGCTATAAGGAAAGCATTTGAAAGCTATCGATACACACCTTGGATATGTTATGAGGAACAAATTCAAAAGCCCAGTGCCTTCAGATAATGTTCTGTGCTGCCATAAGTATAAGGTCTGTACTAGATGACTTCACAAGATCCTTTCCAGTCCTACGATTCTACGATTCAGGAGAGGTGTGCTCATAAAAAGAAAAGATGTAATACTATTAGTGTTTGGGATGTTAGTCATGCAGTTAATGTTAAAGCAGACAAAATCCCAACAAAAACCAGTTTTGTGATGTTTTATGCATCATATCCTTCCGCTATCAAAAGTAGTTCCCAGGAAAATGATAAAAGAAAGTGATTTTTTTGGTCCCCTCAATCCATCTCCCGTATCAAGAAACTTACTATTTTTTTTTTTGCAGCAGTTGGTGGCCCACCAACTCACTTCATTAAATAAAATCTAAGCATGAGATTGAACTCCATGGATGTCCATGGCAAAAGTCTGATAGAGTTCAGTGGGGCCAGGATTTCAAAGTTTGGGATAGCAAACAGCTGCTAATTTACGTTCTGATCCACCAAACAATCCTGAGACTGACAAACTTTCTAACTGAAGGCTTACAAGAAGAGAAACCTCCAAGGCTTTCTTTCCTTGGATCCAGAGCATAGGCTGTTTTAATCTTGAGGTATGTCTTAGCAGAGAATGATGAGTGTGTTTAAACATGCTAAAGTATGAGTTGCTCTCTTCAGTAGCACTCATCGCTGCCCATGAAAGAGTGAAAGAAGACCAAAACATTTATTGCAGAGGCTAATCCTACAACCCTTATTCATGTAGGCATGGGCTTGCTGGGATTTGGTGCATACCTTTTATGTCAGCTAGAATGTTTCTGAGCATCTTCAGTGTTCAATGAAATCAATGGAAGTAGAGGCTTCACAGTAACTTGAAGAATCAAGCCCCAGAGACCAAAAAATAGCTGATTCTGTTCCTGTACATTAGTTGTGTATTATG
This sequence comes from Podocnemis expansa, assembly GCA_007922195.1. NCBI lineage: Eukaryota > Metazoa > Chordata > Testudines > Podocnemididae > Podocnemis > Podocnemis expansa. Next base: position 11,290,898 of record ML681973.1, read on the forward strand.
AATTTCAATAACTATTATTTTCTCTTGGGATTCAGTTATTAAATACAAGTATCTATCTAGTGAGTGGGATTCCTTAGGCGGAAGGGAAAACATGGGCTATTTAATTTGTAGAGATAAGATTCAACCTTCCAAATGTGGCTGGGCCTAGCAGTTAACAATGTGTAGAGGCTTGCTGGATAATTGAAAAACAGCAATACCATGTATTCATCTAAATTTCCCTGGCTGCCCACTGTCTTGCATTTTATGCAGTCATTTACACCACATACATCTTGTGTAGTCCTGTAAAGTGAGTGAAAAACACTGCCAGCAGGGAAAGTGAGCGGAGAGCTGTGATTTGGTAGCACTTTGTTTTGTACTCGCTTTGCACAGCTGTGAATGATGACACAGGGACAAGACTGCATTGGATCAGCCTTAGATATGTAATTTTAATAAAAGATTATACTTTGTGTCATTCATAGACAAGTTGTTGTTCAGTGGAAGTCAAAAACTATTTTTTTTTGTAGTCTGGAGTTTTAAATAGTGTCTTGGAGATCAAACATTTCCACTAGAATTATGTAAAGTTCATCTTTAGGGTTATTTTGAAAGTAGAAATCCCATCAACAACAATGTGGTTTATTTATTATGTTTCTACAAATATGTAACGGGTCTGTCTCCTTGCCATCTCATAGAAGCTGTTGCATATTATACATTCTATTTTTCCATTCTGGATGTGGAATTTGGACCCCATTGATGGATTTAGAGGCCAGCATATCTAAGACTGAGCAACTAAGGGATAGGCTATGCTGTCGGCGGCGCCTCCAACAGGGTAGCATCGATTGCGTGGGCTTCATTGAGTGTCCGTAAAGGCATGTTCAGTCAAACCGAGAACTAGCCAGAAGTCAGTTTATTAAGACCTACCATGCAAGTAGCACAGTGCTGATTTGATTCGAAGGCATTTCCTGTCAAAGCAGCACCATGGGAACACTGTGGTGAGTAGGCATTAGGCAAGTTAGGCAATCGAAGGGTGATACACAAGGTATTTTAAGTACTTTGTGTCTCTCACTTTGATTGCTGCTGAAATCCCCTCGCAGTGTAGACTAATGTTTTTCAACCTTTAGTGGACCAGGGAACACCTAAAGGTATGAATTACTTTACATGGAACACCTGATGAAAACTTTCTTGAAAAAGCCTCTGTATACTGGTTATAAATTTTATAATATCAGGATAGTACACATTCCTGTGAAGACAGTTCAGGAAACCAAGTTAAATGCAATTTTATGAATATTACATGTTTATTTCTGAAATGTAGATACTTAATACTGAAAATATTACTCAAGTTTTAATGGAAATTTTGAGCCTGCATGTTCAAACAAAGTCTATTTATTCTTGGAGTTAGAGTCATCAAAGGAAGTCTTACCATGAAATTTATGCCCAAACTACTTCGATGCTGGTTGTAACAGACATGGGAAATTTAAAATGCACCAGTCACAGCAAGGGAGCAAAGCAGCAGTGGACACAGATACACACTTGGAAGCTTTGCTGTGTCTAGGACATTTTAAATCTTGCAGACACGTGTTGGCTCACCACGTTACTCTCCCCTCCCCTGACAGAGAGGGGTCAGGGGCACTTGTGGAAGATTTTTACTATGGCCACAGAGCAGTGGTTTTCCACGAAACAGTTGAGAAACACTGATGTAGACAGCTCTAAAAGTCCAGTCTAGCATCAGGGAAATAATATGAAGCAGAGTGTCTTGCTAAAAATACAAGGAGCCATGTGGCACTTAAAGGCTAAGGCTGTGTTCATATGTAGTTTTTAAATCAAAACAACTGCCGTTGTTTCGATTTAAAAAAGTTGTGTCCGAACAACGTTTCCTTATTTTGAAATGACAAGCCCCCATCATTTCAAAATAACGACCCTTATTTCAAAACAATAAACCCTAGATTGAAATCGAAATAGCGTTTATTTCAAAATGGTTGTTTCGAAATAATGATATTTGGATGTTGCCATACCTCCCATGATGCCCCTCTCCTGATTTGAAATAGCAAATCCTGTGTCCGGACTTGCGATTTGGATTTCAGGTTTTTGCTTATTTCGATTTAAATTAATTCGAAATAATGATTTGATTTTGAAATAACTTATTTCAGATTAACTTATTTCAAAATAAGTGTTTACGTGTGAACGTAGCCTAACAGATTTATTTTCCGCATGAGCTTTTGTGGGAAAAAACCCAAAGTGGGATTTTCTCCCGTGAAAGCTCATGAGGAAAATAAATCTGGTAGTCTTTTAAGTGCCACATGACTCCTTGTTTTTTTTTTTTTTTTTTTTTTTGCTGGACTAGACTAACATGGCCGCCTCTTTGGAAATTGTCTTGCTAAAGCTGCTCTACTTGATGTCCATAGAGCAGTGGGCTGAATAGTCTGGAGGAAAGCATAATTGCTCTTTTTTCTTGTTGCCTCGAGACAATGTTGTGATAACTGTAAACTAAAATAGCTCAAGACAAGGCCAAAATAAAAGAACACCACTGGTCCATTTCTGGAGGGAATTATGGTCAGTTGGCAGGATTGTACAGAGGACAGAAAGGCATTCTTTTATTTCTAATGATTTTAATTAGGAGTTAATCACAATCAAGTAATTATGGTGCCATATTACAGAGAAACGTTATTTCACCATCCATGTACACAGTGCTTTCTGCAGCTCTCTGACTAGAAAGGTACTATGTAGCTGAATCAGCGAAGCACTACATACAGGTGGATAACATTGCTTTATATATCAGTGAAGATCAGCAGGCAGAAATTAGCCATTTTAGAGGTTTGGTATCCAAATATTATAAGTTCTAGAGGGGTAGCTGTGCTAGTCTACTTCAGCAAAACAAACAAGGAGTCCTGTGGCACTTTTAAAGATTAACACATTTATTTACTGCATGAGCTGTTGTAGGAGAAAATCCCACTTTGACTAAGTGGGATTTTCTCCCATGAAAGCTCACACAATAAATGAATTTATTAGTCTTTAAAAGTGCCACAGGACTCCTCATTTGTTTTGCCAATATTATAAGGCTACCGAAGGCGAACACATCAAAAAGGTATTGTATTGTTCATATAAACCATTTCAAATGAAAGGGCATAACAAAGCCAGCAATAAAATTGTAACATGCTTTATTACAGGTATATTTAGAGAGTTAGATTTAGTGAGAACATTTATAATGCTCCCTTCTGGTCCTAGTTTGGCCTGTCAGTGGGGTGGGAACCCTGGGCCTGCAACAGGAATAGTAGGAGTTTCTACTGCTTGAGAGGGGTAATTCTTTCAGCTCTTAGTAAACTCTTATTTACTTGGGTGGGTTGCAACTAAAGGCCAGGAAGGCGACAAAGACTGACACTCTAGTGTAGTTCCAAAGGGGTAGCTTTGTTAGTCTAATCCAGCAAAACAAGCAAGGAGTCTTGAGGCACTTTTCAAGACTAACAAATTTATTTATCATGTGAGCTTTCATGGGAGAGAATCCCTCGTGGCCCCATCTTCAAGCATCTGACAAAGTAAGACTCTCTTCCACGGAAGCTCAAGCAATAGATAAATTTGTTAGACTTGAAGAGTGCCCCGGACTCCTTGTTGGTTTTGCTGGACTAGACTGACACGGCTCCCCCTCTGACTCTAATGAGGTTATACACACCATTTTCTTTTGAAAGACTTGTAGTCATGGTTTCTAATGGCACATGACATTTGCTGACTGGGCAGCGTACGGTAGAAGTTTGCACAGGAATTGTTGTAAATATAATAACTGTTGCCATGTGAGGATGCAGCAAAACTGGGATGAGTGGTTCTCATCTGAACAATTCCCCAAACAGACTTCCAAGGTTTAGGCTCACAGTTGGTGGTTGTGTCATTAAAAGCTCTGTTGCTTCATTCCTTCCATGCCAACTACTCCCCGCTGAGGCCAAGGCAGTTTTAGGGGGGTCAGGCATTGGAGACAGAAGAATTTCAGATCAGAGTGCAGAAAAAAACAATGATGGGAAACCAACTAGAATACTCAGCAGACAAATTACTGCCTTTCCATCAATGCAAGACTGATTTAATTTCTTGGAGAATGTTGTAGATGGGTATGTACAGATTTAGAGCAATGAAGAAGGATTATTTTCAAGAATGGATTCATTGGTAACATAGTCTTTTACTATCCCTGTAGCACTTATGTTATTGATGATTGCACGTGGCCTTTAATTCTCTTTTTTCCCCATGCCACAAATTTGAGAATGGTGGAATATGTCTTTGGGGCCAGGGTGGGGTGGGGAATTCAAGGCTCTTTAATGATGATAAGTTCAGTGGCAAGCAGAGCCTCCAAACTATGTAGCAACTACCTAAGGTCTTAAAAAAATGTGATAATTTTACTGCAGAATGGCTAGTTCATCTCTACAGAGAATAAAAGTGTCATTGATCTCTATGATAAATTGAATCTCAGTATCTGAAAATATAGACCCTTTTTTTTCATTAGAAAGATGACCTTGCCTCTATTGTAAATCAAAAGTAACTGGGGATTTGTGGCTTTCATAAGAGCTACAGAGAAAAAAAATATTACTCTAGAGCGGCAGACCATTTTGGAGTTGAAGGAATCGAAGGGGTGAGCTCTTCAATTTCATTAGGTTTACACTGGAGTAGTCTTGATTTTCTGTCCGTTCAATACTCTGTCTTACACACTTGCCAAGGTATGAGATGAAGGAAGAAGGAGTACACAGTTTGGTCTCCTACTGGGAGAGAGAGAGGAAAGGGGAGGTTCTGCCTTAAGAATTATATCCTGAGACTTAAAACTAATTCCCAAAGTTGCTCTCCAGCCTCACTCCTGGTATCAGCTTTTGCATTAGTATCCTACAGAGCCATCATTTCTGTTTTATTCACAAATGTTTCAGTGATGCACAAAGCCAGACAGTAAAAATCTATCTGTCTGTGTTTCTCTTACTTTTTCAAGCAGACTGAACATTATGTTGTGATCATTTGATGCAGATAAGTGCTTTAATTACAAAAATGAGAAACATACCTGTAGTTTTGAGCATTAAATGCATGAGATGATTTTCACTGGTAATATATTTCACAGCTTGAGACTGTCCAAAGGTGACCAATGCACCTGAATTTCCTAGTGGTAATCAGAAGCCTAGTACTCATATTTTGCACTACTTACAGCCTGTTCGTTACACTAGATAGAATGAGAATAAGATGTTAGCCTGATACAGCGCTTTTCATTGATTGATCTCCAATCACTTTTCAAACGAAAGCATCATTACAGGCAAAGAAACTGAGATGCAGTGAGGTTAAGCAAATCAGTCACGGAGGAGGTCATGGCAGAAGCAGGTCTTTTAACACATCCTCAGTGCAGTTCTGCACTGGCCCATCCTGCCTCCTTATGGTAAATGATTTTTGAAGATACATAGTGCATAGTCTATATTGTGATCTACTTCTGAACGGTGGTTGCCGTTGGAGCCTATGACTTGTGCAACGTGCTGGAGAAAGGTTGGAGAGCACTGTACAAGAGTGCCAGCTCCTGCAAAAGATTTTCCACTGTTAGAAAGCTGACTTTGTGACTCTGGAGACACAGGCACCAAAGTAAAGCATAATAAATCACAGCAAGACCCTTAGTAATGGGAAGCCATAACAACTGACCAGGTGAATGCATTGTAAAATCCGCCAGTGTTTTTATAGAAGTGAAAACGAGATTGCTCTTAAAGTTTTACAGTAGAGTGTGAGTTTCAAGAAGCTGAGGTATGTATTGGTTTCTAACAAAGGCAAATGGCATATGGAGAGTGTTAATGACAGCATTGAGATGATGTGAGGGTGACGAATAATGCTGGGAATTTCTCCTTTAACTTCTCTTTTTCACTTGTTTCAAGGATCTGACTAGATGGCATATGTCTTGATGTAGCCTGAAGTGTCCAACCAAGCAAGGATTTTGCTTATGCTAGTTGTCACCTACATTAATGCCATGTGACAATCTGTCCAGTGGTGCCCCTCAAATGAATCATCACTAAGCCAGATGGTAGCTTGAGATTTTCTGAATTAAATTCATTGGGGTAGTTTGACTTTTATATTTGGGGGAGGAGGGACAAATTCCACGGCTACCTGAGACTTGCAGTTTGAGGGGGAAACACGCCTTCCCCTGCTGAAACTACATCCATGCTTCAATCCCAGCAGAGATTCCAAATTCAAGGAGAGAAGGCTTCCAAATGAAAGATTCGCATACAGCTGATGCTTTTTAGCAGGGGTCTCAAACTCAAATCACCACAAGGTCTGCATGAGGACTAGTACATTAGCCCAAGGGCTGCATGACTGAAATCTTTTCGTACGACAATATTGCAAATATCGGTAATGATAGTGTCATTGCAGGCTGCAGGAAATAGCTTTAGGGGCCGCATGTAGGCCATGGGCCATGTGTTTAAGACCCCTGCTTTTTAAGGTTAGAATTGTGGTGATAATTGGGGCTTGGTACGCTTACCCCCGTTTTGAAACCCTTTAAGAGGGGCTGTGTTACTTTAGATGACAGGGTGAGACATGAGGTTGCTGAGTAGGACTTGAAGAGGGAAGTCGGCATGCTGCCAAAGTTACAATGTTTTGCTTTGTGTTTTTTTGGGTTGACAGGCTGAATGTGAAACTACAGGGAGGGAATTCAGCTGGAGATTTGGCTGCAGTCTGTCTGTCCCACTTATTTCATCTTCAGGATTTTAAAAAATGTCTGATTTCAAAAGAGAAAAAGTTGAGGTTTCCAAATCAGACGCTGGGAAGTTGGGGAATGCTAGAATCCAAAGTGGCTTACAGTATTTTGTTTTACAAAAAAATATTAATGTTTCACTTTCTTTCAAACTGAAGTTTTTATTTTGCCTTAAAATTTGAAAAGTCAATGTGAAATGAAACATAGCCAATTTTTCAGGGAGACTTCAGTTTACTGCCAACCTTTTTCTTAATTCACAGACTATTTCACTATCTTTTTTTCAGTTTCTGCAACACAAGGGGGTCCTTTAGAACAGTGTTTTTCAAATCACAGGTCAGGATCCAATACAGGGTCACAGACCCTTAGACACTGCATCACGGTGCTGTCTGCTGCTGCCATCGAAAGACTGGAATGCATTGCTAACGATGTAATTGTTGGGTCGCGGACATAAATAATTTTTTTCAGCTGGGTTACACAAAAGAAAAGATTGAAAATCACTGTTTTAGGCAACAGCCTCATTCTCTAGACAGCCCTCACTCATTACCACCTCACCATCTATCCTGTGCACAGAATGAGGTAGGATCCTTTTGTTAAATTTTGTGAACATGTGATTAAAAACTATATCATAATACATATCAATAAAAGGATTGAATTAAGGTTTTTTCAACACAAGGTTGCTGTTTAATAATTTTTATCCACACATAAATTATAGTCCTTTAACTTTCATTTTCTTTTTCTACCTTACCTGTGACCAAGGCCAGATCAATGCAGGGGTGAAGTTGGGGGGGTGGGGCCTTGGGTCAGAGGCTGTGGCAGTCTCTGACATGCCCATCCTGCTTCTGGGCTGGTTGGTCTGCTCCTTGAAAGTGGGCAGCCCTGTGCCCCTTAATCCATTCCTACCTGGGACTGCTGTGAAATCTTTCTAGGTGTTCAGCATATACCCTGCATTTATGATCTCTCTAAAACACTTGACTTTCTAGAGACTATTGGCAGGTGTTTTGTGCGCAGCAGGTTTAAAATCATCATCCTGTGCTTACTGCAGTTTGGGCCCTCCTGGTGTCAATCTAAAATTATTTTACTTTTAGTGTTTTGCACCAAAACTCCAAAGGCTTTTTATTTTGGTTGCTGTAATTTTGTTAAGATGGGAGTCAAGATGTGCCAAGTCTTGACTTACCCAATTCCAAGTTCATCCTAAAAAGGCTGGTAAGATTTCAGTTAAAAGAAGAGAATGGCTATGTCTACACACCAAGTTTTATTTCAAAATAAGTCATTTTGAAATGACTTATTTCGAAATAAAACCCTTATTTCAAAATGACTTATTGCAAAATAAGGGAAAGCCTGCTATCGAAACGGCTGTTATTTCGAAATAAGGCTGTTTGGACATGTTGTTGCAAAACGGTTGTTTCGAAACAATGAAGTTGTTTCAAAACAACATATCCAAACAGCCTTATTTCAAAATAACAGCCGTTTTGAAACTATTGGGGTTTAAGCTGTTTTGAAACGATAGTTCTTATTTCAAAATGACGGATCCTGTCATTTCAAAATAAGAAAACATTGTGTGGACCTAATCTCTTTTATTTCGAAATAACCAGTGTTATTTCAAAATAAAAGAGATGTGTAGACATACCCAATGGGCATGTCTACACGCACAGTTTTATTTCGAAATCAGTCCTTTCGAAAGGACTGCTTTTGAAATAAAACCCTTATTTCGAAAGGGGTCCTTTTGAAATATGGAAAACCACGCGATCGCAACGGCCGTTATTTTGAAATGGATATTTCGAAATAATGCCAATTGGACCGCTGTTTCGAACAGTTGTTTTGAAACAACAGGGTTGTTTTGAAACAACAGGTCTAAAGGCATTATTTTGAAATATCGGTTTTGAAATAACGGCCATTTTGGGGGGGGGCAGGTTTTACTTTTTCAGAAGGATGATCCTTATTTTGAAAGGACGAGGTCCGTCCTTTTGAAATAAGGAAACGTCATGTAGACCAAATTTTTTTTATTTCGAAATAACAGGTGTTATTTCAAAATAAAAGAGCCGTGTAGATGTGCCCAATGTGTTCAAGGGTAACTGAAGAAGCAGGAAGAGCCTAGCAAGCTATCTAGGTTATTCTATTCTGTCCATCACCAGATTCTAGTGCTGAGTCTAGGTAAGAGAACTGGGCACTTTGGATGATCTTGTATTCCAACTGAAAGCAAAGAGAGGTTTTTTTGCCATTGCCTTCATTGGAACCAGGATTCCACCACCCCTGAGGTCTTTGTGAGAGAAAGGGGTGAGGAATGCAAGTCATAGAGCATCAGCAAACTGTCCAAACTGGAGCTCACTTTGGTCTTCCCACTCCAGAGGCCACAATGCTATCATGCCTCTGACTGGTCTCTAGCTCCAAAGAGAACAAAGTTAAGAGTGTAGCTCGTAGCCATGGAGTCCTATGACTGCTGTTCAGAATCTGCACCTGGTTTCTGTGGGACCTTGAAAGGGAGGTTATGTTTTCTTCCCTGGATGAAATCCTGCTCCCTGTGCTCTACCATCCTGGCTGCAGAACCAAGGTGTTTTTGTTGTATAATGCTGGAAGGATAGAAGTGAGATATAGAAGAGGTGTATGATCCGTGCTTAGTGTTTGGTTTGGAGGTGGCTTTTAGCCTGAGCTGGATTGAGGCTAGCAGATTATCTGGTATGTTAGAGCATGTGGTGGGGCAGCTATCATGCATTGGCCAGAAAGGGGTTAAGAGGGCTAAGGAGAAGCAGCCAATGGGAAGGGGAGGTGGGATAACCAATCAGGGCCCAGGAGCCTGATATAAAGAGGAGTTGTAAGTAGTGGCGAGCCAGACATTCTCAGGAGCTCAGGGAGGGAAGAGTAATGGAGTATAGGTCACAGATGGGGTGGCAGTTTGAGCTAATTTCCAGACGCCAGCAGGAGGGGCAAGTCTGGTGATGAGCGGTGTGACCCCATCACATAGCCTTGCAGCCTTGCTTCAACACGGGATCTCTGCAGCCTGGAGTGGGGATTCCTTCCTCCTGTGTGGATGTGCCCAGAGCACAGCTCTCAGTGTATAGACTGTGTGCTGGATGGGAGAATTTGCAAAGAATTCAAGGGGAGCAGGGGGTGGAGGGACTGTGCTTGTAATGTTTGTGGTGTGTGTTATTTCTTCTTAACCCATTTCAGAGGGAAAACAATGAAAAGACCAACCACATCCAGGAATCTTCACAAAGGCCTTTGGGCAGAAATGCTTTCTCATTTTTCAAAGCTTGGTTATAGCAAGTGTGTTGAAAAGATCTATTAAGGGTGAACTGTGGTGCTTTGCAAAATGTATTCCAATTAGGACACCTAATTACAAAGAAGAGCACCTTCCCATTCACTGAGGGTGGGCTAATGTGTCACAATGATAAGAATAATGTCCCAACATGATGCTGCACCCCTGAGAGTCTTCTGATGTAATCCGGGAAACAGGAAGTCTTACTCATCATTTGTCTGCAAGGGAAGAGCCATAGGACTTTCAGGTTTGTAATTTTTTAAATGTCCTGCTGTGTGTCTTAGCCACATTCTCCTCTGGGTCAGTGTTAACAAGACTGATTTTGTTTTCAGAGGTGAGCTTCAAGTCTTTAGTTAGGAAAAGGTAATTCATTTCCCATCCCACTTCTCTCATAGATGCAAAATGGAGGAAGGTCTGGTTTCTGAGAATATTATCCTTTTCTTTTAAGCTATCTGGCTCTCCCTTCAGGCCTCCTGAAGAGGCCTTCATGCAGGCTGTGCTCGAGGGGAACCCTACTGACTGTGCTGCAAATCTGGTGCATGACCAGGGCCCAGTGGTGGAGGTAGAAGATTTAACAGGCCAGTTTAGAGGCAGCCGTGTTGATGAATGGTAAGAACAGAAGGCAGAAAAAGGACCTCTTGAGTTCCTCCCTCTCCTAGACCTCCTAATAATTCAGAGTGGCTTTGGTAAAAGACACTTAATGTCTTTGTATCTCAATTTCAAACAGTGCAAAGTAGAGCTACTGGCTCTCACCTTTTGTCAGGCTTAATTTTATTAATATTGATAAGGCACTTTAAGAAAATAATGGCAATTATTAGCATTCCTATAGGTTATTACATTTATAATGATTACCATTTAAAATTAGCCTTTGATTTGAATCTGCTTCATTAGCTAGTGACTGAAGGACAAATTATTTTAACTAGGTTTGAGTTTGACCCTGGTGATTTTTATAGGAGATTTTTGTTAAAAGCTATTTATTTCTTTTGGGTTATTTAATAACTAGAACTTAAATCATTACTTTGAAAAGATGAAACAAACATTCTGTATTTATTTTCTGACTAGGAAAAATATTTCAGTACATGTCTGAACAGGTATCTGTGTAACAACTCAGCTACTCACAGTAATTTTGATTGACGGTTATGTTAGCTTTATAAGAAAACACTTTTATTATGTTTTCTACAAGTGAGATCACATAGTTGAGTAGCTGTCTTTGAAACACATCTCATGTGAAATAACCATTGCACCTCTGCTGGTTTATTGTTTTAAGCTTTTTAAGAATATTGGCATAGATTTAGGAAGCCAATTGAATAGCTATTCTCCAGGGCACAGTAAAATAACTTTATTAGGGGTTATAAGTGCCACTTTGTTTCCTCTCATTTTTTATTAAGTCAGCCAGGCTAGTTATTCATCTTTAAATTCCTGTAGTTACTGAAACATCCCTCATTTGAATAGAGTCCCTAATCCTGTATTGTACTTGGAAGAATATAATATTTGATGTTTAAAATGTATGAAACAGAGAAATTGATGCTGTTGGATAAATTATGGTATTACTTTAGTAGAACCTCAGGTGCTCCAATATGTAAGGACTCCAGCAGCAGTCCAGTTTTTCAATATTGCTCTAAAATCTGCCATTGGATGACTTCTCCAGCATAGTGGGATTTTTGCATGGCCATGGAGCTTTTTGTAACTGGTACACATGTGGCTGGGGAAAGCAGTTTGAGACTGGGACTCTCTACATTCTTGTGAAGCTTGGCAGTTTGAATGACTCATTGTAACGTCACTCAGAGAAGCCTCCAAGAAGTAAGTGAAGATACACCAGATTTACAGCAGTGTAGCTGAGAGCAGAATGAGGCCTCTAGATTGTGGTCCACTCAAAGCCCCTGCCCTGGACATACTGGATGGTGAGCTACATACTCCCTCTTCTAAAGTCATGAAAACAAAAGAATTTGTCCAGCCCTTGAGCAACTGTAGCTCCTGGGGCTCAGTGACACTGGCTTTCTGAGTAAATCGTTCTGTTTCTCACCAATATTCACAGACTTATGGAAATGGCTGGGTAGGTCACAGATATTTTCAGCTGGCAAAAGCATCCTATGTCAGCTGAAGATCTACTTGTTTCAGGCAGAAACAAAGAAAAACTTAATGCTGGTAGCGTATCTCCTTATTCATTAATGTAAACGGGACATTTGCAGAAGGGGCCAACTTAAAGAATGCCTCCATTTAACACTATTCAATAGGGAAAACATACAGGACTTGAGAACATAGAGGATGTGGCTCAGGATAAGCAGGGATGTTATGTTAGTGCTTTGTTTATATGCGAAACAATGTTTGATGTCATGAGAAGGATTCGGAGACATGGAAGACAGGTTGATCTGAGGCTACACAGGTGTTTGTTAGCATTTTGGAAGCTAAAGTGATTTGAGGGGATCATGAGTTTAGCAAAGAAGCTGTTCGCATCTCTGGTCTTGTATTCCAAGTTACTCCAGATACAGGAGCTGTGTAGTGCAGATATGAAACTACTAGGGGATAACAAGTATCAGCTGTTTAATGTCTCATACCGTAGTAATTTCTACTAAAGTGTAGGTAGCTTTAAGTAGATGAAGACAAATATGTATGCTGTTGGTTCATTTGCTGTTTGGTTTCTAAAATAACTTTTGGTATTTTCTTTAGGGTCTATGTTTTAAGAAAATATTATAGAACATGTTGAAATTCCTACAGTGAATGAAATTGTGGGGTTTTTTTTTTTTTGCTTGGGAACTAAATGTAACAAGAATTTAATAATTCATAAATTGAGCTTCAGCATCTGTTTAATAATAGATAGACTGTCATACCAAGTTCAGTTGGAAACTTACAGAGCATGCATTTTTATGGTCTCCTTCAACATTTCAGAGAATTACAGTATTGCAAACATTATTTTGTATTTATGCTCATTTCAATATTTTATTCCTTTCATGTTTCTTTAAGAAAGAAAAGCCAGAGCTTTGGAAAAAGAAATGAACCTATCCTCTGTTTCTGAAGGTGGGGCGGAGTGGGGGAACAGATCAGAGGAATTTTATTTATGTATACATTCATAAATGATTCACTGGACTTTTGGCTGACAGATAGGAACATAATAAACAAAGTTATTATGAAACCAGCCTAGCGGTGAACTCAGATGTTTGAATGGCTCTGTAGGAAAGACTTGTAAAGTTGACTAACAATTTTACAGTACCTGTGATGCTTGACTGGGTTTAGTCCTCTTCAGAATGATTAGATTGAATTTTTTTAAGTGGCGGCAGTGGGAGCTGTTTCTAGAATCTGATGGGGGAATGACAGAAGGAACATGCCAGTTTGTGATATTTTACTGATACAGATAGAGAGGGCTGCCAGCCTCTTGGTTAAGGCAGAAGAGAGCTACTGGGGGTCCTAGTCCGATCTCTGCTACAGACTTTCTGGGTTCTCTTTGAGTCACGCTCTGCTTCATTACACCACATGTGTAAATGAGAGAGATGGTGGAAGAGACTTTAGTATCCTGTGGAGATGGCATGTTCCCCTCTATGCCTTACAGGGACAAAATTTGCATGCACTTTCTGTGTGCAAAGGCATTGACAAAACGGTCAGGATGTGGCAGGCATTTTTGCTATTGGAATGGCCATTATCAGTTCCTGTGTCAGGACAAAATTTATTGTTCAAACACAAAACAAAGCAATTTCCCTGACCTAAAGCAGGCTGCAGTTGACGAAGGTGTCTCTCCTGCTTGAAAAGAGGACACACCCTTCCCTTACATCCCGTGTTGGCATATAGGTGACAGGCAGGCAGCCCTCCTCACTATCTTACCCAGTGAGACAGCCCGTTTGCACTAGGCATCGGTCAAGCACCTATGAAGGGCCGGTCCCTACCCCAAAGACTCAATATACAGAACAGCCAGCAGTTGGGAAGGGCAACAGGGATGAAGTGATGAAGTGATTCCCGCAGGTTCTCGCCGCAGGTTAGTTGCACTGTTGGGAATAGAGCTTTGGGCTCTGAAGAGAGTGTCTGCAAAGCAACTGGGAGAATAATTACTGGTTCTGATAGATGTAGGCACAACAGCTTTGATTCAGCCAACTTGCTGTGGCCGTGGCACCAGCAGAGGTAGCTGCTGGGCAGCTGTATATGAGGGATCTAGGCCATGCTACTCTCCCTGACGCTACTGCAATACTTCTCTTTTTAGCGCAAAGCTGGTTTTGAGGGGAAAATGGACTTTATAGACTTTATCGGCAACTTCTTGAATAGTCAAATGAAATCTCCCTTAAAATAGATGCACATATAGGTATTTACGAGAGACCTGTGGCGCGTTAAAGACTAACAAATAGGTAATTATTATTTAAATGAAGAAAAGCATCCACAAGACAGTTAAGTCAATTTACAAGATTGACTTAAAGCCACCTTTATTAAGTTGACTTAGAGAGGCCACATTTTTTAAGTCCATTTTATTAAGTTGACTAAAGCCAGGGTAGCCACTTAAGTTGAGTTAATAAAGTCGACTGTAAGCCAGTCTCGTGGCTTAAGTTGACTTTAGTAAGTCAATTTAAGTGGCTACTCTGGCTTACATTGACTTAATAAAGTTGACTTAGGCAGCCACATTCATTAAGTCGACTTTATTAAGTCGACTTAATGCTTAAATTCGACTTTAAGGGCAGGAGTTAAGTTGACTTAAGTAAGCGCTTAAGTTGACTTAATACATGCCAAATGTGGCCATGGAGTTGCCTAAATTGACTTAAGCCAGGTTAACTTGACTTAAGCCTCCAAAGTAGACATGCCCTTTCTGTGGTTTTATTTAAGCCCCTGCGCCAGCTAAGGGTGTGATCCAAATCCCTCCAAATGGAAGGTTTCCTAATGGAAAGGCTTCTGTTGACTTCAGTGGGCTTTCAGTCAGGCCTGCATGTGCAGATCTTTTTGTTATTTTGTAGACTTTGAGTGCCTAGAAAAAAGAATTTCCTTTCACCTCTTCCTTTTTTCCTCATTTTTTTCTTTTAAACTGCCAGTAAGTATATTCATTTTAGTGTCAACCCAATGTGAATACTGTTCAGTTTAAGGTTTCAAAGTTTATGAACTGACCTCTGTGGATCTAGGGCTCCACTTTCTTAGATCTGTTTTATATCTGGGGTTATACAAGCATAACCAAGTGGAGGCCTTATATATTTATACAAAACAAAAAAGTCTGTTGTATCGATACATCTAACTGTTTCAAAATACAAAAAGTTAGAGCTCTGAATAGTGGGAAGCCAAATTTCCTTTCCTCTGTCACGTGTGAATGTGGTCCTTAGTGCTGAAGGAGCAAAGCAATTATAACCACCATAAATATCCAGAATAGATTTCTGAAGGAGTTGCAAAAGCTGGTAGGAATCAGGAGGAGTTAAGAATTTCATCATTGCTCAAATTTCAACTTATTCTATTTAAAAATCATGAATTCATGTGTACTGCTGGTCAAAAATGAGCAATCAGTGTTTGTAAAATCAGGATCCTTGTGGCTAGCTATTCTGAGTGTGGAAAGATACAGTGGCATTTACAGTGTATTAGCTGACAAAAATCAATAGAAACTTCACATTGATAGATGCTTCCACATACAAAATATGTATTAATCAACATTCTGTTCTGAGTTGTTCAGCACAATTGAAATGATTCCTTTTATAGAAAGATTAACCTGGTGGGCAACAACTCATTAAGAGTATTAATATTAATTCATATTGCTATTCATGTTATACATTTAGGCCTTATGCAATAATTCATTTTCAAAATCTTCAATGAGTGTGAACTAGTTTAAATTAAAATCAGATGAGCTTCAGTATATTTAATGCGTTCCCTTCCAGAAACTGAAAGCATTTCTTTGTAAGACTTTGAACAAAAATGCAAGCAAAAGGGATATATGTATAAGAACTAGAACATAAAATAATACTGTCATTATTATTATGCTATTGTATACATTGTAGATGCTAACTTGGATTACCGAGATTCTTATTTGATGTATTATTTGATTTGTGGTCGCACCAAAGAGCTCCAGTCACAGACTCAGACCACATTGTGCCAGGTGGTGTACAACACACAACAAAAAGCTTATTTTTGCCCCCATAGAGTTTACAATCCCACCCCCTTGAAACTCAGTTGGTGTAATTCTTTTGTCAATATTAATCTTATCTGAAAAGCTGTTCTACATCTCTGGTCACCCAATTAGAAATATGATTTCTGATATATTTTTATTTCATTCAAAAGTTTGCAATAAGCACCATTATTCAGAAAATGTTTTTTCCTCTTTCTCATGGAAAATATTGCCAGCAACTTTAAGCAGAGAAGAAAGCCCTACTCTTCAGTGCTGATGGAAGAAAATAATTTGAAAGTAAGATGGTAAGAATATTCTGATTAAAAGGCAACAATATTCAATCAGTCCAACTAATAGACCACACTTACATGAAAAGACTACCTTCAGTCTTATCATCTTGGTTCCTCATTCTCAACAGAATGATTGATTAGCAAGATTCCTGTGTCTACAACTTTCATCTATCTTCAGTAGTTTCATAAATGTTGAATTAAGCACTTTTTATGAAATGTATCACAGTCTTGAATGTTCACCAAAAGGATCTGACAGAATAGATTTCCCTACTCTTGAACTTCAACAGCAATATTACACAGTACATTTCTGTCTGATTAGAAACACGTTTTATTTTCTCATGAGTTTCTCGTCATGGAAGCCAGAGAATACAAGACAAAAATCAGGCTTACAGTTACTTCCATATCCTATTGTGCTGCTCTGACTTTCTATATTGTGTGAACCAGAACATCCAGATAAAGCACTGTGACAGATAGATGGAAATAGATACAGGGTTAAATCCAATTTGCCTCAATCATATAAATAATCTCATTGACCTCAACAGGAATACTCAAATGAGGAACGCATGATGTGACTTACTGTGATCATAGTATTCCAGTTGAAAATGGTGTTCGTTAGCAGAAACTAGAGAAAATATACATCATTTGATTTGGGCACCTAGTGTCTAAGTCCATCATGAGTATGATTTGAGCTATTGACACAACTTCAGGACGTTTGTGAGATACATTTAGTTTTAGATACTCATATTGCCCAGTGTCTTTTTTTCTTTTCTTTTACAAGGCCTTTTCACATGCCAACTTTTGGAACTACTCATTGCTATGATTAGACTCCTAGAGATGATAAGAGGAAGAAAAAAAAAAGCAAGGTGTTCTGTGGCAGTTCCAGACTAACAGATTTATTTATCGCATGATTTTTCATTGGAGAAAATCCCACTTCATCAGATGCTTTTTGGTCCTAGTGGAAACTTGAGGGGTAGTGCTATCCCAGAGGTCAACATATTTGTTCAGATGCTAAAAATGGCTACAATTTTTGAATGGATAATTCTTTTTTTATCTGTAAGTTCTTCTAGTGCAAATATTTTTGTTCCTCAATTTTATTCTGAGAAGATAAGTAAACTTACTTGATGCTATATCTGCATCCTATGGAAAAAAGAAAAAGAAAACACTTGCTCAGCTTATTAAATATGATGCTGCTGATCTTAATTAGTAGAGGTTTCAGATTGCCCTTGGCCTGATGTTCAGCCTATATGTTAAGGTAGAGGACATCACAACCCAGCCAGTATCTTGAACAGACCATCTTCTCATTAGGGCAGTGGTCTGAGATCTTCCAGGACCCAGGCAACAAGAAAGGCCAATGATCCTGATTTGACCACAAACGCTCATGGACTCCAATTTCCGAAGCCTGCTAAAAGAGCTGAGGATCTGGTGAATCATTATCATTCTACCCTAGTCTTGGCTGTTGACACACTGCCTGCCCCCCACCCCCCAATGACGCCTGCGTCCCCACTATTCACACAGATCTCCTTGGCTTTCTGACACCCTGTGATGGATGAGAAGAGGGGGCAGAAACTTGGTCACTGATAGTGGAAGACAAAAGCTCCTTGATACAGGATGAAACATGACAAATTCCTCAAAGCATAGGCTGAGGCTATATTGTGGGCCAAGAGAATCTTCCTATCTTCCTCTGTTCAGGTTGCCAAATGGCTCCCCAAGGAGTTATCCAGAATGGTAAACTGATTCATTAACCCTGAATGCCTGCATTAGAGCTGCACCAAGTGCTCTGTGGAGGCATCAGATCCATCCCCCAGGGAATTATTCAGTGTGGGTAAACCGCTTTATTAATCCTGAATGCCTCAAATCTGCACCAGAGCCACACCAAATGCTGTGGTGAGCTCTCATTGTACTCAGCTGAAAAGATCACACATATTTGGGAAGCCTTCTCAATCAATATGGATCCTGTCAATCTGCACCACCAACCAACAATCCACCTGCATTCCCAGAATTCAGTACATTCACTCATCAAAAAGTTCTGGATAATAGGCTAAAGACGTCCCAACCCAAAACTGGTGAATCAAACCTGTGTCCTTCCTGGCTTGTAAAAGATAGTGTTGAGCACCTGGTGCTACTCCTGATGAGCTAGCCAAAGCATGATTTCAGAGAAGAAATCTTCCCATCCTCCTTTGTACATGCAATAGTCTGATCAGTTGTGAAGAAACCCATCCTTGGTGTTTCAGTCCTAGCCAGCTGCCACCCAGTGTCAAATCTCCCATTCCTGAGCAAGCACATAGATAAGCTAACAAAAAGCCAACTAGCTCAAGTGAGCAATCTAAACTTAGTACAATATGGATTCAGGGAAGGACACAAGACCATTTCAGTGGCCCTAATGGATGACTTTCTCCTGACAGTTTGTACAAGGCAGACATCCATTCCCATCTTCCTGGACTTCTCTGCAGCATTCTGCACTGCTGATCATGTGGTTCTGCGGTCTCACCTGGGACTTGGCAAGGGTTCAGGATAATGTATTAAAATGAGCTGAGTTCTTTCTAAATGGGACCACACAACAAATAGTGATGGAGACACTGCATCTCTACCCCTAAACGAACTGAAGTCAATGGAGACATGCTGATTACGCCAGCTGAGGATCTGGCCCATTGGTTGCTGTGGTTGTTCAGAAGAGCATCTTTTCAGTGAGCTATATTAGAACACGTTTGAGTTAAAAGTTTTTGTTTCCCATTTGGTGGCATGACTCTAACAGTCATCTGCATGAATGCTCCACTTTGCAAGAATGCTCATCCTTTTGGAGCCTTCATGGAAGCCTTAGATCACAGTTCCTGGCAGCTCTTCTATAGCACTGTTTCATTAAACATCTTCCAAACTGGATTTAGACTTTTCACAGGGAAAAATATACATCTGTAAATGACTGATTTATAGCACAACATAGAGGTAGCAGATGTATCAATGTCACTGCTTCCTCAAATAACCAAATTAAATGTCTGGAAAAGGGCAGTCAAGGTGGCTGTCACATATGAGTGCCTGGAAGTTAGCACAACATCTGCTTTGCCTGCTGTTTTGGAACTCACTGGAGCATATTATAATCAGGGGAATTGAATCTCAACTACTTTTTTCTTTATTGGCGGAAACCATACATGAGAGAGATACTGATTCTACTGAGGATGATCATTCATGTGATTTATGACAGCAGGGTGAAGATTCTGCCCTGGGTAGAGTTACTTGCAATAAACTTGTAAAAAGAGCTAGTGTCTCTCTTTCCAAATCCAGAGTCAGTCTGATTTTTTTTATTCCTCCTCAACTTGCCTTCACTATGCCTCTACTCAGTGCTCTCACGTCTGTGAACAGTAGAATTCACTACCTGATTAGCAATTTTGATGCATGCAGTGAGTTAATTGTCACTGTAAAACAACTTGCGTTCTGTTGTAATACTCTGGTATTTTCCCAAAGAACCATTAAACCAGCAAAGAGAGACAGAGAGTCCTGTAGCACCTTAAAGGCTAACAGATTTCTGTGGGCATAAGCTTTCATGGGCTCCAACCCACTTCATCAGATGCAGAATGTGAAGTAGTATAAAATCCTAGTTAAAAGCAACATGATGCATACGCTTCCATCAGGCATCAAGGGAAACTAGCTATGGTTAGTAGAACTTCCCGTCAGAGAAGCATTTATACATCTTCCCTCAAGGAGCACAAGAGAAGGTAAAACTTTTAAATTAACAGACACTTGTAAGCAAAAACCCATCTGGAAATTGGAATGGCTGTATGGCATGCTTTACCCCAGCACTCCTTGGATAGCCATTCTTCTCACCCCAGTTCTGGTGGACTTGAGCCACATGTTGTCATTGGTAGAAGCACTTAAATGATGCTGGCTACTTGACAGGAAAATTGGTACCATGGCTAGACTAGTTTGGGATTCAGAAGGCTTGGAGTTAATTTACCTGCTATGCTATTGTCTTCCTATGTGACTTTTTTGGGACAGTCACTCAGTCTTTCTCATCTCATGTATAAAATGGTGATAGCTGGACTTGTCTACCTCGCACATATTATAAGGATAAGATTGTAAATGCTCTGCTCTTAGGGTAATTGGACTATATAAGTATGCAAGATAGAAGTGTTCATCGAGGCTTGACTGAACAAGCCCATAAAAGATCCTTTTTTTGTTAATGTATTTAATTTTGATCAATCTTCCCTGCATTTCTTTCTTCCCATTGCATAAGTTCCCCCATCTTCAAAACATTTGACAAAGTGGGATTTTCTCCCACGAAAGCTCATGCGATAAATAAAGTGGTTAGTCTTTAAAAGTGCCACAGGACTCCTTGTTTGTTTGGCTGAACTACACTAACACAGCTACCACTTTGGAACTTGTTAAATGTTGTGGTAAATCATGCAAGACCCTAGTCCTAGGAAGAACTTGCTACATATTGTTTTAGTCCCTCCTGGCAGTTAGCCAGCTGATCTACACTACAATGATGGCTGCTCACTCCCCGCCATTTATTTTGCTGGGGTTCTTTTGAGCCTAGTGCATCCCATAATCATAATTCCACCATTTCAGCACTTCAAAGGTTCAGTTTTTGTAGGTGCTGAACTCTTCATAGGAGCTGAGGGGGCTCAGTTCCTTACAGGATCAGGCAAAGTTTGTGGAAATTGTTATTCAGGTAATTATATTTTAGCTTGGAGGCTGGGCTCTCCCATTTAAAGCATATTTATTCTGATTAGCATTGAAATTTGATGTGTATGAACATGTACTAGGCTTACAGCATTGCCGCAGAAAGATTTCTGTGCAAATCTCTGTGGGCTACATCCTGCTTGTTTTACTCACGTGAGGAGTTCCCTTACCTTGTAAAGTGGGAAGGGAAATCAGGGCTGAGCCTTGAGAAGCATTCTTTCATATGCATGTTTTTAATATTTTATATCACAGCAATTGGGCATCAGTGCTACAGGTGCTGTTGGCTGAATGAGGTTCATAGCTTTTACGATCACTTTTCACTCAAAGAGGGCTACCTGTAGTATCACTGCTAATTATGGAGAGGAGGTTAGAGGGTCATTGAACTATTCAGACTTTGGTCTTTGACCTGTTGCAGTTTTCACTAGTTCCCTGTCATCCTGAATTAGCTTAGTGGCTTGGTCAGTGCTTCCTTGCCTTGATGAGCACTGTAGGAAGAAACAGAGGCACAAAATTATTTCAGAAAAGCACATGATGCTTTTAGATACTTGGATATTTATACCTGTAGGACTTGTAACAAGTATGATGAAGTCAGCTAAAATACAGTGCTATTGAGAACGTTTATGACTGTATAGTTGGCCAGGTTCAATCTTGGTGCAAGTACTGTTGATTTCTGTAAAGCTGTCTGCCTACAGCAGGGCTTTTGCTGATACTCACCACTGGGACTTGTTAGGAAAATTAAGTTGTAATCAGCTTATCAGTACTCTGAATTTCTTGTTTTCTGAGAATCCCTGCTGGTAATGGCACACGGCATCTCTCACAGCAAGCATTTTTGCATTATTTATAAACTGGCTCAATTTGCAATACTAGAACTCAAGCATTTTCTAGTCTCAAATTAGGCTGAAACTCCTGAATGTTTTCATTAGAAGCCTTTTCCAGTTGTTGGTCTCTAAGCATTTTATTTGGGTTACTGCTGGATTCTCAGAGACTTCCCAGCGCACAGGGTAACTTACAACAGTTCTGTACATTTTTCCTCTTGCTCTTTGAATCTCTAGATTTCAGAACTCCCTGTTAGTCTAAGTTTTTTTTTTTTATAATGCAATGAAAACTGCTCAAATAACCCCCAATTTACACTGTGCAGAGCTGGACAAATATGAAGAACATGGTCCAATGACTTTTTTCTACAAAAATTGGAAAGTTAATACAATTTGACAGACATTTGAGCAGCTCCATACCTTTTGACTTCAGTGGGGTTCTGCAGGTCTAACTAGGTAAAGATCTACCTTCACGTTAACAAGGAAGACGGGAATAGTTATATAGTGAACTATCTCATTTTGTTAAAGGATCTTAGTTTCCAAAGATATCTATATCAGACTGTGTGGAGCCCTGGTTCATTCTCTGATCTCCCTGAAGACTTGTGTCCCACCTTCCAAGATGGAATCTGACCTTTGGTGTCTATGCTGTGCCAAACAGGACTCTTACATGCAACAGCAGCTGCTCCACACAGTTATTAAACCATTAAAGTAATTGGGACTTAAATATACTCCTAAATTTAAGCACTGATAAATAGAGCCCAGCCAGGATACAAAATTCGGATCCACTTTCATTTGTGATCCACAAAATGGTCCATGAATATCCATGGATTTGCATGGCTCTACGGGTAGGTCCTGTGGCTTGCAGGTCTAGAGGGCAGACACTCTGCTTCAGTCTGTTGGTGAAGAAGGGAAAGGAATGGCCACAGAGACATCAGCTCTGCAGGGGAGGGATTGTTGTGCCCTTTCTGGTGCTGAAGGGGGGTAGCAGAGAAAGTACGTGAGCTTCATTTGCATAAGCTTTTTATCCAGAATTCCTTTTGGGTAGTTATCGTAACTATACAAGAACTCGGCAATGGTAGGGCTGTGGGACTCAGTTGACAGAGTCTACATAGAGAGGAGTAAGTAGTGTGCAGTAAGAAGTGTGCTCAAACATTTCATATACTTTTGGTTCCCTCTCCTCAGGGCTCTGTGCTGTGAGATGGCACAGGTCTGTGATGAGTTGCGAGACAGAGAGGCTTTTGCTGAAGCTGCTGTGGACAGCTGCAGAGTTGAGTGAGCTCCAATGAGATCCCTTCCCCAGCCACTAAAAAAAGGGGGAAAAAAAAGTCACTACAGCTAGGCCAGTCGGTGGAGCCTCAATACAGGACCATGCAGCATTTCTCAAAAGTCCTGGAGACAATGCATCTCAGCATCCTGAGACTATGCTGCCCATTGACTCCTATCTGTATGTGGGGTTTACGAGTTGTGACCTGTGTCTAGGGTAGTCACCTGAAAATGCCAAGCAGGGCCCTCCATGGGAGATAGGGCGTTCGAGAGGGGTGATTGTCCCTGGCCCCGTGGTTCTGTGGGCCCGGCACAGTCCTGCTGCCCACCCCATGGCTAAGACATGGTATCTGATGCAGAATACAAAGCAGGCAGAGCCTGCAATATTAGATTGGGAGAGTGGTACCTTCCAAGAGATGCCTAGAAGCATTGCAATTTTACTGTGAGGTAAACATGGGTTCAAATGATACATTTTCTTTAATGGGTGTGAATCCTTCCCTGCAGTGCACACAAATGTGGGGGGAATACAGGGCTGGCCTTGCTAGCTACCTTGTGGAAAACACTACAGATGCCTTGTCTTCACTTTAGATTTTTTGGTGAGACAATTTTGGTCAGTGAAAGAAAGTCTTGCTTTCTTAGGAAAGTTCTACCTTCTTTTATCGGTTCTTCAGCAGACTTCATGTAAGACTTTTGGTGCTTCCATTTCTTTGGTCTATAAAATGGGTATAATATTTAGCCAGCTCAAAAGTGTGTTATGAGGCATCTTATCCATTAATCTTTGTAAAACGATTTGAGAGCCTTAGGTAGAAATTTGAGATCCTAATCCACCACATACTGGAGTCCTTTCCATTGACTTCACATACTAGGGTCCCTTCCAATTATTTCAAGAAGTTTAGAATCAGGCACTAAATGTGCAAAGTATTATTATTTGGAGGAAAAAAGCGTAGATATGCCAGAGATCAGCTTTTGATGAGTCACAGGGGATTTAGCCACGTGCATTTAAATGTCACTGACAGCATGGTACCTTTATTCCCTGCAATAAAAACATATTAAATGTAGGGGAAAAAAACCTACTAATATTCACAAAGACATTCCAGATACAATGGTCATTATATAGGAGGATAGGGTCAGAAGGGATTGTGTGCAAAAATAATTCCCAAGTGAGAAAACATTCAAAAGTGATGTCATATCTTTTTCTGTGTTTGCATGCACCATGCCATAATTTTAAAGTCAGTTGACGTGGTCCTTCTGTTAATGTGGTAGGATTTAAAATAATTGTTGCACATCTTAAACAATTACTCACATCTCATAATATTTGAATTGTAATGTGTTGGCTATGCTGAACCAGCAGCGGTGACAATTGGAAGGAGTTCATGCGTGCTTTAATAATGTTGCTGGCAAAACTGCAGCAGGTTGGGCAGTAGCTAAACGTTGAATAACAACACACTTGAATATACTCACCTCTTTTCTCACACTGCTTTATTGAAAAACAGCCACCACTTTCTTCTTGCATATTGTAGGCCAAGAAACCATTGCCACCTAGTGTCCTAAGTAGTGAATTTATTAAACTAATGATCAAGAATTCATATCCCGTTTAAGAAAGGCAAAATGTCTATGGATTTTTAGAGGAATAGAGCTTGGCCCAAATGTACTGGTACAAATGACATCTAATGAATGAGTGTGATAGAGACTGGGTTACTTAAAATAACAATGATATTTCTAGTTCCAAAGTTGTAGCCCTCTTTGTTTAGTCCAGCAAAACAATAAAAGAGTCTGGTAAAACAAACAAGGAGTCCAGTGGCACTTTTAAAGACTAACAATTTAGTTGTTGCATGAGCTTATCTTCAAGTAGCTGACGAAGTGGGATTCTCTCCCACAAAAGCTTATGCAATAAATAAATTTTTGTTAGTCTTTTAAGTGCCACCAGACTCCTTGTTTGTTTTGATAAGATCCCTGTTTATTTTACTTATACTAAATTCATGATAAACAAGGATAAGTAGAAGTGTGCTGAAATCAGAGCAGCAGAGAGCACACCAGACTGAGAATGAGGAGAACAGAGGGTTACATACCTGTAAACGTCCTTCTTCGAGATGGGCTGTTCACATACATTCAGATGTAGGTTTGCACATGCCGTGGTGCATGGTCTTCCGGAAAGCTTTTTGCCTCTAGCCTGTCCCCATAGGGTCAGCATCCAGCGCCCCTTCAGATCGTGCTATATAGGTGATGCTGTCCCTGACCCGCCTTCAGTTCCTTCTTTCCACCCAAGTGATGGTCTTGGAACTGTTCTGTTTCTTGCATCTTCACAAGCGCTTGGTCCCATTGTTTCAGTCTTTTTTTCATAGTTATTGTAGTCAGTAGTTAGTAATAGTAGTTAGTGTCTGTTCAGTTAGGCTTTCCAGTGTAAAGTGCCCAATATCCATTAGCCCAAAGCTGATCAGTTGATCATAACAATAGATGGTCATGTTTGACTGCCTCTAAGTGTACAACTGAAGGATGCGTGCATGGAGCCCTGTCCTTTTGCACAAGTGTTGTTTCCCTCAGGAATGACCAGCAAATAGCATTGGTGCAGATTATACATTTCTCCTACTGGGTGTGAATCCTTCCTTGCAGTGCAGTTTTTCTTCCTTGCCGGGGGGACAGGAAGGACGTAGTTCTTACTGGTAACCACAGCAGGTTGAGACTCAAGCAAATAGATGGAGGGTGCATTTCTGAAATAGTGAGCATATTCCTAACAGTCTTTTCCAGATCCAAAAATATGTATAGAGCTGGAACATATTCTTTTTTTTTGTGGTTGTTCTTGCTGTATATAAACAAAAACAGTGAAAGTCCTGTGGCACATTAAAGAC
Organism: Podocnemis expansa; assembly: GCA_007922195.1. Classification (NCBI taxonomy): domain Eukaryota; kingdom Metazoa; phylum Chordata; order Testudines; family Podocnemididae; genus Podocnemis; species Podocnemis expansa. The sequence goes on from ML681973.1 coordinate 11,316,746, forward strand.
TAAAAATTTCTTTGGGCAAAAACTTTTATGGTCTGCAACCCATTTTGTCAGACACATTTATAGCCCCTTTCACTCTGATACCTAAAACTAATGTTTTGTCATGTTCATTTTCTGTCTAAATACAAATTCAGCCCTATCAGGAGACTGTTCAGAGCTAATATTTGTAATGTTTTTGCTGCATCCATATATTGAGCTCATCACCATATTAGCTGAATGAGGACACTTGAAAGCTCTTTTTAAAAAGTGTATCCTATTGTTCACTAAATTATCTGTTAATTAAATGAAGTTATATTATTCTAAGTCATTTCTGTTACCTTCAAACTCTTCCCAGATTTTCAGGATAATTTTAAAATGAGATAAGCAATATTAAAATGTTAGAGATTCTCATTCCTTTGAGAAAAATGTAAAATATTCTAATGTGGGAAATAATTCCAATATAATCTTATTGGTCTCACATCAGCACGACTCACTAGGAAATTTTCCATTAACTTCAATGGGAGGAGGATGAGCTGCAATATCTGTAAATTAGAAGAAAAATAATCTCTATTTAGCTTTCCTCTTGAAAAATGATTTTTTCCTTTGACCTCGCCACAAATTCTTTAAGTGCTTCAGCTTCTGCCTTTATCACTTCTTCTCCCTCCTTTCTTCTGTACCTGGAATTGTTCTGTAATTTAATCATGAGGACACTGTACGCAGCTGTAGAGAGGAGGTGTGGCTGCCTCCAGAGATGGACAAGCAGCACCTGGCTGCACCTAGCTGGGAAGTTCATGAAGGCACCTGTCCATCAAGCCGGAAGAAGTGGGGAGGGACAGAAAGTATAAGAGTGTGGCCAGGGAGCTCGGCTCAGCCCTGTCTGCCGAAGGGGAAGGATGGTCGCCCTCTTGACGCAGAGATCCAACACTCCCTCCGGCCAGATGAGGGTGGCTCTCCACTGCAATGCTGGGAAGACTGCCTTGGACCTCCCACGGCCACTACCCTGGAGGAGGGGCCAAACCTCAGAGGTGCCGGGAATGCCCTGGGACTGCTGGCCTCATGGGGCCTCAAACCCTTCCCCAAGCTGCAGGACCTCCATGACCCAGGCCTGCAACCAACTCTCCTGCAACCTGGAGGAGCTGCCACTTGTGGAGGACCAGGCAGAGTTGCCAGACCTACGCCCACCATTTGACATGGAGGGCTTCTGCACCTTGCCCCCAATCTGGAGGATCCTGCCAAGGAGACATAGCAGGTACCACTTGCAGAAGGGTTAGGAAGTGGCCCAAGGGAGATGCACCCCAGGCACTCTGGTTGGGGTCAGCATGTTGCGGATGGAAGCCTGCAGACCACCCAGCCGACTCGGCAATCCTAACTAGAGTCCTGGCTTGGGACACAGTGGAGATTGGCAGGCCTGTGTCCTGCTCTTCCTCTGCCCTCCTCCTGGGCAACACCGCCAGTGGTTGTCTGGACCCCAAAGCAGCCAACCCACCTGATCCATGTGACTGCTCGCTTCCCCCAAACCTAGAGACTCTTTGCTTGTTTGTCTGGCCCACCTGAGGGGCCAGAGACTTTGCTGTTCGTTGCCTGCCCTGAGGGGCCAAGAACTGCTGACTTGGCCAGCTGAGGACCTATGACTGCCATTTGTTTGTCCCAACAGAGGGGCCAAGGACTACTGATTTGTCCTACCTGAGGGCAAAAGGGGGGTCCTCCCCAAGAGGAACAGGAATGGATGCTTTACAGTGGCTTATTTGGTGCCTCTGCACTGCACAAATTCACTGTCTGGCCATTTGTGAAATATTGTGCCTTGTTAATTATTTTTTATTATTTATTCATCTACATGGCATCTTTTACCAGTGTCTCAGTGCTGTTCATGTTGGGGGTGAGCTAAGGAATTGACTTTACATGCAGCATAGTAACAACTCTGCATGCATATTGCTACTGGCACTTGGAGGCTCTCCTGAGTGTTTCACAGCCTTGAATTAATTTTAAAACACTGCCTGCGCCAATTGTCAGTGCTGCACATAGGACAAAGGAGTACATGCAAGGCAACATTCTCCCTAAGGGTGTGCAGTCACCTCCTGAGGCGATATTCTGTGCTGACTCTCCTGGAGATATAGAAGTGAGCTCATTGTGTAGGTCAGGAGGAGAAAGACGAAACTGGCTTCAAGTTGCTTTTTGATTCTGGAAAGCTTCAGGGCCTGGAAATTTCCCTGCTGTAACTGAGAGAACCCCAACGGCCTGACTGAGTTACATCAGCCTCCCCAGACTGTCTGTAGGCTCCAGCACGGCCAGATTCTGCAATGCCGTGTGCTGAAACCCAGCTTTCAGCATATTCCCCCACACCAGTGGTTCTCACCTTTTTGTGCGTTGCAACACACTAGGTGGTGTGTGTGACCCTACAGGATGCACCACCCCACCCTACCCCCCTGGCTGAACCCAGACCCCTCCCCAGCTTTCCACGACCCACTTACCGCTCTGTGGTAGCACGATAATGTGTCCCGACACAGTGGTTGAGTACCAATGCGCTAATACACTGATGTGATGGAGCTTTGGAAAGCAAAATGAATGTTTTCTCCACTGTGCCTCCTTCAGCCCCTACTCGTGCTTTTAGAGGCCCTGTAGGCCAAACTAGGATATCATAAAAGGGTCAGATTAGGCTCTTTCTGTTGGTGTGCCCTGCCCAGAAGACACCAAGAGGAATTCTGGGTGATTCAACTAGAATTCATATTTGGAGCTGTAGCTCAAGGGAGTCCCATCTTTGCAATCAAGGGTGCAACCTACAGCATAGTACTGCATTAGAAGGCTTAATGTGGAGTCATGGTAGTTTCTGTATATTAGACTAGATTTATATACAAAGTGATGTTGAAGCTTGCACTTAAAGCAGGGACCACCTCTGTTATATATGATGGATACAGAGAATCTTCCCCAAACATACAGTACTTACTCTTTGAGCAGAGAATGAATTTTCAAAGAGCTAAATTAATTTGAGTTAATATAAATTTGAAATTGAGTCTTTAATGAGTTTAGTAGTCCGGTGCCAAAGATGTTTTTTTGTCTTGAATTATCTTCATAAAGTAACACACACTCCAAGCTTATGTTCTTAAAATCTCACGCCTGGGTTACATTTGAAGAAATTAGGTTCTAATTAAGCCAAGTGACTTTTGAATCTATTTGTTTTGATTATTCTGGAGCATCTGATTGTGGCTCCATATTGAAAGTTGCATTCTGAAATGAGTTGAAAAGAGAGAAAAACAGAAATTTATGCCTTAAAAGAAGTGACTTTGTCACTGTGATACATCACATGACATTTGTTTCTATCAGCACTGAATGTGATGTAGATTTTGTTCTGTTTCTTTACATGAATTTTAACAGACAGTGGTTGAAACTGAGCTGGAACTGGACAAAAGTCCAATATGTTTTTTAATGGACAATGACTTATTGACAAAACAGGTACCCTCACAAAAGTCTCATTTTGGTCACTAATTTACTATTTTAAGCTGCTGAAAACAGAAAAAAAAAGATGGTTTTCAGGTTTCTGAGCAATTTTTTGATCCCAAAAATTCCAAAGACAAGTTAGACAAAAATAAAGAAAAGTTTTCAGCCACACTTTTCACGGACAAAAACAATATTTTCCTGGCCAGCACTAAACTGAGAGGTGGCTGAAATATATTCATAAGTCTTTTTCTTTCTTTTTTGTTTTTTGTTGACTGATTTCTTTTTCAAAATGCTCTCTGACTACATAAAAACTGGTAGAGATTAATTCTGAATAGATCTTGAACAACAGGTGGTTTCCTCAAGGAAATTATTTAGGATTTAGGGTTATTTTATCCATTATTCATCGTAACTGAATGTTTATGGTCAGTGCTTAGATGAAGAATATCTTCTGTGTCAGCAGTTATACCATCCTTTCAGATTTTATCCTACAACAGAACTTTTTATGTTTAACTGCTGACAAAGAAGGTTTGAGAAGAGAGAATGTGTTGGACAGATTAGAGGAGATGATTTCAGAGGAGGGGGGAAGAGCTGAGAAGAGGAAGGGTGTATATGGGGGGGCAGGGAAATAAAAAGGGAAAAAATTGTCTGTGGGGAGGCGGGGAAGGCAACGTGTAAAAACACCAGTGGCATCTGCTCCAGCCCTTACTTTTTAATTTTGACAGTAAATGCCATTTGAATAATAAGGGGATGCTATAATATGATTTATTTCAAATAAATACTGAGCGTTAAATTGATGGCTTAAGTGCTTTATGTTCAGCAATGCTGAGCACCATCAACAATAAAGGGTTTCTATAGATTTAGGCAGTGGAATGTTGCAAGTAGGATATGCATTGCCGTGTTTTTCTTTTTTTAAATCTTCAAGACAAATTTCAGGGAAAATCTGTGATACCTAAAGTAACATTCCTTTGCTGTCAGATATAAAAAGGGGGCATGGGCCAAGACACAGAAGCAGACCATGTGTGGTTGGATGGGTGGGTTGAGAGAGATAGAGAAGTGGGGTGCGTGTTCTGAAAGTTTAGACCAAATTCCACACCACTGTCCCAAGTGTTATGTATTGGAGCCCACAAAAGCTTATGCCCAAAGAAATCTGTTAGTCATTAAGGTGCCACGGGGCTCTCATTGTTTTTGTCAGACATTATGAACACCAGCATAGTCTTTTCCAGGACTGCTACTGTACAGTTGTACAGGGAAACTTTGGCTGGTAGCAAGGGAAGTGGAGAAAGGTTGGGAAAACCAACACAGTTGGGTGCTGGGGTAGCACTTCATGCAAGATAATGTCTTCTCTGGGCATCCTAGTCAGTTTATTACCTAGATCTGTGCAACTGAGGCCTCAGCTCCCTTCAGCAAACTTCATGGCAGGAGCGTTACTGGCTAGGGTAAGGACCCCCTGCAGCCCCGATCCTGGTACGGGGCCGATCTGGCCCCAGCCACTGCTGCTTGCTGGAAGCCGGAGCGGGTTCCTGCTGCTTTCCACAAGCAGCAGAAGGGCAGGAGATGTCTCCTGCAATGTGGGCAGTGGCAGGAGCCATCTCCGACCCACCTGCTGCTTGAGGGCAGCAGCAGAAACTGGCTCAGTCTTTCACGCCTCTTGCAGGAGGCTTGAAGAGGGAGCTAGTTTCTGCTGCTGCCCACAAGTGGCAGGATCTGGCTCTGACCCTCCTGCCACTTGCTGAAAGTGGCCCAGAGCTGGATCGAGCCCCCTCCACTACATTACCAGCCAGAATATGCAAGTCCCGTGCCCTACGGGCCCCAGTACAGTAACTCCCCTGCTTCATGGCCCCTTAAAATACTTTCTTTTTCTTCGCTAGGTTTTCTTGCCTCTCTAGTTCCTCTTCAGCTGTTCAGCTGATACATTCTTATTAGTGGTAGCGAAGCCACCATAGTGTAAATTTGGACTTATGAGTTTTCTTTCTTGTGCTATGTGGTTCATTAGACTGTCTTCTCAGTTTGTCTGTGTATGCAAGAACAGATTGCAAGCCTTCTGGCACACTGAACACCTGGAGGGCAATGTACTGCATGTGTAAAGGTTTGTAACCTAGCTGATAGTTTTAACACAGTGAGAGTTTGATGTGATTATAAATTCACAGAACTGTTGATTGCAAATTAGGGTCACAGAGAAGTCAGCTAGATGAGTCAAAATTACAGGCATCTTCCTCCTTGTTCAAGTGCCTTGAAACACTCATTTGTCTGCAGAATCAAAAGGCATTTGTCCATTTAAACTATATTCTGTGTGAATGTATTTTGTAAGATATTATGGGAGTTGTGAAATATCTTGCAGAGTTAAAAAAGAAAGGCTACATTTCTGAGGCCTGCCCGTGTTACTGGGCAAGCCATGTGAAATGAATATGCTGGGGAAATTCTGCCTTTGCACCTGCAAGTCAGATCGCTGAATATGAAATTGTCCAAATATGTAATTGTGGACACAAGTGGGCAATGTGAGTTAGGTGGAGACAGCAGATGTGTTCTCTGTTTGCATCCATGAAGCTTGGAAAATGTAGCCCTTTAAGTGTGATCTTAATCACTGTGTGAAAACCAGCAATCTCCGAAGCTGAGATGGTGGACAGTAAACCAAAGGTTGGGATATGAAAAGTTTACTTGGAAAGGTTTGGCAGCAGTCACAACCTCCAAGTTCCACTCTCCTCTTTGTCCATAACTAGTGTCTGTCTGATTTCTTCCTAGTTATGTCACCAATACAATGCTTGGCCCTCTTAGTTTTGGGACCCTTTCATCATTTGTCTTGAATATTGGCCAAGCTATTATTTATTATCACTCTCTTCTTTGTCACTTAAGTTTCTAATTCATGAACTCCTTGCTGCTGGTGTCATGTTTGGCTGCCTTCTTGTGGTTCTTCTGTGTTCACCATAATTGTTTAATCATTCCTCAGATCTTCCACATCCACTTCACCTTTGGTTTCAACAGTGTTGTCTCGTCTACTCCTGGTGAACCTCTGGTTGGCAAGTACTCTTCAGTGTATCACAAATCTTGCTCTGTAGTTCCTGTATCCAAGATCATATCCTTTAAGTGAGCTTATTCTGTTTTGAATAAGCAAACATATTTTCAGAACTCTTACGCTCTTCTCATGTAAAAACATTCAGCGTTGTTTTGTGCATTCCTACTTATTGATCAAATTCTGCCCTTTATTACATCTCTGCACCCTCACCGGGGACAAAGGAGTGAATTGGTGGGACTGAAACCTCTCAGAGGCCACAGAGATGGGCACCATAAAAGAATCTAGATACAGGGAAATAGATAGACAAATGGTCCTTTGTCACATTTTTAACCCATTCCTTCCAGGTGGACCCCAGGAACTTTCACTCTTCAATGTAGTATAGAGCCTTAAGGAAAAGTTGTGGGGATAGTTTGGCATTACATGACCATAATTTGTTTAATTCTGTTCCTCTGAAATTAGTCTCTCCAAATCCCTAAAAGACATGAAATTCATCTTAAAGACCAGTTGGTCCATGCTAGCCAATAGCAATTGTGTTCTGGTAGTGGGTAAAGAATTCTTCATATGCAGTGTGTTAGATGAATTCAAGTGATGAGTGATTGATTTGTGCACTGTTCTACAGTTTTTAAGTGTTTTACATTTCAAGTAGCAGTGCTGGTCTGTTGTGTTCAAATTGCTGGCAGTGTCTGGTGTAGTTTAAATATTGCTGGTCCATTGTTTTCAGACACCTCTTGTTTTTTGGTGTTAGCTTGGCTATTAAGCATCATCTGCTGGTGCCTTCAACTTGACTTATCTGTGTGGGTGTTGGGAGTTAGCAAACCTTTTTGAAGAATGTGCAGGGCAATTAATATGAAAAAAGACTACATGCAATTATCTCATCATTATTTTCCATGAAATTAATGCATGGTGCTTAAAAGCTCTTATTAACAGCAAAGCAAAAGGTGGCATTTTGTTCTATTGCCTTTGCAGAATATGGTGTCAAAAAAGGTGTGTTTTCCTCACCTCCACCTCCTTTGCCTGCTTTTCTTTTTCAGGAGAGCTGTGCACATAACCCTCAGAATATTTTGGATCTCTTCAGCAGATTCAGAAGTTGTATAATACCTAGAAAATACCAGTACATGTCCATGTGTCATGGCTTTTTGCATATGTACCCCTTTTCATTTATGTAGGAACAGAGATTTTAAAGGCATGATACAATGTAGCATTTCCCATTTAACATACAAGGTCGTGGATATTCACTGTCTCTTCAACATCATGAGCCATGTAAGAAGAGAAAACAACTTGGAGTCTATCTAGAAAGAAAGAAAGGGTAGATGGCTGTAGCCCCCACTTTGGCTTAGGCCTTAGGGAATATCTTTCAGGCTAGTAGAAAACAGAAATGTGCTTTCTGAAGGAGTAGACAGCACAGAAGTGGAAGAGAGTTAAAGTGGATTTGAAGAGGTCCATTTAGTCCAAGCATGGCTGAGAGGATTTGGCCATTTTGGGATCCACATTAGCTTCCCAGTGTAGCAGTTTCTGACAAGCGTGACTTTATTTCTTTCTTTAGTTTGTTAGTTAGTTTCTCCCATTTTTAAATTCAAAATTATGTACTCTCCTTGAGGCAGCACAGTCATCTGCAGGAGATGTCAATTAAGGAGTCACTTACGGGTGCAGGGGAAATGGGGATGTAAATGCAGTGGGGGTTGTGACTAGCTCCTGGCTAGATGTGTGGGGTCTACAGAGGCAGAGGTGTGAGCAGGTAGCTAACCTGACAATTAAATATTAGAAAGTGAAGAGCTAATTGAGGTATTTAAGGCCATGACGGGCCCAGTAAACAACACTCAGCCTTGCTTTTCAGATTGGACAACAAAAGGCTTACCTAATCAAAGGTATGGCAGTTAGATTAGAAACAGATAAAAGGAAATGCTTGCTCCTCTGGGGCAAATAGCAGTTTTGCTGTGCAAGGGCTGAGTAAAAGCAGAGCAAATATGGAGTAAAGGCCACTTCAGTGAAGGGTTAGTCTGGGAACGAATTAAGAGACTGTTTATGGTTGACTGCTCTATGGGTATACAAAGGGGATGGCTCTGGGGGCCTTTCTCACTGCTTGACCTGGTACATAGGTGCTCCTTCCCATGTGCTCCCTAGGGGTGAAGAAAAGGGAAAGGAGTGAGAGCAGGATGTGTTCCTGTGTGCGCACACGTGTGCGTGTGCACACCCTCCCCCCACCCTCATGCAATGACCAGCCTCTTTGCATCCTCCAAAAGGGTGTAGCATCATGGACTCTCCTCCTTGGCTTCATGGCAAAGACTCCTGCTGCCTCACTAATGAGAGCTGGATCAAGCTTTAACTCATGGCTCAATAGCACTGTCCCTGGCACGCAATTAAGATCATGTCATTTACATGAGTATTTAAGTGTGGTGTTTATAGCTCTAGAATATGAAAGTTGATTGAAATATCCGTTCCAAAAGGGTAGCCATATTAGCCTAGTTCAGCAAAACAAGAAAAAGATCTAGTGGCAACGAGTCTAGCCAAGGCATCTGACAAGGTGGGATTTTCTCCCATGAAAGCTCATGAGATAAGTAAATTTGCTAGTCTTTTAAGTGCCACCAGACTCCTTGTTTGAAATATCATGTAACATATGTTTTTATTCAGCAGCTAGAAACTGTTTTCTCTTTTTGAAATGGCCTCAATTTCTGCAACTGGTCCCTGGGGCAGATATTTTAAAATGTAATGGATGGGTTGAACGTGTTATGCCTTCATCTCACAAATTAACATTTTTACCTGCCCAATTTGTGCCTATTACTTGTTCATGCTTTCTTGTTTGTGCTATTACGTGCATACCTGCAAATGAACCAAATCACAGTCACTGAAAGATTTAAGAATAATAATGCCTGATCAATGCTATACAGATTCTTTAAGCCCCATTCGGCTACTAATTGCACCTCTCTGCCATCGTATTGATTGCCTTTTTAGAGAGAACCATTTCTGTTCTATATATCACTGTATATAGGGTGCCACCTTCCAATATGCCACTGCCTACTGTGACCTTGGAATAGTGCCCTGCAAATGAAAATAGAGAATGGCCACAGATAGATGTTATGGGTCAGACCCCTTGGAGCAGGGAACAGAGAGGGTCTGATGTCCTAAGCAAAACATTTCCTAAATAAATACTGTAGCATGAGAAGCCATGTGGGGCCTAAGGACTTCACACTAGAATTACAGAGTAAGTGGGGTCCCCAGAGCCTGGCAGGCGGAGTGAGGGGAAGGAATGAAGGGCCTCAAGTCCTAAAGACCATTGGCATATCAGATCCCAAACAGAAGAGACAAACAGTCCTGAAAAATAAGTGCTCTGAGCCTGAATGTCCTAGGCTCTGAGTGGGCCATTTCCCAGACAACAGGACGCTGGCAGACCCCATGATCTGGGTCATCTGCATGTAGAAACAGACAGACATGAACCAACTCCCTCCCCACAAGCTCAAAGCAAATCTCATGCAAGTCTCCTGAAATAGGCATGCTCCTTGGATTAAGCCTAGGATAGTTGATCGTCCATGTGTGTGATCCTCCCTGGGCTTTTATTTGGCATTCTAACATAGCATCATCATTGGAGAATGTCAGCATTTTTGTCAGTATGAGTGAGCCTTGAGTTTGACCGGAAAAACTAGAGTTGGTGGAGATTGCATGCTTGTAAAAACCTGCCCTCTAAGCAGGCCAACCTAGAAGATGGGATGATGTAGAAACGATGCTCCACAATGCATCTGTCAGTCAGATTGTGTCCTATACCTGTACTCTATGGAGTGGGTCAAAGGATGAAGTACTTTATTCAGCATCACTGTTGTAGCATGAAAGGGAGGATGAAATTAAAGAAAAACAGTAGAATGGGAAAACATATTTTTCTTTAATTATGCAGTGGAGGCTCTAATCCGCCTTGCATCTAACCAAAGAAAAGAAACTGGCTAATAATATGTTCTGCAGGTGGATCAATGTTGGCTCTGAAACAACTCTATTTCTTATACGCAGGTGTTTGATTCTGTTTTTGTAAGCAAGCCAGTGGTAGGCAGATTTAGTGAAGCATAACCACAGATTTTCTCTGGCTGTTCCTAATTTAACTCCACTGTGTGGTTAGTGGTTGACCCTGAGCCGCTGTACTTGGGCTGCTGAATAACTGGGCCAAAATCGCTAAAGCAATGGAATTACGTACACAATGTAATCTGCTTGCTCTAAATCAATATGCAATAGACCAATATTACCAAACTGGTGATGAATATTTACACTATCACAAATTCGTGCCCTTTTGGTTTGGTTTCCAGAAAGTAGGCTCTAAAAAGTTTGAGAAAAGAAAAAAAGTTTGCTGAAACAGAGAATATTAGAGCATAGACATGGAAAGTGAATTTCAAAATTGTTCATATCAGAAGGCTGATATTAAGCACTAAGCTCAACCAGTCAAGGAACAGAGGTAAAACATTTGATCTACATGTCCAATTAGAATTAAACAACACTCCTCAGATACTAAATACAAAGTATTTATAAGCAGGGGTGGATTACCGCATGGGTCAACAGGGCCCATGCCCATGCCCAGGGTCCCACAACAATGTGGGGGCCCTCCATCCTGCAGGCACTGGGGAGGGGAGTGAGGCAGGCCGGCTCAGAGGCTGGGCCCTGTGTTCCCACCCTGCCCCTGGGCTGGCTAATTTGCACCCTGGGATAGGGCGGGCTGGCCATGGGCTGATTGGTCGGCGCCCTGGGGGTAGAGGGGCTGACTGGCATGTGCAGTATAGCCTCTGGCATGGCCTTTGGGCAGCACTGGAAGCTGCACTGCATGTGCCAGTCACATTTACCACCCCCGGGGGCCAGTTGGCCAGGCCGTGGTTGGCTTCTGGCCCCAGGCCTGCCCCCACTCTGCCCAGATCTGGCCTACTGGTGGAGGTTGAGGCATACTGGTTGGGGAGGCTCAGGGCCTCTGCGGCCCATGATCCAGCCCCGTTTATAAGAATGTAATTGCCAAAGATTTAGCCCTTGGTCCAGCGAAGGACCTAAGCATGTATTTAACTTTATGCCATCAAATATTTCAAATGACTTAAATGGGGTGGCTCACATGCTTAAAAAATAAATCTGCTCATAAGTATGACTGGGGCTCTACAGGCTAAGAATTCTTTGATAAAAGTATTTATTTAATAAACTATAATAAGGGAGAAAAATCACAACTCATAAAGGCCAAGCAAAAGGAAATTCACTGAAGAACTTATGAACAATCTACTCTTTTACTTAGCCTTGTCTATTCTTTTCCATGGCTGCTGTAGCTCGGAGAGCCACTTGGTATGAATTTGTTGGGCACAGGTAGCGCAATAATGGGTGAGTCCTCGGAAATATAACACCTTCAGCAAGTCCTTCAGTGCATGCTATCTCTCCAAGAGCTCTCTTTGTCCTGACAGCTTGTTCAGTGTAGGAGGAGGGGACAAGTTGTTCAGGGTGTTATTTGACAGTATTACTGGCCTCTTCCCCTCCTAGGTTGTCATTTTTTACTAATGATTTTCTGTTTGCAGGATGAGTTCTTTTACATGGCCATTTGTCAGTGATACCGTACAGCCACGAAAGAAGTATGGGGAACTTCATGCCTCCCCCAGTTAGATTAGGCTGATAATCAAACAGCTAAGGGGATAGAGCATGTTAGTGATAAGAGGCCATTATTGATTTTCTCTTTTGTCATCTCTTATTCAGGATGGTGTTGCAATCCAGTTTATTAATAGTAGGCTGCATGAAAGTAAAACTTTATTAATGTACAGTGAATGTGTGTGACATTTCAATGGCAAGGGTGTGTGGTTAGAGGCAAATCTCTGGACCCCCCCCCCCCCCCCCCCAGTAAAAAACACAAAGCACTTAAGCGCATTGACGTGATAGCACACACTATTCTGGGAGAATGGCAAAAACATCTTTGAAAGGCTGCTGTACCAGGACTCAACAAACCTTTATAAGAATGAGCAAACAACTAGTTTTAAGGATCTTCTGAATGTGACACTTCCTAGCAAATTGCTCATACCCAAGACTTTTTAACTTGCCTTGCAAGTGTCATTTCACCTTGAATTGTCATAGCTTACTGGGAAAGCATTATGATATAGGAGTTAAGGGTTCTGTTGTACTTGTTAAAATTTATATTTGTGATGATGTTCTGAAATAATATCTTACCTTTTTATGAGTGAGGATGACATTTCTGAATAATTCATTCATGACATGGTAAGCTGCACTACAGCAATTTCTTCCCAAGAGTTATATAGGAGAGCTATTGACAATACAAAAATTAATGTTAACAAAAGGACAGCAGTAGAGACAGGACAAAAGATAGAAGCCAGTTATAGTCTTTTGGGAAAATCTGTCAGCACTGATAGCTTTTCTTGCTTTGGTAAATTAGAATATTGTCAGGAATATAAAATTATACAACCAAAACTACTTTTTTTTTTTTTTTAAAGAAATAGCAAGCTGTGGTTTGGTTCTTGTCTGACTTGACCATGCTAATGTTCAGGTGCTCCTTGCTGATAAATAGATTGTATTGGCTGTTGGCTCAGAGGAAATCATTATTGTACGTCCTTTCAGCCAGCAGGACAGAGGTGATATAATTATGGTCAAAACGATAGGGAGATGAGGAAGAGATTAATAGGTTATAAAGCCAGAAGGAACCACAGTGATCATGTAGTCTGAGCTCAAGCATAGCATAGTCTCGGGGTAATGACTTGTTGCTTGTCGGGGTCTAAATTTCTAGGTCATGATATAGTCAATGGCAGACTCCAGACAAAAATCCAAAAATAACAATAAATGCTGATAAATAAATGAATAAAATTCTACCATGTTTACAAAAGTGGTACACCTATTGATTAGGCCATAAAACTTCTCCGAATTATTTCTTGTTTGAACTGGAACGTATCTTTTAGACAAACATCTAATCTTCGTATATAAATTACCACTGCAACAGATAATCTACTGCATTACTAGGTAAATTGTTCCAGTGGCTGATTGCCCTCCATGATTAAAAATTTGCACTTTATTTCCAGTCTAAATTTGTCTAGTTTCAGCTTCTAGCAGTTGAATCTTGTTATACATTTGTCTGAAGATCCTATTATTAATTTTTCCCCATGCAATATTTATAAACCATGGCGAAATCACACTTTAATCTTCTCTTTGTTCAGCTAAGTAGATTGAGCCCCTGAAACCTCTCTCTAATAAGGCAATTTGTCCAGAGCTTTAACCATGCAAGTGGTTCTTTTCTGACCTCTCTCCAATTTATTACTATCCTTCCTGGCTGTGAACACCAGAAATGGGCATAGTATTCCAGGAGTAATTGCACTAGTGCTAGAGAAGTAATATATCTTCCCTATTCATATCTGAGTCCTTTTATCCATCCACAGATAGCATAAGTACTTTGGCCGCAGCATTGAAGTAGGAGCTTGGGTTCAACTAAGTATACATCACAACTGCAGGTGTCTAGTTGTTGTTTCGACATGCCATAGGAGGGAAGATATGCAAGAAGTTACAGGGTCCAAAGGGGTTACGATACGCAAGAAGTTACAGGGTGTTTCTTGTGATGTTTCCTTAGCACACCCATGCAGAACTGGGGCTGTGTGATCCAAACTGAAGACTAATTTGGCTCCTATGGTTGTCTACAGCTGTGGGTCTTCTTCATGGAGTTTCTACAGCAGGGGTCTCAAACACGTGGCCCGTGGGCCACATGCGGCCCCTAAAGCTATTTCCTGTGGCCCACAATGACACGGTTGTTGCCAATATTTGCAATATCATTGTATGGAAAGGTTTCAGTGGTGTGGCCCTCGGGCTACTGTACCAATCCTCATGCAGCCCTCTACTGGCCCTCGTGGTGATTTGAGTTTGAGACCCCTGTTCTTCAGCCTCAGTCTGTGCTCTCCATTGTGGCAGCTCACTCAGACAAAAAGCAAGGAACAATCAGATGGTGGTTAGAGGGCTGGCATGGAAGAGCTACATTCAGTTCCTTAGCTTGCAACAAGCTTAATTTCTCTGTCATCCTCTTTGTGTATAAAATAGAATCTTATTACTATCTTTGCGTATTGGGAGTATGATAAATATATTAAAAGGTTGTAAGGTGCTCAGATGTGACAATAGGGGGCCATGGAAGTAGCATAGGTTGAATTGTGAGGGCACAATTTATGCCTCCTTGTTTTTTTTCTAAAGAGTGTGTACCTTATCCTGCTTCCGCTGTTTACATTAGCTTGAGTACTTGTATCTTAATTTAGATTGTTTGTCCTAATTGGCATTATTCCTCTATTTTTATTTCAGCTGTATTCATTTGTGCTGATGGGTGAGTGATGAAGTATCCAGCAAGTTAGGACAGAGCTCCAGGTTTCAGTTTGTAGCTTTGCTGTTAATTCACTGTGCACTATGGGTGATCCTTCTCTGACATGCAGTTTGTCCATGTGTAAAAGAAGCCAGCAGAATTGCATTGATGTAGCACGGGACTGAATTTGAACCAAAGGTTTTTTTGCACTCTTAGGTGATGCTAGAGAAAAATACTCCTGGTAAGTCAAGTTTACATCCTGTGTATTTGCTGAATTCCCAAAGCTAGCTTTGTTAAGAGACAGCTACTTTTATAATTTGTTTTTACTTGGTACCATTTTCCCATCACGTTACTACACACATCACTGGATAGAGCATTTGTCAAAGAAACATTGTTCATCTCCTTTCTCTCACAAAATTGTGCTGGTGTTAGATATGGCAGTTTCTTGTAAAATCCTTGAAAAATCTTATTGTATTAAATGCAAAGTGAGTCAGCATTGTAGGTAGCCTCTCCTTGGATGTGCAGCATGGGGGTTCAAAGCACTAGGTGAAATTGTGCCTGACAATAAGTGTCAAGTGGATTTCCTTGGAGAGGTTAATGCATATTCCCCATTTCTGGTTATGCAAAAATGCAGATTTTTGAAGCTATGCCCTGAGAGAAGGGTGAATGTCTGCTGATTATCTGTTCCTAGAGCATGGAGATTTGAGGCCCAACCTGTATAACAGGGGTCTCAAACATGCGGCCTGGAGGCCACATGTGGCTCCTAAAGCTATTTCCAGTGGCCCGCAATGACACAATCGTTACTGATATTTGCAATATTATCATATGGAAGGGTTTCAGTGGTGCGGCCCTCAGGTTACCATACTAATCCTCATGTGGCCCTCGTGGTGATTAGAGTTTGAGACCCCTGCTGTATAACCAAACAAGCTGATCTGTCCGGTTTAAGTTCTGGTTCTGAATTAAAGACAGTTATGAACTTGGGAGAAACACTGCAGTGGGTTTTTAGGGACTGAGACCTACCATAGTGGAAGGCTGCAGTTGGATTGGGTGATCTTGGGTAAGCTTTCTATCATCTGTAGGTTTCTTCTATTATTTTTAATATGTATTCTCTGTGATGGTCTCACCTGAAGAATTAATGTGCTTGTTGATAAAGAGAAGTGTGGTAGCTTATAACTACTAGCTAATGCCCTGGCCATAGCATCTGAAGGGGCTGAGCTGGCCTGAATTGAGACTGTTTCTAGTAAGGTAAGTGGTAGACAGGGTGGTTTGGGTGCTACCTTACTACTTTGGAGAGCTGTATCCAATTTCCTGTTCTGCCGTAGACTGCCTGTGTGATCTTGGGCAGGTCACTTAACCTCTCAGTGTCTCAGCTCCCCATCTACAATAACTGCTCTTTCCTATGTCGTGGGGTTTTGTTTGAGGATAAACATTAAAATTGAAGTGCTCTGAGATCTATTGACGAAAAGCACTATATTAGAGCTAGGTATTTATTTATCATGCACCAAGACCTTGACTTCAGTGAAATCACTCCTCTGATTAAAGTTACGCATGTGCTTATATCACTGTCTGAACCAGGACCATTACCCCTCACGAAGGCAATGAGAGTCTGAGGTACAATCCACATCTCTGGTGCAGCCCTCTTCATTGTGTAAATAAAGGGGCTGCAAGAGGGGCTGGTAGTTGTGCCTAGGGATGTATTGCCTGCAGAGGCACGGTGGAAAACAGCTTTAATCCTGCTGTCTGAGAATTCCTTTCCAAGAGGCATACCAGGGCCAGAAATGTACTGCGGGGAGGGGCAGGAGCACCCCGGGCCCTGAAAAAGACCCAGGGCTGAGGTGCTGGACATGGGGCTCGTGCACTTTAAGTGCATTGCCGCTGCAGCAGACCCGGGGCTCTGGCGCTGGGATTTGGGGCTCGAGCCCCATAAGCCCAACGCCAGTGACACCCCTAAGTGAGGGCAGGGCCAACTGGCCTATGATGGTCCATGCTACCCCATGCTGGGTGGGGCAGGGTGGACTGGCCCAGAAGCTGGTCTTCGCTCTCCCACCCCACCCCATTTCAACAGGTAATTTTGCTTTCCTTTTAACCCCCACCTCCCTCCTATATGTTGTTTGAATCTAAACCCCTGCACTGATTTGCTCTAACAGTCAGACCTTCTGACCTGATCCTATGACTTACGCGTCCTTGCATTTATTTTCCTCCCATTCTGTAAGTTCCCCATCTCTGAGTGACTGACAAAGCGAGATTTTCTCCCATGAAAGCTCATGCGATAAATACCTTTGTTAGCCTTTAAAAGTGCCACCAGACTTCTTGTTTGTTGGCCTGCATCAGTCTCCCTGAAGTGGCAGGCCAGACCTGGTATTGGGGAGAAGATTTAGGATCAGATTTTCAAAAGAATTCAGCATTGACTGACCGTTTTTCAAAGTGTCTGATGAAAAGGGAGTTTCTCCCATGAAAGGTCATGCAATAAATACATTTGTTAGTCTTTAAAAGTGCTACCTGACTCCCTGTTTGTTTTGCTGAACTAAACTAACATGGCTGCTACCCCTTTTGAACTTGCTTTGTTGAGGTCATTGGCAAAATTCCTATTGATTTCAATAAGTTCAGTGTTTTGCTAATCCCAGTCTTAATGTTTTCCCCCAAACTGGACAGTTGTTTCTTTTGTCATTAAATGTAGGCATTAGCAGGAGACCTATTTCAAAAAGGCTTCACATATAGATCCATTTCTATTTGCATCTTCTTCATTGAAAGATGCTAGGTTTATTATTCTTCCCCCCCCCCCCACAGTGCAATCCTGCTTCACCTAAACCAAGCAGTTTGTTTCAAAAGGATGTCCTTGTAAATCTTTGTCCTTTTAAATTCAAAGGGCAATGATACTTTCTATATGCAAATTCAGTTGGTAAATGTATTGCACATTACTAGCCCTGGCAGATGGGAAAAACTGCAAATTTATCATAGTGATGGCTTCTGGAACAAAGTAAGTAATTATAGACACAGCATGACAACTAATGACAGTCTCTTTTATTCTCTAGTATTTTCAATGGCCCCTCGTACATGAAAGAAGAGAAATGGAAGGTTACCTGAACTGAGTGTCAAAATCTAAGCCAATATTATCAGAAATTGTAATATATTGCAGCCATTACTGCCAATAAGGAAGTAGTTAAACTTCTGGCCTTGAATGAAAACCTTCCTGAAGATACATTAAAATACGTATTTGTTTGCATTAAATTTTAGATTTGCTTCACATGCTGCTATTGGAATTTTGTGTAATTTGGAAATTAGAATTCATTTAAGAGAAAAGATAATGGTTTTCTTGGTCCAATTTCATATACTTAATATTCAAACCAATAGTCAAGTTTCAGCAAGACTTTTCATTAAGTATCACTTCTTCACTCTTGTTTTACAGTCAGGACTAGAGGTCCTAGTGAAAACTAAGGTGTCATTGTGCCAAGCTCTGTATAAATACACAGAAAAAAAAACCTGTGCTGAAGAGATTACTATCTAAATAGTAAGACAAGACAATCTTCTTGGAAAAGGAAGTGTTATCATCATTTTACAGCTGGGACAACAAGCGCAAGAGACATCAAGTGACTGCTCAGGTCACAATGGAAGTTTGTAGCAGAGCCAGAAACTGAATGTAGATCTCTTGAGTTCCAGTCGAGTGCTTTATCTATAAGGACATCCTCCACCTCCCCTTCCTAAATTCAGCCCAGCTTGTTTATACGAGTTAGTGGTGGACGTCTGGGCAGTCGGTATGAATGAACTGGTGATTTGAATCCTGATCTTTGTGTACAGGGGTCAGTTACAAAAAATGTAGTCTAAGCTAATCTAAAAAATGGTCACCATTAGTAGTCTCAGGAGAAAGATAATGATACAGAGACTGTATCATCATTTCACACTGAATGGTCCTGCCAGTAGGTGGTCAAGGTGCAATGGTTATCTATTCTGTGTTACACTGTCAACACAATAAGATGCCTCACTAATGCCTTGTAACTCAGGTGCAGGTCACCTATATTAAGGAATAAAAATTAATATCAATACTGGTGAAAGTATTAATTGGCATTGCTTGTCATAACTCTTTTAACTTTAGTAGATCCATATCAACTGAGCTCAGATTACTATCTGACATTTTATCTACAACATATTCCAGTTGCTGTGGGAACATGGTAATTATTTTACTTTCCTGAAATATGCTATGCTGTACTACACTATACTATACTAGTTTTTAAATTCATCATCATTATTAACTATTGTTACCTTGTTTGTTCACAAGGCTGGATATAATGACTCTCTGAGGTATCTGGGCCTGATAGTACGGTTGTTTCTTATACAAAATCCTTCCATTTGTCTGAAGTAAGGTTGTCATATTTGGGTGTCACAATCTGGCAGTGTTTGCTCAAAGCACCCTACCCCATTACAAGGTGTTTATCTCTCTGGGAATAATTAATTGCTTGTTAAATTGGAAAAGTGCCTCATAACCTCACCCAGATATAATGGAGATGATAGAGTTTGGACTGAGCTATCCTAAGGGAGGAACCATCACAGCAGGCAAGCCTTGATGTTGCATGATTTTTTTCTTTATTTCTATTGTAATAAAACCAGACCTAAGAAGGGGATAAGTTTGCACTCGATACAGTGTGTGTATTGTGTTTTGATAGCTGGATGAAAAAGGCATTTGCTCAAATTGGCCTTCAAGAGTAATTAGTAGTTGGTGACTAACACTCGACCCAAATTTAGCAGTGATGAATAGAAAACAAGGATATGAACTCCCTCTTGTAAACTTATACAAGTCCAACAATATCGTCCCTCCATCTGTCAAATACTATATCTTCTGTCATATGTCAACAAACATCTGCATGTCTCTTGACTAATTATGTAGATTGGGGGGAAGCATGCTAACTGAAATATTTCACAGTGAAAGAAATCTCCTTTTTTATCATGATTAATACAAATCCTTATGGGCGGGGGGGGGGATTCTTACCGAAGATGATAGACAAATACTCCCAAAGGACTGTCAGCTGTGATAAGACCTTATATAATTTTGCACTGGTATGTACCAAACTATAAGACTGCATAAAATTTCAAGATAGGCAGACATTCATAGGATGAATATACTTAGGCAGACAAAGGAAAGAAGATGTGATCACCTTAATGAGTTAGAATATGCATACCTGAAATGTCATTGTTCTATTGCTGTGGCAAAATCAAATTAATTGCATTTACAGTAGTGTTCCTAGAGAAGGGGCCAGGGCATATTCTCCAAGTTTTAGCTGCACAACTCATTAATCGGCTGAGGCAGAATCAACTAAGTCATTGTCCATTCTTCAAAAGGACATATGCAAGCTAGTACTAGGGAAAGAGATGAAAAGCTATAATTGCAGAGTGAAGCCACAGATTTCAGGAAATGGATTTGTTTTTAAAGTTATAATAATGTGCACTAAGACAGCATCTTTGATATCCAAACATAATCAACTCTCACGGGTATGTGCTATGTGAAGTCCTCAGATCTTTGTTAGTCTGGGTTTGTCAAGCACAGGCCTGTGTTTTGAGGTGCTGATCACTGAAGGCAAATTCAGTGATGGATGTTTTGGCCCTCTTAGGCTCATAAACCAGAGTATTTGGACCTTCCAGGTCTCATTCCTCCAGAGTCCATAGGGAAATTTGTATTCATTAAAAACCTCCAAATATTCTTTATACTCTGGCTAAATATATAAGGGTCACATGCTCAACTGGTATAAATCAACATAGTTTCATTGACTTTAGTGGACTTTCACCAGTTTTCACGAGCTGAGAGTCTGGCTCATAGTCCCCTTCTACAACATGAACCTGGCCTCTCTGATAGGTCTCTGAATTTTTTTTCTTAACTGGTGCCATCTTCATGTGTGATAGAGGGGTAAATCTGAAATCCTAGTGCTCCTCCAAGCATCTCACTGTGATGGCCAAGTGTCTAGCTATCCTCCATAGAGAGGTGTCTTTAGGGAGGCCACCTAGAGTTCTGGCTTTCTAAATTATTGCTGGCTAGCAAACTGTTATGTTTGCCTCTTAATCCTAGGGGAAAATCTTCAGGAAAGAAGGTTGCCTGATCTTTAGTAAGCAGAAGTGGCCAGGCTCTTGCTCTAATGTCTTTGAGAGCCCACTAACGTCATGATGTGAAACTGCCTTATTAGTGAGACAGGGCAATTTGCTATCTGTGCAACTTTAATAGCATTCTGGATTTTGTTTACATGCCTGCTAGCACAATTCTAATCAGCCCAACCTTGCCTAATTTGTTCACACAATCTCCTTTGCTCAAACAATTTATGCCTTGATGACTATTGACTTATTTGCTGGGTGGAAGATGCAGCACTTTCTTATACAAGTTTTAAAGTTTTTTATTGTGCCTGGCTTTTGAGTGCACATACAATGGTTTTCATTCACAGATTAATATGTTAAAATCTCCTTTAAAATGCTCTAGCCAACAAAAACCACATTTAGATAAACTGAGTGGGATAAATTTACTTTACAAAGAAAAGCTGAAGCAATATCTTCAACCATTTTACATCACCCATCAGACAAAAAAGATGAATGCGAGGGATCAGAGTGGAAAGTTTCACGTTGTCAGCTGAGGTGTTTAATTACAATACATTGGAGATGGTCCCAGTTTTCAATGGCCTCAAACTAATGCTAACATGTGAATAGCAGGATGCTAGTGGTGATCCATTTTCAGAAAACTATAAACCATCTAGGAATACTAATTGTTGTAAGATCTACTAGAAGTTGTTGGATAACTCAGAGAACTGGGGATGGAAATTGGTACATATTTGGAGACTGAAGTTGCAAAGTCAAAATCTGTTTTGCATCCATTGGCAGTTGATATTCTCTTGCATTCTGTGCTTGTTGATTATCTCAGTACAGTTCTTTATTCCGACCTTCATTTTTAGCACAGTTTTTGAGCCCTTTCACATGCAAATCTCCCATGATTGGGCTCTTAAAGGAGTGACAACATGAATTAGGTACATTCTCATTAAGTCAGCCTGAAAGCCTACCAAAGCTATGTAAAAACTGTACGAAAATTGCACGTTAGGACAAACAAATGTCATAGTTTATTTTCAGTCAAGCATTGGGCATGAGTTCCAATGACTTGAAGCCCACAGTGTGGAGCAACCCCTTCACTGTTGCGACACAGCTGGGAGGGCTCCCAGCTGTATGTGACACATGGTGCCACTGTGGCTCCCCCTGCCGCTAAAGCAATCTCCCTTTGAAAAGATTTTTCTGCATTGGGAGGCTTGACTGGCAGCTCTGACGCTGGGAAACAGCTGATTCTGTGGTGGCGCTGATTCTGTGGTGGCTCTTGCAAAAAGCCACTGCAGCTTCAGCTCTTAAAAGGCCAGCAGCATAAAATCAGCCTGCTGCCGCAGCGCTCCTTAGGCTGTTGACAGCAAGCTGATTTCATGCAACACTCAGCCAGTGTCCCATGACATGCTTTTGAGTTGTGACACAGAGGTTGAGAGTTGCTGGTGTAGGGGACCCATTGGGACAGGTTTGTGATTCTTATGTACATATTTCTTGCAGTCAGAAAGAGATCTGCCCAAGTAGGCTGAATTTATCACATTGAAGAGTTTAAACACTGTGCTATGAGTAAAGAGAAAAATGTGAGGTGAGCTCTTGAAAAGAACATATATCCAAAAGTGTCATGGAAGATCTCTCCGGGAATGTCTGCACTGCAGTTAAACACCTGTGAATGATCCCGCAAAGGCTCAGGCTGTGGGACTATATGACTGTGGTATGTAAACCATTGTATGTGCAATCGAAAGCCATATACACTAAGAAATATTTCAAAACGTACACAATTAAATTGCGACAAACAAGTGACTGAGATATGAAAGTGAGCTGTAAGCTTTGGGCTCAGGCTGCAGCCTTTGTTCTTGGACCTGACTCTGTCATGGGATCCCAAAGCCCAGGCTCCACCCTGGGTCTGAATAGCTACGCTCCAGTTAAACAGCCATGTAGCCCCAAGTGCACTTTATCATGATGTTGAAAGACTCCATTAAAGAAGTACAAATGGCAAAAGCCAAATACCAAACTACATCCCTTCCCGCAACCTTTGAATATTTTTTCAGTTTTTAATGAATTCAACTTCAAACATCGTTGTACCTCTAATGTGATGGGCAAAACCAGGTTTCCAGAAAGTAATAGGTCAACTCTAGGTATACTTCTCTCTCCTTGTGCACATGGGTAATCTGAGAGGTTGATGGGAAACAAGGAGAAGAACATTTGGGGAAAGCAGCCTTCCACATTCAGCTTCCAATGACTTGGTTAAATATCACCTTGCTGCGGTTTATTCCTATATTTGTTTTTGCTTAGGGTAACTTGCTTTGATTCCTGAGTATGGAGTTTTATCCAAAGCCCATTTCATTAGGCTTTGGAGCAGTCCTTTGGAGAACTTCTGGCAAAAAGAGCTTTCTGATCATTAGTGTGTGCCGTTTTTGCCAAGTCATTCCACCATCTTACAGCATCCCATTAGGGCGCCTGTTTGCACATAGCCCCAGGAAGCTGCCTGGTAGCAGGATGGTTAGGAGAAGCAATGCATATTAAGTAAATATGAAAGAATATTAGTAGGAAATTAATTAATTAATTTTGAATTGGGTGAACACAAGTACTCACCATGGAGACCTGATCCTAAAAATTACAATTATCCAGTCAGGGGAAAAAAATAGTATCATGTGACCTAGGTCCAGTACTAATAAAAAGTGCCCACAAATTTAAAACCCAACCAAACCATGAATCAGCCTTTGAAGAATCATAAGATTGGCATAAAGTCATAAAGGTGTTTTCTTTTTTTCTCTTTTTTTTTAAAAGAAAGGTCTTTTACTTTGTCTTCTGCCTTTTCAGCTTTTAGGGCTTACTCAGGTTACCTTCTCATGATTTTCTATGCAACGGTGAGGGTTGGGAACTTCTAATCAGATGAGATTCTGAGTTAATCACCTGTCTTAAGAAATAGGAACTTTAAGTAAAATCTCAAATAGGGCAAACCTCATGATAAAATCCTGAGAGTTGACAACGGCTATGTCTGAGCAAGCATTTTGGCTACTGGATATTTCCAATGAATTGCTTGTTCCCAAAGGTGACATCTCGTATTGACAACTGGCAGAGGAGGGAACTAGCTTAGATGGCCTGTGCTGTCTGATCCAGTATGACAACATGTGTCAAAATGGAGACATCTTTTGTTGAATAAATTGTTCTCTCTGAGGTATTAAGTCATCTCTACAGAGCACCTAAAAGCATGACAAAGATGATGGGCAGAGGCATTTTTGTGGACACACACCAACACCAGTTGAGAAACCAAAGGGGGAAGAAAAAGTGATAAAAAATTCCGGAGACTTATTTAAATGCAGTAGTTTTCCATAACACTGTGTGGTGATGAGCCAGACAGTCTCAGATTTAGGACAGTTCAGTAAAGTTTAGTGAGGGATTCCAAATTAGAGGCCCTCTTTTCATCCATGACTGATTCTTTACATCATGCAATGCCTTTGCTGTGTTTATAGCCTTAGAGGTATTATTCAGATTCAGAATCATTTCATGTGACTAGAAGGTCTCTTGTTGAAATCAGTGGGACCTGATAATCCAATCCAAAACAAAATAATGTATAGCTAAAGTGGTTTGGCAAAGTTTGGGCTATTAAAAATCACAGGGTCAGTGTAGTTCTATTGACTTTATTAAACTTGTGGGGCTTTTATATGGTTTAAGTGAGCACAGAATCAGTCCTGAAACCTTTTGAAAAGCCATCGGTTTTTATGATCTGCCATCTTTTGGCATGAGAGGAGTTTCTAAAATGACATTTCAGGCCCTGTTTGACTTGCACTAACAGGACACATTGATTAATTGATTGATTAATTTCAATTGTGAAGTGTTATGGAGAAGTTTTAGTTGAGCATAGAATAAAGGATCAGGCCATTTAAAGACCAACAGCCACTCTTGAGAAATATTCATTAAACATGGGAGGACTTTGAAGTGTAGCCAGATCTCTTGATTCTGGATGATAGTACTGGCTCTTCTTTAAATAATAGCCTTGCCTTCACTCTGGTGTCATCTGTTATACTCTGTAATCTGATGAATAATATTATATATGGTCCTAGCCATCTATAAACATAATAAATCTTTGTTAGCTTTCAAGGTTAAAAAGTGTCAGAGTTAATAATAGGTGTCAACTTTTCCTTTTTTTTTTTCTCCTTGCAAAATGAATTCATGATAGATGTGTCAAGTTTCCCAAATTCAAATTTCCAATTAAAATATTAACAGGTAATAATAACATTCTTTAATTATGAAGATTCTGAAACCAAAGTACTTCTGAAGTTTGAAATACCTTTGCTTCCCTTGGCCTCAACTTGGTGTATAATTCTGGAGAGAAAGCAACAAAAAGATGTTGTAACTGCCATCATAAATATACTTTCAAATGGATGATCATAATTGTGACTATGCTCTTATGCAAAGTAGGTTGAAATATAGCTTTAAAATGACTATATATGAAAGAAGGTTTCTTCCCCCCCTCTTAAAAAACCATTTAGAACTAAATGAATGCTGTTCCCTCTCATAAAGACAGATGACTGACAATATAAAGTACATGAAATTTTTCTTTTCACAATCATGACATTTTATAATAAAAATAGAGATAATGCTGGGAGCCTAGTAATTACACTGTATACTCTCCTAACAAAAAATATTCCACTGGAAAAATCTGAAACAATATGTCTTACAAAGAATGCAAATGATGAAAGTTAGATTGGAAAATGCACTGAAGATAAGCCACATGCTTTATTATCTGAAATGTGTACATTTAATTTGCTTTTTTCTGCTATAATTTTTATTTCCTGGTACATTTTTTTCTGACTCCGTGGAGATCATCTTACAACAGCTTCATTTTTCTATTGATCTATTTAATATTTTGCACATTATGCATAATAAAATAATACTGAACAGAATCAGCTATCAATCTGTAAGCAGCCTTTCCTCTTCAGAAAGGAAAGAGATAACACTACCAGAAAAAATCTTCTCTCTAGGGGCAAAGATAACATTAACATTTTTGTTAGGAGAGGAGTGACTCAAAATTAAATCTTGAAATTACAAGCATTTTTCAGGGCCATGTGCAGATGTGGGGAAAGATATGGAATTAAGTATAACAAACACTGCTTTTCTAAATGCAAGGATTAAAATGCATTAATGTAAGAGGTTGGGGAAGTCTTCCTCTGGGAATATGTACAGAAAAGTGGATAATTTTGGTGGTAAATTGAAAACAGACCTTACAATATCAGGTGCACATAAAGAGGGTTTGTGGTTTTAATATGAGAGTTAAGTTCTAGGTAACATCGTTCCCCATTCAAAAGAGAGTGGAGAGCATTTCCTTTATTAGATGTCATTTATTATACATGAAATGGCACAGTATTGAAAACAGAGCTGCATTGCTGGACAAGGAACAAAGCAATATCACTTGCTAAGCAAACTAACTTCTTTGTTTTTTAAAGGGCTGTGTCCCCAGAAAGTTATTACTACATGTATTTATTGCAGGGCATATAAAGAATCCTTCACAGTGAAGTGACACAGGGAAATGTTATGGTCAGTCAGACTGGATTAGACAGCGAGAATAGATGAAGAGGCCTAACCGTTGCATGCGATCCTACTACCTGTGAAATCAATAGCAAAATTCCTTGTGAGTCCAGTGGCGCAGGATCAAACCCTATTCTGGCAAGAGAAAGAACGGTGATTTTCAAACTTGGGGTTAGGACTTCAGACTGTTTTGCAGACTAAGTCACAGCACCCTTGCTGCTGCTGCCAAAAGAGTGGAATGCCTTGCTCAGAGATGTAACTTTTGGTCATGGGCACAAATGATTTTTTTCATCTTGGTCCAAAAATTTGAAAACTACTGATATAGAAGATTTCAAAAGAGTTGAAAGAAGGAATTCTCCTTCTAGTTGGGTGAATTGGAGTGATGTGAGCCCTGTTTATCACTGCATCCGATTCTGCAAGCCAAGTGTAAGTGCAAGGCCCTGTTTCTGTGAACAAGGAGGGAATTTTAAATTTGTTTGGATGTTTTTCTTTGTGTTGATTGGTAACATAAACCATCCAGTGGGGTCAAAGAAAAAGTACCACATGACGATGTACCTTGCAAACACAGCACAGCCTTGAATGACAGATTGTGAATAATCTTAATCTGAGCCACACTTTTAGAACAAGAATTATTCACTGAAGAAATTAGCCAATCATTTGAACAATGAATACAGCTGAGAATGGTGCAGTCTGTTCAGGGACAGTGCGTGAACAGAGGGGGAAAGAAAGAAAAGTATGGCTGAATAAATTATTGACCATGAATTCTTCGCTGACTGGTATTCAAGATTATTGCTCTCTTGGATAGGTCTATTCAAATGAGTGAGCATGAGATATGCTTATTTTCTGCCATTGGCACGCTGCCATCAGAAAGATGTCTGGCATGTCAAATGAGTCTGGAACTTGACTTAAGTTTCTGGTAGTGTAGCAGATAATAGCTGTACTAATGGTTTCATTCATGATGTTCATCAAGCAAATAATGTACAGGTGCCAGCTCTTCAATTTACCTGAGACTAGTTTTGGTTCATTGACTTCTGCTAACTATGAATACTGCACATTTAGTCAAGTTAATCATGAATCTTGGCATTCAAAGAGTTACAGAAGATAGCCTAATTGAGATTCATTTAGGCAGCATATCATCAAATGTCCTGAAAACTAAGGGCTGTTAGGGATAATGATTAGGGTTTTTTTTTCCCCTACAGTTACCAGAATTGATTTACTGTAGGAGAAGAAGAGCAATGAACAAAAATATTAATTCCTATAGATGATTTGAACTGACTGAACAAAATGCCAGATGAGATCTATAGCCCTGAGCCAGATCTCTGATACTACAGATGAGCTAGATTAGACCCCTTATTCACACTGAGTAGTGCCTTATGCCATAAATAATCCCATTTATTTTAGAGGAGTTATGGTGTATGGTAATATCTTTATTAATTTTGTTATCAGAATCTCTACAATTGCAGACCTCCATTCGTCAGTCTGTGTCAAAGTGAAGGGTCCTTTCCTGGAATCCTAGTACATACAAAATTCCTCTTGTCTTTGCATGGATTTGCAAGGACTTTGAGGGATGGTCTAAGGGTTTGATTCTGTGCAAGTCTCCAGGGAGTAAAGGTTGCAAGGGTGGGTATCCCCTTGACCAGCATTGGGATTTCATATTCATCACCCCACCATGATTCCAGATTCCACAGGAAACCCAGCCAGCAAGCCAGGAATGTGCTTCCAAGGTTTGACTCCCAAAAAGGCAGATAACGTTTGTAAGGCAGACACAACAATCTCAAAGTTATGCCTGTGTTGGCTGTATTAGTCACACACTAGATAAACTCGATCTAGGTATCTTCACAAATGCTTGTCCATATTCAGAACTGCCAACTTTTATTTCAATCTAAATCTGTTACCTGAAATTTGATGTATCACTGTCATATAACTTGAAGTTAATTTTCAGTTGTTAGTTCAGTCCATAAATGAACATGCTGTAAACTTCTAAAAGTCAATACGGGTTCCGCCTACAATGGGAAATGTATATGATGTTCTAATATTCAATAGTTACATAAATTAAAATAGTTTATTCTCTTTCCATGTTAGTCAATCAGCCTATCAGCCTTTTCTCAGGAAATCTGACTTGAATGTGTCTGACCAAAATATAAATATTGCTATGCAGCCTGTGTGTGAATAAAAAAATTCTTGGGTTGGTTACTCTATGCCTGGGCCTCTGTCAGATCAATAAAAGATTGTTTATTGGAACTAGAGCCTTATAATCCATAGTTATTTTATACACTGTTTCATTTTGAGTTTGTGTATGTATCGTTGTGCAGATTCAATTATAATGGATGAGTTGACTGGCAGAATAACTTGTCTATATTAGATGAGGAATTCCTCTGCTAGCATCTGGCATAATAAGTGATGATCAGATAGGTAAAACTGACCCGTGGTCATCTTTTTAACATAAGCAACAGATTTTAGGTGGGCTCCCCCCCCACTTTTACTGTAACAGACCATGTTTATTTGCCATTCTCATTCCACAACACCCCCCGTTTCCCGCACACCTTTACTCAACTCTCACGGCTATGTCTGGGATTTGCAGATACCCACTTATATGAAGCACCAATGCCTTTAAAATACCAAATGATTTTGCATTACCTTTGTGTACAGTAATTTTTCATCTCAGCTATCTGTGGTATGTGACACACACAATATAATGCAGAAGAGCCAGAGGAGAGAGGATTTACTTCATCATACTCTTGGATTTTGAAACAACTTTTTAGTTGTTTGTTTTTGCCTAAGAAAGTGGAGAGTATGTGTGTTGCAATGATAAGAAAACATCCTCTTTCAACTATAGTTTTGGCCTCAGGAGTATGAGAAAGTGAGAAACAAACTGAGAAGCAAAAATCCTGATCATTTCACACAGCATTATCTCCAAGGTTTGTATTCTGTAAGCAAGGGCTTCAAGCTTGTCCTGTCTGGATGTGCTCATCGGATACATCTTTTCTTTAGCCATTGTTTTCTGTTGGTTTGACCAGTAGGTCATGGGATGTGTCCATTGACTTCAGCGAGGCTTTGGATCAGACCTTAATTTAAAAATGTGAACTAGGCTAATATGAAATAAAATTTTTCAAAGACTTCAAAGTGATATTGCTCTAGTCCATGGATTCCACATTGACATTATCGATGTGTATTGCATCTTGTTGAAAATACATTTATTTCAGACAGTGACATTTCAAGAGCTGTGAGAAGTCCTTGATAATGCTCTACGTAATTTTTTTTATACATGGCTCGCCACTGCTGAGTGACTTCAATTTGACTCATGTGAGTTGTGAATGGCTTTACACCAGAGCAGCACAGTATCACTGTGACATCCTTTTCCCTTTTTTTCTGCAAAGAGATCAAATAAATGTATTTACTGCTGCTACTCAGACATGAATAATGTCTAGTGGTAGGGTTTGTTTTTAGCTTAAAACACATATTCAAGATCACTTGTAAAACTGGTGAGAAATTAGGTATCAAGGTTGCAGCTTCAAGGATTCTTTGTATGGCAGATGTTTATAATAAAAAAGGCCAATAAATGACCTTTTTTCAGTTTTTTCCCAGTAAAATGCAGTATTGAATTTTTTACCCGATGTATTATTTGTAAACGTGAAAGTTCACATAGATGAAGGCAGATGAATTAGATTATGTCCTCTACAGATATGACCTTGATGACTTAGGGATATTCGGATACTTGTGAATTAATATATTTATTTTTATTTGTTTTGTTTCAAAATGACACCATCGTTTGTGATTTTGGTGATGCAATATTAGAGTGTAATCTCATTTTAAGATATTTTAATGCCATTTCTTTTTGACATACTCCTGTGATGACATAACCTGTGCGTATAGTCCTAAAACATTCATTTCTGTTTAACAAATGGGTGGTTCAAAACCACACTTCAGAGTTAATTCTTCATTCACATGAGTGTAAATCCCACACGTAGTAGGTCAGGGGAGAATTGGGTCCATTAGTTATGCATTCAGTGCAAAGTTGCTTTTATTTTTACAATTACTTTGCAAATCTTTTCTTATAAATCCATGTGGGTGAAAGAGAGTACAATTCCCTGCATGTCTATTGAATAGGCTACATTCCACCAACAGCAAAGTGCTTTGTGGGATACAGAACAGCATGAGATCAAACATTAAGCTGTATGCAGAATCAATGGGACAAATCTTTCACTAATGTATATTGACACAGCTCTATAGATTTTGGAGGAGCAGACCTAGTTTACACCAGCCAAAGATCTGGCTCCCAGTTATATTATTCTTGTGAATAAGTAGGTTATTAATAACATTGTTTGAGCATCGATGCCGCTTTAGAGTCTCCAAGCTCTGAACCACCATTAACTAATTAATCTCTACAACACCCTGGTGAGGTGAACAAACAAGTATAAAGAAAAAACAACAGCAGCCGAAAACTATAATGCTTTGGCTAATTAAACAATTTGTACCCTCACAGAGTAATTGACAGTAATGGCTGCAGGCTGTGGATGGCGACTGACTCCTGCTACGTAACAGGGGAGCAACCTTTTATAACCCTGCCCCATAGGGAGCACCTGAGGCCAGGAAATAAATTCAGACACTTGCCAGCCCTCCTGTGTGTCACTTTTATTGCAACCGTCGATCAGCATGGCCCACTGACATAAAATATGTCATGACCTCTTTGGCTGGCATATCAATCAACATGAGGACCTAAATGATTCGTATGGTAAGTCTCAGCAGCGGCACACTGCAGGGGGTACGAATCGCATCAGGAGCCGCTGAGCATTGGGTCTGAGAACCGTGGTGCTGGAAGAAAGCAGGCCAAGTAAGGAAGCCTGAATGTACAACTCCTTCCCCTTATAAGTGCTCCATGTGCTGCTCCCTATCCTATCGTGGCAGCCAGTGGCAATGGGTGGGGGCACCAGGCCTTGATCCCAAGCTAGTCAGCCATGCTTCCTGGAGACTGTGGAACATGGATAGGTGTGCGGAGAAGCTGTTAATAATTGTACCCTCTTATCCAATGAGTAGCTATGTAATGCAGTTAACATCTTCCTAGTCTATAGGCTTTTATAACCAGTTTGTTAGCTCCTTTTGTCACTTTGTTCATTTTTTATTAAGAATTTAAGGCAACTATTAACTCTTCTGATGTGCTGGACCGTGGTGCTTCCTGGAAGCTCCTTGCCTGCCCCCTAGTCAGAGATGAAATGCTCCAGGGAAGAGGTGAGCAAGGGGGAAAGCTTGTCACGCAGTATCTGCAGTCGGCTCCTGCCCTGTGAGTTTTCTCAAAGCTGCCTATGTTGCATGTCACTGGCTGATGTGCACTGGTCAATAGGTGAGCAACTGGGCAGCTCTGGCTGAGATGTTTTGGAGAGAAAAAACAGAGCCATAAAATATAAGGTAAATTTTAAAAATTAACCACAAATGAATTAAAAAAAAAACAATCAAAGCTTGTGTTCTAAGCTAGTCTCGTGATTCCTTGTAGCTTGGTTTGTGATATATGAGCATTTCGTTAGGCAATATCAAGTAACTCCATGGAAGTCCATGGTATTACAACAGCATAAAGCCAAGGTGAGGGGAATCTGGCCAATGGTTTTTCTTCTTGAGAGTTAAATGCTTGTTTCATTAATTTTCTCCTTTCTGAAGAACAAATAAAAGAGGCAAATAGCACAGCTGGCAAAAGTAGCTCCGTGTATCAAAGTGTTCAGAATGACTTGTCCATGCCTTCCAACTCTCATGTGTGTTGGTGCACAGTGCCTAAAGGCACTTGTTGAAAGTCCATGGGAATTGGGTACTTAGCTGCCATCAGGCCCTTAAGGAAAACCTGCTTTAATGTTTGCACTGGTATTTTCTGCCTAGTATTGATATGACCCAGAGAGAGACCCTAAATCAAGGAAAAACTTTGTTTAAAGAATTTAACTGATTTCTAAAAAATATACATTTTTTTGTTAAGCATCTTGACCTATAAAAAGGCAGGTGGGGATGGGAGAGAGGAGGGACCCATCTGCTGGATTGGAGCCAGGAGAAGTGCAGAAGTTCTCTGAATCTTTTGCTATGTTTTCTAAAGCAACATAAAACTCTCCTGCATTGGGGTTTCCTTTAACATGTGATACTTGGCCCAAGTAAGCTGTATGGTTGGTTGAAGTTTGCAGATCTTCTGTGAGAAACTGGTTCTAAATGAATTTGGGCTACTTTGTGGTGTCAACCTGAAACCATATGAAACTCAGCAGTTTTTACTTTTTAAAAAATATTTCTTCTTTGCATTTTCAGATGTGTTCAAACTGCAATCTCATGACTAGTGCATCCATCCAAATGAACATTGGAAGAAAAGTCTGTATGTGTCTATACAGACCAAAACTGCAGCTCTGGATGAGGCTAAGAAGGAAACGAAGCAAATGAGAAGGACTAGAAAGGGAAGGACGGACAGTGGCTATGTCTGCACTATGGGCTTAAGTCGACTTAAGGAGGCTTAAGTCAACTTAAGCAAAGCCCTGTCCACATTTGGAGTTGGTTAAGTCAACTGAAGGGCTTCCTTAGGTCGACTTATAACTCCTGTCCTTAAAGTCAACTTTAAGGGTTAAGTTGACTTTATTAAGTCAACTTAACACAATGTGGACATTAAGGTCAATTTAATAAAGTTGCCTTAGTGCAGTGTGGCCATGTAAGTTGCCTTAATTCGACTTTATATAGTCGACTTAATGCAGTGTGAACTCACTAAGTTGACTTAATAAGGTCTACTTAAAGTTGATTTTAAGTAGATTTTATTGTTGACTTAATGAAGTTGACTTAGCTTTTATAGTGTAGACATAGCTAGTTTGTGCAAAGGTAAAGATATAGTATGATCAAAGGAAAACATATTGTTGAGGAATTTGTACTCAGGAAAGAAGTCTAGTGGCAGTGAGAAGTATAGCATATTTTGTTAAAGTGAGAAATGCATGTTGATAATACATTTGCCTACAAGCCAAGGGCCTGAGCCAAGCTCCAGTGAAATAAATGAAAAAAAACTCCCTTTGGGTCAGGCACAGAATGCTGTTGTAAGTTTAAATGAATGAGCTGCCATAACTTTTTTTTGCCCCAAGTACCACGCAGTAGGATTCCCTGATGCAAACTCCCTTGCTGACAATGGGCTCATGGAGAACAGCAGGTGGAAAATGCTAAATTTTGTGGTTTGTTTACAATGCTTGCGTAAAAATGTCTCTTATGACTCATCTCATCACTAGTGAGTGCTTATCCAAATAAACTGTGCATTTTGCTTTCCTTGATATATCTTTTCATTTAATATGCTCTTTTTAATTTTTTTTTTGGTATGTCCTTTATCAAACCTTTTTAAGACTGTTGGTTTCTTGTAACCTTTAACTTTCATCTCCACTATAAGCTGTGCATTTTAATAAGTAGAAATGAGATTTTTTTTCTTCTTTGAGCAGTGTCATCTCTGGTAATTTACACCTGTTTTCAGAAAGTCATGTCACATCTTACATGTCAAGTACACTAGAGAACATTAACTCCCAAATTTCCAGCATTTAAATACCTACTGATATCAAGATTGAAATGATTTAATCCCCCCTCCCCCAAAGCTCCACCATCAGAAGAGTATTAATTTAATAAGAAGAAGCTGAATCAGATAACTTTCAGTGGCTGGGAATATCTGTAAAATATGTGCACTCCTTTCCTGTATGTCAGCAAATTTGCATTGACAAACGGATGACATTGGGTATTACTTAAATATTTTGTCTTTTGTATCCATGAACCTTAAAATAAATGCCTGTCTTCAGGCAGGTAAGAGATTAAAATTTTTGAAAATGAAGGTGATGTATATTATAGGTGACCATATGTAGCGTTTTTTACCACACAACTATTTCATGCAGTTATAGGTACATAGATTCCAAACCTGGAAAGAAGCTTAACTTCTTATATAACACAGCCCATAAATCTTCACTATAATATTAATAATAATAAACAATGCTGTGCTTTTTTCTAGATATCAGCAAGTTAAATACCAGCTTTCATCCATACATGGGATATGCAGCCAAATCTCCCACTGAAGAGAATGGAGGGCAATAAGAGTTATAGGTGTATATTTATAATGTAATGACTAAGGACTTGATCCCACAATGAGCTCCATGTGGACAGACCAACGTGTGCATGCATTGGTATTAAGTCAATGTTGTCAGGGCCAGAGTGCTAGGTGTATATCAAATTGTCCCATCTAAGAGGAGGTTTCCTCCAGTTCCCTCCCTTTACCACAGGGTATCAAAGTTGCCAGAGTTCACAGTGACATCTGTAGTGCCCTAGAAAAGAAGCAAAGGTCACCAATACTCTCTGGTTGCTTTGTACTGCTCTACAGCTAATCTTTGCTGGCTACTTAAACCAGATTTATGATGGCTCCACATCCTCAAAGCAGTGTAAAGCACTCAAACTCAGTGGATCTGGCCAAACTGCACTGTCAATTTGTTGGAACTTCACTTTGGGCCTGAAAGGAATAGGGTTGGGAAAGACAGTTAGAGATCTGACCTTCTGTGGGTGGTTATTGCAAACTCTGCACTAAAATGTGCATGTGGAGGAAGGAAATTAATTTTACCCGTTTTAGAAGAAAAAGTTCCTTTGGCCAAACAATCTGAAATTTTAAAACTCAACATTTTGGGAGCATTGATATTTTTGTGGAAAATTGCAAAATGTAGATTTTTTTCCCCATGAAAACACACCCCCGTTTTTGCTCCTAGAAGTCTGTGCAGTCATTGCTTTCAATGTTCTTTAAAGTTCCAAGCTAAACATGTACTTTAACATTACCATACTCCTACACACTCTCTCATCTGCTACATAATCAGCCCACTCACATCCCAACTGCAGGAATGAAAAGGCCAAAGCTTTATTTATGTAACCAAATTATAAGAACTCAGCATCAGCTATGATTGGATCACTTCAGTGACTTCTACAAAGAGCCACATTTATCACCTTGCCCACAGCAAACTTCTTTGACATTGTGGCTCTTTCAAGAGAAGAGAGGAAATATTCAAATACCCTGACGATAATTGCTCTACAGTAGCAATTATTCTAAAAAGTATCCTGATCCTAAAGTATGCTGAGCACTCTCAATCCCCACCGAGTTCATGGAAAACAAGGCCCATAGAGTTGTAGAAATTGGATGGGACCCTGAGAGTTCCCTGTCCAGTTCCCTGCACTTATGGCAGGACTAAGGACCCTCTTAAACCATCCATGACAGGTGCTTGTCTAACCTGTTCTTAAAAATTTTCAGTGATGGAGATTCCATAACCTGCCTAGGCAACTTATTCCAGTGGCTAATCACCTGACAGTTAGGAATTTTTTCCTAAAGTCCCACCAAAACCTCCCTTGCTGTAATTTAAGCCCACTGCTTCTTGTCCTATCATCAGTGGTTAAAGAGAACAATAACCTTTTATGTACCTGAAAACTGTTATCATGTCCCTTCTCAGTCTCTTCTTTTCCAGACTAAAAAACCCAGCTCTTTCAATCTTCCCTCAGAAGTCAAGTGTTCCAGACCCTCGAATCATTCATGTTGCTCTTCTCTGGACTTTCTGCAGAGAATGGTAGCTGGCATGGCCTCTCTCATATGTGAGTTATTGTAATTTTGAAATACTGATCTTAAATCACTTTATAAATGGTCCCCCATAATCCAGCCAGAATAACAAATGTAAGTTCTCTTTAAATGGCCATGCATCTCTAGTGAAATTTCTAATGACCCCGGGCTGATCTTTGACTTCTGACAAAACCACATTAGACTGATTTTACATAACATCTGTGCCAATATGCAAAACTAC
This sequence comes from Podocnemis expansa, assembly GCA_007922195.1. Lineage (NCBI taxonomy): Eukaryota > Metazoa > Chordata > Testudines > Podocnemididae > Podocnemis > Podocnemis expansa. The sequence continues at coordinate 11,352,810 of ML681973.1, forward strand.
TGGTAGATCCCTGTGTGGATACAAACATGTGGATCCGGATCCGCTCAGTGTCAGCTTGCATCCGATCTCAGATCCGCATGCTAGGTTTTATGTCCATCTGCATCTGTACCACCCCACATCACAGCAGCTCCTGCAGTGATTAGAGAAGCAGAGCCTGTCCCTGGTTGCCACAGCTTTGCTGAGCTGAGGCTGGGGGCAGAAAGAAGGGAGTTGCTGGCAGCTCCAAATGCCTTTCAGAGGGTCCCCTTGCTCCGATCTCAACACCTTTTATTCTGCCTAGCCTAGGGAAGCTGGAGCTGCTGAGATCATTCAGCTTTTCATTGGCAGTTGCCAGTCCTCTGACTGGGTGGCTGGCAGTGAGGGAAGGGGTGGGATTAGCTGCCCATCACCAGCTAATTGGTGGAGTGTGGGGACTGGCCACTGGGCCTCCTATGGTTAAAGGAGGGACCAGCCAGTAAGCTGAGCTCCCATGAGTGACTCTTTCTAATTGGCTGAAAGACACAAGCCACGTTGAGCTGGTATTGGCTGGAGCAGTTCCTTTGTTGCCTGATGTGCTGTTTAACATTGCTCACGGCTCTCCATGGCTGTGGCAGAAGCAGCAGCAGCAGCTGATGCACCCTGGACAGATAAAAACAGAATGCACATCTGAATTCCAGTCTGCAATGATGGATCTGCAGATGGATATCCATGGATCTGCAGGTTCCTAACTACTGGTAACTGTTGGAATGTTAAACAAACAAGGAGTCCTGGGGCACTTTTTAAAGACCAACACATTAATTTATCATGTGAACTTTCATGGGAGAAAATCCCACTTCGTCAGATGATTTGAAGATAGGGAACACACATCTCCCCAGCCAAAGGGTACATCAACACTGGAGCCTTAGGTCAACTTAAAGAAGATAAGTTGACCTGCAGATTTCTGTGACCATGCTGGGCTTTTATTAAGTTGACTTATGGGCTTCCTTAATCAACTTAATAACACCACCTCTTAAGGTCGACTTAACACTGAAGTCAACCTTATCAAGTCAACTTAAGCCAGTGTAGGCCGGGAATAGCCCTTAAGTAGACTTAACTGGCTTCCAGGCCCCCCTTCCAGAGTTTCTGGCCACCAGCAAGGGGTGACCTAGCACCCGCCAGTGTGGATGCAGGCAGTCAACAGGACTTTTCAGTGTGGACACTGTAAGTCATCTTAACAAGGTTCACTTCAAGTCAACTTAAAGTAGATCTTGTTAAGTTAACTTAACAGAGCCTCCAGTGTAGGCATACCCAAAGAGGTTAGCAGTAGGTTATCTCTTAAAGTGTTTAGACCATAGACTTTAAATTGTTGTTTGATGAGGCTTTTAATTTGACTATCTTCCTCTAAAACTACAAGAAATTAATAATAAAATAATTCAGCAGTTTGAAGCATTTTAAAATATTCTTTTGTTCCAATCCAGTCCAACTAATTGGAAATGAAGACAATTTCCTGAATTCTGCTAACTAACAGAAGATGCGAGAGAAATTCACAATCTGCTTCAAATTGGAAGGAAGTATTTGGAGAGATAAAAGATTATGCTGTTCCTGTTGAAGAACTCTAGTCATGGTGGAATGGCTTCTAGTTTTTCCTAATTGCAAGAGTTAACTGTAATTCATACTCCTTTTGGATAGAGCTTCCCATACAAATGAGACCAACATTAATCTCCCTGATTTTTAGAAAAAATCAAGTAAAAAATCTTTATGCAATGGCTTCCAACCAATATAACTAATCAGTGATAACTGCACGGTATTAACTAAAGCACTTGTTTTTGCCCAGAAAACATACTGTAAGGCCTTTTTTTTACACCAATAAAGTAGACTTCATTAAAGAACAATTAACATCAGACAACACTGGGAAAGTGCTTCATGTGATTCGTCAGCCTCATAAACAAGACATTTCCATCACAGCTCCATTTCCAGACAATGAAGGCCTTTTGCATAATCATATTACAATTAGAGATTAAAGAAGAGTGCGGGGAGGAAAAGATTGTTTTGTTCTATGTTCTGGTTCCTTTTGAAAATTCCTATATGATGATAATTAACTCAAGGATTCTCAGATATTCTTATAGTGTAGGACATGGATAATAGATTGTCTCATGGATGCAACCTCCTCAATTTGCCATCCCATATGCTGCCACATTTCCTCTCATTCACAATCACACCATTCCTCTGTGGCAATTACAGAAATTGCTCCTATGGAGATGCATTATTAAAAAAATAGCTGTATATTTTTATTGATTTTTATTGCAGTGAAGAACCTGGACACCACTGCAAACAAAGGAGGAAGAAGTAGCCCATGTGGTCTGCTACATCTCCACCCACCATAGTGGAGAGCTTCTGATTAATTTGTTTTCTCCCCCATCAGGAAGAACTAATGACCAGTACTAGGAAAGGCATTTATTCTGTTCAGTCATCTGCTTTACAGCTGCTGTTTTCCTACTTCCCCACAAACATGTAAAAAATCTTGAACATCAAGAACATGGAAATGAAGTACGTGCTGGGAAAATCACCCTCTGTAGGTAGAGTCTTGTGTATTGGGGGTCTAAATGCCAATGTTTTTTCACTCAAGGGAGTAGAAGCCAGGAATCAGAAAAAAAATCATGTTTGCTTGACACACTCTGGTTTAGTCAATTAACAGCAGCATAAGCATTGTCACTTTTACAGAGTCACACGTTAAGTCGAGGAGGGGCCATTACTATCATCAGACTGGCTTTTGCCACAAAAACAACAAGGAGTTGTGTGGCACTTGAAGACTAACAGATTTATTTTTTGCATGAGCTTTCGTGGTAGAAGATCCCACTTCCTCAGATGCTTCAAAGATGGGTGAACTTACAGAAAGGAATGAAACTAAATGCAAGGGGGTGTAAAACATAGGATCAGGTCATAAAGTAACAGCAAATCAGAGCAGTTTACAGGCTCAAACCATGGGAAGCCTGAAGTCAAATTACCCTTTGTAATCAGAAAAGAATCCATAGTCTCGATTGAGTCCTGCTTTCACAGAATTTAGCTTGCATATTAATTCGAGTTTAGCTGTCTCTCTTTGAAGTCTTGATGTCCCAGGTACAGCTCTAACGACAGTCGTTAACAAATCCCTCATCGAGTGATTAGGAAGATGGAAGTGCTCAGCAACTGGTTTCTCTGTTCTTTGATTTCTGATATCAGCTCTGTGCTCATTCAGTCTCTTACGGAGCGATCGTTCTGTTTGTCCAGACTAACTAGACTAACATGGCTATCCATTTTAAAATTTTGCCACAAAGTAAAGCAAAACATAGATTGTCTTCTGTTTGTGTGCAGGAAGGAGCACCTAAATTGCTCACTGACAATTTTTTGTTATTGCTGTTAGCTGCTGCTTTTAACTATGTAACTATGGTCCTTCAGTCTAGAATCTAGACTGAAGAGACTTCTCAGTATCCCATTGAAATCACTGTAGGAAGGTAAGTAGAGAAATATGAACTACCTTCTACTGAACACAGGTCTGGACATTTTGTCCAAGGTACTACATCCAGAATGTCATACAGGTGTGACGATGTTCTTTTGAGTGGTTAGCTTCTTCTTTATCTGTATACGCTAGACATAATGATTGTGCTATCAACGTAGGTAAGGAAAGACAATGTGCCAAGCCTGAAAGGAAGAGCAGTAGATCCACTGTAGTTGGGGGGGAGGCACTTTATTTGTCCTGGTTACTCATTAGTGGTCTTTTGTTTTTTGTGGAAGACAGCTGAGTGCTGCATATAGCTCTAGGCAATAGAAGTACCATGGTAATGTAACTCCACTGACACTGGAGGTGAATTTGCCCCGTTCTGGTTTAGCTGGTGCAGTTCAACCCTTAAGTTCAGTGGCACATTCTGTAGACTATGATTGTATAAAAACCTCCCAGCAAGTGGCAAGCCTGGCCTGAAGTGATGCAGAGAGCAAGCACCGTCAAACCACAGCAGTATTTGGGCTTTCGCTATAACTTCTCATTTAAATAAGTGGGAGAGAAAGGTGCGTACCACTTATCCTTAGTGAGAACTTTTCCTGTAGTGGAGACTCTTGCTTGCACATGAAATTAATCATGATGGTTTTGGTTATGGGAAAGGGAAAATGCTCAGAGTGATTTGCCATCCTCTGTCATCTGACTAATACCAACCATCCCTCTTCACTAGCTCCAGACAATGAAGTACAAAGGAAAGCTAATGCAGTGATTGCTTACGTTTGTTTTTCCTAAAAGAGGAAATGTCTGACCGAATCTTGCTCCCCTCTACAGCGATCCAGATGATAGCACACCTGGGTCTACAATGGCTCTGCTGCAAAAATGAGGCCAGTGAATGTGTTTGCATCTGTCATTCCTAGATGCACTTAAAATATAGTCCCCCTTCTCTCTTTTGTCTTAACTCTGATCCTTCACACCAGGTTGAAAGAAAATAGAGATATTCAGTGCTGAACATAAGATACTCAACTAGAGACAGACAGGCAGATTGCTGTTTATGGCAAAGTTGCTTTTTCCCTAAGTTATCTCTAGTCATCCTCATACGTCATCTTTGTATCCTTCAGTGTCTTCCTGTTGGACACTTTCCAAAGCAGTAATCATGTTAGTCTAGTTCAGCAAAACAAACAAGGAGTCTGGTGGCACTTAAAAGACTAACAAATTTATTTATCACATGAGCTTTCATGGGATAAAAACCCCACATCACCAGATGCTTCATGCATCTGAAGTGGGATTTTCTCCCACAAAGACTCATGTGATAAATAAGTTTAGTGGTTTTTTTCTCCAGCAAAAGCTCTTGCAATAAATTTGTTAGTCTTTTTAGTACCACCAGACTTCTAATGAAGTGGGATTTTCTCCCATGAAAGCTCATGTGGTAAATACATTTAGTGGGATTTTTTTCCCCACAAAGGCCCATGAGATAAATAAATTTGTTAATCTTTTAAGTGGCACCAGATTCCTCATTTGTTCTGTTTGACACGGTATACAATGTAAGGTGTATGTGTTTGCTTGGACTCTTGTGAAGCCAACCTGCAGCATCTCACAAAAGTCCAGCTGGAAGGTGAAGATCGTTGTTAACAGCTGCAAGCATGTTGTCATAGCTGTGTTGGTCCCAGGGCAGAAGAGAGACAAAGTGGGTGAGGTAATATCTTTTATCAGGTCAACTTCTGTAGGTAGGAGGGACAAGCTTTTGAACTACACAGAAGTTTTCTTAATCACTGTGATTTGACCAAACACTGGAATTCAGGTAAGTGCACTTGGAAAGGACTTCATTGATTGAAACACGATGCTACAGTGGTTAGTCACCTTCCCTGGCTATTCCTATACATTTCTTTGGTAGAATTCAAATGTGTAATTATGTTAATATTTTAGAAGGAATTTGAACTATATCATAATTATTTCACATAGTTATATTATTCATTTTATATTTGTAATGGGTCAAATTACACTATAGCCAACTCTGTCCATTTCTCCCTTTTTGAAGAGAAGGAAACTGGTGATGGCAGAGTTGATCAGGACATTTTTTGACTAAATAGGTTTCTGTTGGAAAAGGGTGATATATTGAAACTGAAAATTTCCTCCAATAAAACAATTGTTGGAAAAGTTTTCTCAGTTGAAAGATAGACTTTGTTACCAGCCACTGGGAGTCCCTCCTGCTCCAGTCACCTGGGATATGGGACGTATAGTTCAAGACCTCACTGTGTCAAAGTGAGTCCCTGATTCAGACCAGGGACTTGATTCTGGGCCTCCCACATTCACACAAGTGCCCTGACCACAAGTTTATTGGTCGGTGGGGTGCTCATAATTGCTCCTGTGGGGGGTCTTCTGCTTTGTCTTAATAATTAAATGTTTATTGGAGTATGAATTTGGATTTGTATCTCCCACCTCCCATGTGTGTGCTTTAGCCAAAGGGCAATAGAATCCGACTCTGGTTCTTTGTTAACTTAATTGTTTATACAAAGGGGAACTGTTCTTATGAAAGAGACTTACAGTAGCCCTTATCTACACCAGCACTTATGCTGGCAAAATTTTTGTGTGAAAAAGCACCTCCCAGGTGACATAAGTTTTGTAGGCATTAGCACATGTATGAACAATGGTGGGTCAGCAGAAGATGCTCTCCTGCTAACATAGCTAATGGCACTCATTCAGGTGGCTTTACTATGTTGGCGAAAGCGCTCACTCTGATTCATGTGATGTGGCCACACAAGCGCCTATGCTTGTGAAGCTCATGTCATGCGGGGGTGTGTTGTTTTCTTCACACTCCCTGAGCAACAAAAGTTTTGCCAATGTAACTGCTAATGCAGAAAAAGCCTAAGAGAATGTCTGTGTAGCCTGGTTGTTAGGATACTCACTGGAGCTGTGAGAAACTCAGAGCTAAGTCCATAATCCAATAAGTATTTAATTATTGAGACAAAGTGTTAGAGTTCCAAGAGAAGAGACTGTGGGCACCATACCCACCAATGTCAAATCCCTGACTTGAATAAGGACTTGTATCTGGATCCCTCGCAATACAGGTGAGTGTACTGCCTAGCTGGCTGTTCTGGGTGGGGGATGTTCTCATTTTCATCAAAAAACATCTGAAGTTCTCGATACAGAACAGGACACTTTTCTGGAATACCAAAAATCTTTGAGGTTTAGAAAAATAATTTTTATCCAGTATTAGTTGGTAGTTTATTTGCATTTCCAGGAAAGTAAAACTACAGTATGTCATACTGATTTTATTTCGCATGATGTCTTACGTGGTCTTTTTCCTAGTCTACCTCTACTGTAGAAAAATAGTTAAAAATAACAATACAAGAGTTTAAAAATCTGGATCACTCTCAAATACACCATTATCCTGGTCATTTATGAAGCTAGACTTTACATACATAAATACATAAAAAGGTGCAGTTTTTGTAACAGAAATCAGGTTGTGGCAAACACCCAACTTTTTTTTTATGTTTCTAGAGCAAAAAGGATGACAATTATTTTGCAAAAGATCTCATGTGGCCAAGCAATGCATAACGCAGCAACTTCTGTAATAAATTCATAGATTTTTAAGGTCAGAAGGGACTGATATGATCAGCTAGTCTGACACCCTGCACAATGCAGGCCACAAAACCTCTTGGCCGTGCCTGCAGGAGACAAAAACTACAGCAATGCATCATAATACAGTCAACTTTTATTCTATGAAGAGACTTAGAACTATTTTCTAATCTCTTCTTACAGGATCCAGTTTGCAAAACAGATTAATAAGACCATAGAGGGCTTTCTTTCTGCATACACGCCACACATCCACAGCCCACTAAAGAGGATTGGTTATCATATCTAAATGGAATGACAGTGTTTCACTAGAATGATAATTACACTCATCACTGGATTTTAGGCATTTTGAAAACATATATTTCTGAGTTTTGGCGCCTCCACAAAATCATTTTACAGCTGAGTTTTTTAAAGCTATCTAAGGGATTTGGAAAGTGTCCAATTTCTCTGCATGAATAGGGAATCTTCAGATATGCAAGCAATTGGCTCATGCTAACAGAGGTTATGTACCTATATTATACTGCTTATATGGAAACTGTGCAACAGAATATTGTGGAGCAGAGTATTGTGAAACATCTAGTGTGACAGACAGGAAATGTTACGTACGGTAAGGATAACTAAGATACAAATGATAGAGAAATGGAAAAAGTGTGATGCGATACTGGACTAAGAGAAAGTGCTGACAGCTCAAAAAGAGACTGAGTCATGAAAGGGAATGTGAAATTTAGCTCAAGAACAAATAGGTGAAGTGACAACCAGAACTTGCTCAGCTGTCTAAAAAACATAATCAAAACAGCACATAACAATGGATCAATGGGAGGAGGTGAGAGGAAGGCATTTTGCATGAATGAGAGCAGAAGTTCTAAGGTAGTCATGTGGGTGGCACAATTCCCATCTTAGTTTGAGCAGATATAAAATTATTTATACTGCTTGCAGCCTACGTTTATAGCTCATAGCAATTCTTCTCCCACAAGATTTATCTTCGACAACCCGAACATGGTCTGTTTCACTACAACTATTTTACTACATATTCTGAAATGTAAATCAAAGGTCTAACAATGTGTAAATAAATAATGATATTTAAAATAAACGGCAAATATTTTTAAGAGTTTCTACCTGGGAAAGTCAACAGAAATGTTTAAAGTTTTCTTATTAGTCCACAGTTAAAATGCTAATAGTTTCTACCTACCTTTAATTACAAAGGAAATTGAAATGAAATCCTGAAGCACCAGCTCCTATCTAATGTTATATTGGTCAGGATGATGCTTGGTCCTGCCATAAGGGCACAGGACTGGATTATTCTTGGTCCTGCCATAAGGGCAGGGGACTGGATTAGATGACCTCTTGAGGTTCTTCTAGTCTTAGGAGTCTATGTTCTCTTTGTGTTGTATAGCATAAGCTTAGACTGAGTGAGGGCTTTCTTCCTCCTCTACTGAACAAGAATAAGGCTACAAGAATAACAGGGAAAAGGGGTGTTGTCAGAATGTTCTTGTCTTGTGCCAATTCTCCACTCTCGTTTTGGCCCCAGAGGGCTATTAGCAGCAGGAATAAATCAGAGCAGGTCTCTATGTGCTCTAATTTGGCCCAGTTTAATCAGCTTTGCACAGAGGCTTCACCAGGAACAGGGATGTGCAAAGGTGAGATTTGTACCATATTGTGTGTATACACGTGCACAGCCCACAAATTTGCATTCTCTACTGATAAGCCAAAATCCAGCCCGTGATGCTTATAATAATTGTCTGAAGAAATACAAATGATATCTGTAAATGGGAAATCTGCCCAGTAGAAAAATCTTGAACAAAGTTCATCATTGTTCCTAAGAGAAACAAACCCATCTGGGTATCTCTTTGTAAGAAGAAATTAAAATCTCAGTTCCAGCTGACTGCTGAGGTAACATATGGGATTTCATCATGTACAACAATACTACAAAGGATGCTGTTATTCAAATCTGACAATGACAAAATTTGATTAAGGCCCTCAGATTCTGTAGTGCTGAGGTCTATGGAAGTACTTGAACAGAATGTTTCATTTCCAATGAGATGTAAACACATGCTTAAAATTAAGCACATTCTCACATATATTCTTGAATCTGGGCCTGGAACGTAGCAACTTCAAATTGTTCAGCTAAGTAAACTTCATTAGGATGGAATGAAATACTTAAAGTTAAGCAGGTGCTTAGTGTTGGTCTTGAATAGGGGATGCTTTTTTGAGCTCTTATTTTCCAGGGGTTTGTTGCAAACCTTATTTTTAGTTTTGGTTCTTGTGAATCAAAATGAGTCTTACCTGAAATTGTTTGAATGTTATGTCTCTTGGGATCAACCCATGCAAAACTGATTCATACATAACTAAAAGCCTGTCTCTTTGAAGTGATGGGAATGGAGGTGATTCACCTTAAATGTGACCCAAATTTGTAAGAGTCATCAAACCTTTTTGGCAAATTGGGGCTGACCGTTGAGTTTCTAACTTAAAATGATGAATATAGCCTGTTTAAGTTTTGGCTTCTGAACAACTCTCTCTCTTTCTCTTTCCTTTGACAGAACAGTGGGCAAAAGCCAATGAAGAGTTCTGAACTCTATGGCAAAGCTTCCAACTTTTTAGATGAGGGGTCTGAATTCCATATTTTACTGCAGTGTGTAGTGTGGGGGATGCATTCAAGACTACATGCACCCCCAGAATGCAAAATGTTAACAGGAAGTTTGCATCGATGGGAGATTATGGCCTTCATGTAGTAACTAGGGCCTGGTCTACACTTGCTGGTAAATTCAGTGGTAGTCAACAGGAGATATGCAAACTATGTAGAGAAGCTTGGGTCTCTTCTGTTGACTTCCTAAGGTTTGTTCTGCGCACTGTCTCCACTACACTGTGCTGATCGGAAATTTGTTCCTGTCAAAACAGCATTACTCTTCTTCTGGAGATGGTTTTGTTAAGTTGATTTCCAGATCAGTTGAGTGGGTCTTCATGTCTGCTCAACTGATTTTCAGAAATTGATGTGATGGGAGCAAATTTGCTGCTGTTGCTGAAGGCATACACTAATATTTAGTTATTATTTATTTCTTTGTTCTGTGCCTGATAGTCTGACCCATCACTCAGAGAGAAAGCCTGTTCCCCTTTAGACCAGCACAGTTTTGCTGTTCAGTACCCCTCCTTCTTCATCCTTCTTCTTCTCTTTCTCCCCCACTTTGCTTTCTTTGTGACCCTCCTCTGTCCCTTCCCTGCAGCAAGTCCCAACCCAGCAGGTTGTCCCATCTACCAAAATGGTCAGTGATTAAATAGATAACGTTGACACTGAAGTGTTGTCTTTGTGCTTTAATGTTGATGCTTCAATCAGACTGAGAGGGAAGAAGGTGAGTCACACCTCTGAAAAATGGTTTCAGACTGCTGGCAGATTCAGGCAGCCATCAATTCATCCACAATATTTGGTTCATATTTGGAAGGTTATTTCTGCAGCTGTGAGGGCTGGAAACATTTTGCTTATAAAATGATAGCTTAGATTCTGTGGAATCTAAATTTGTCAGATGGGCCATGTAAATTCTACACGCAGACCAGATCCAGTCCAAAGATGGTATGTTTAACACCCACTGCTATAGGCTCCTGCAGTCAATGGGATTTAAGCACATTTCTTAAAGATAAAGCACATGCTTAAGTGCTTTTCTGAATATAGACGGGAAAGCTCCTGTGCTTAAAGTTATGCATGTTTTTAAATGCTTTGCTGAACTGAAGCCTAAATCTCTATTAAAATGTGGGATTGAAACCAGTTTGTAATCTTTCATATTGTGGCTGTCTAGCAACATCAGTGCTACCAGCAACAGCTTCAGAAGCAGGGGTCAGTAGGAGCTGCACCTTCCACAATCACAGTTGGGACACACTGAGAAGGGTGTCACACCACTGAGGTGACGTAAAAAGCTGATGTAGCTTTGATTTACATTGCCATTCCTGTTCTCTCTGCAGCTGCCTGTCAGCTTGTTTGATGCTTTTCAGAATGGTTGTTGTGTTTTTCAGTTTTTGTCATTTTGTTTTATTGTTTGTTTTGCTGAGTTGTACAGTTTTAATTTTAGTTATTGCAAATGTTTACTGGTGGTAGAAAGGGGACAGTTAATACCTAGACTGTTAAACCAGGTACAAATTTTTAACAATAAGGGTAATTACCCAGTGGGACAATTTACCAGAGGTTGCAGTGTATTGTCCATCACTGGCAATTTTTAACTCAAGATTGGCTGTTTTTTTCAAAAGATCTGCTCTAGGTCTAAACAGGAATTAATTCAGGGAAGCCTGATGGCCTATGTTATGCAGGAGGTCAAACTACTACATGATCCCGGTGGTCCATTTAGCCGTATTAATCTATTACATTTGTGGGGGGGGGGTGAAAAGATTTATATAGTATGGTAAAATACTTAAACAAATCCAAGTCTCCGATTCCATTTCTCTGGGTATTTATCTGGCTCTCATCACCATGATAATAAAGTCGCTCATAATCATTAATAGATTTTATCGTCACAACATTGCTGTGAGGTACAGCAGAGTTATACTCATTTGACAGGTGGGTCGTTGAGGCACGAGGTACAGAAAGCGACAGGCCTAAAGTTGCACAGAATGTCCGGAGCTGAACCAAGAACTGACTCAAGCAGTCCTGAGATCCAGGTCAGTGCCCAAACCATTAGGAGACACTGCCTCTTGATTCAGCTAAGCTGCTACAGAAAGTTGCCTATGTCAACCTCATCCTACCTAGAATGGCCATTGCTGCTTTCCCTTAAGGGTTTCTGCCTGGCTGAGGCAGCTTTGAAATCTGCTGAAGGCTCCCAAAGCACTCTGAGATGTCTGAGAATTGGAGCCTTTCCCAGGTGGCCTCGCCATGCACCCTCCCTTGTCAGCACCATCCTCTTATTTATGTATTTATTTTACTGTATTGGCTTTTGTAGAACTTCTAGAGAAGAGATCTCCTTGGCAGACTTTCTGCCCTGGGGGCCTACCCAAAAACGGACTTAATTATTGACCTTGAAGGCTTGCTCTTCTTCCCAATGAAGCCTAAGGAAAAATGCCATGGTAGTGGAACGCATCTTTAATTTTGGGGCTGTGGGAGGAAGAGAAACATGACTTTAGTCTGCAGCCTCCTATGTATTAAAGTAATTGGTATGGGGTGAACTGGCCTTTGAAGCGGTATTCAAGCCTACGTCCAGCCTCTCTTTAATTTTCCTGCTAAATCACATGACTCTGAGGGCTCATGGAACAGCAGAAGTAGAGGAGACTGCCCTTTGCTCACTCCCCCTTATTAGGGGAAACCAGGAAATGTTTGGAAGATTTTGCTTTGAGGAGTGAAGAGCTAGCCAGCAAAGGACTTAGTTTGATGAAAGATTGGATTTGTGGTTTCCTTTAACTATTGTTTTATCTGAGAAGGTGGAGGGCTCTTGCTATGGTAGGAGAAACAAAGGACCTAGTTCACCATAGCAGCATTTCCTGAAAAGGGAAACTGAGAGACAATGGCCATTTGCTGGACCAAAAGGTAAGCTGCACACAGCTACTCCAGCTGTAGGCCCTCTTCTTCACGTTTGCTGGAAATGAGGGTTGCTGGATTCTCTTTTTTGGGGTTTATGCTATGTGCTTGGAAATGTTTGGAAAGACCTTAAAGTTTGTTTAAACAAGTGATCTCAGTCCTTTTTATTAACAGAAAATGATTGGTTAGGGCTATTTTGCAAGCATAGATCTTTTAATACATTTTAAATCATATCTTTAATAATCTTAGCTGGTAATGAAATTCCACATGCGGTGAGTTGCTTTGAAGCAGGGAGCACATCTTACTGAATAGCCTGCCAGTTTTCATCATATATGTTTCTAAGTCCAATAGCTTCTGCGGTCCTTTTTGGTTCTTTGGTAATTAGCTCCGGATCATATAAAGCTTGCACATAAAATCTCGGAAGCAGCTGGCTTCTGTGCAAGTCTCCAATACATCAGCTTCTCATATGTCAGTATTTAAATACCTTAGCTGGAGTCTTCTGATCATCCTTGAAGGAAAAGATTACCTGCTTTGCTTCAGTGGAATGCTCATTATTTCTGTGGCCCTGTCAGTTCTGCTGGAGATATTTACAAACCAAATCACAACTGCTTTAGTGACTATCAATCAATAGCCCATGAAAGCAGGATTATCACATTTATTTACAAACATCTAAATAGCAGAGCAATTATGAAGATTGATTGGGTATTCACCTAAACTTGTACTTTCTGTTAGTTTAAAAATATCCTTGGGCTTTTCATTTTTAATGAATGATGCAGCCAAATACTGTACTTGCACAGTCTAAAGAAAGAGTTGCTTTGCCTCTGGGACTTCTGGGACATTTTGAGTTGTCCATCTATGTAGCCATGGTATATTTGTGATGCAATAGTACATAGCTCACTGTGCAGGCTAATATACAAACAGATGGTAAGAGACAGGCTGTTGTACAAAGGGGATAGAAACTAAATAAAGAAGGCAGACAGTGGGTGAGAGACTGAGCATATCAGGATTCCTGTTTTAGGGAGGGGGGAAGTGATGCACCAGGAAATTAAAGCCTGAGGCACATGGTATGTCTACACTAGCAAATTAGTCCAGATTAAGGAGGCTCAATCTGGGCTAATTTGAACCCTGTCTACACTAGGCTTTGCCTAGTTCGAACTAAAAATTTTTTTTAGCAAAAGCTTAGTTCGAACTAGTTAGTTTGGCTGGTTAGTCTGAACTAACTGCTTAGTTCGAACTTATTTTGAAATTTAGTTGAAACTAACATGATGTGGTCATGCTAGGGCAAAGTAAACACATTCAAATTAGTGGTTAGTTTGAACTAACTGTGTTTTTTTAGGTCAAACTAAATTTTAGTTCAAACTAGCTGTGCTTTTTTAGTTTGAACTAAAAAGTTAGTTCAAACTAAAAAAAACATGATTAATTCAAACTAACTTCAATCTTCTTAGTTGGAACTAAGCAAGTCCGAACTAAGTTTTTAGGTGTAGACATAGCCAAAGGGTATGTCTATGCTAGAGACTTAAGTTGACTGAAGGAGACTTAAGTTGAATTAAACAACTTCAGGGACACATATGGAGTTCATTAAGTTGACTTAAGCACTTGCTTAAGTCAACTTAATAACTCCTGCCCTTAAAGTCGACTTTAATGGTTAAGTCAACTTAATAAAGTTGACTTAATACAATGAGCCCATTAAAGTTGATTTTATAAAGTCGACTTAGTGCAGTAGAGCCCTTTAAGTTGTCTTTATAAAATTGACTTAAGCCAGGCGACCCATTTAAAATCAAATTGATTAAGTCGACTTTAAATGGGTCCCCTGGATTACATTGACTCTATAAAGTCAACTTAAGCAAATGGGGCCTCACTCAGTTGATTTAATATAGTCAACTTGAAGTAGACCTTATTAAGTCAACTTAACTGAGCCCATAGTATTGTTATAGCCAAAAAGAGTTAGGGGCTTCAGTCCCTGTTTTAGGTTCCTGTGTTCCAGTTACAGGCTTCACTGTTGTGCACAAAGTGCCTGCTGCACGCTGTAGGAGCCTAAACTCAGCACGTAAGGCATGGTAGCAAAATTTCCCCCAGTACCTTTATTTCTGCCTCTGAGAATGTGCACTGCTTTCTCCTCCATCTAGGTGTCTGGGCACTTCTCTCTCAACAACAGGAGAAGATAGGTGTACAGCCACCTAAATCCTGGCTGGAGCCCATTGTGATAGGTGCTTTTTGAACACACCTACCAGATTGTTCTTTCTCTCTCTCTCACAGTAAGCAGTGGGCAGTCATGAGTTGTAGCACTGCAGGCAGACTAGTGAGCATGATCTGCTCTCCATCTCCAGCTCTGGCCCCAGGCAGTCTCTCCCCTCCCTCCTCCTCTGGATGCTCCAGTTGCTAGGCAAATAGGGAGTCAGCAGGAAGCATCCATTCCCATGACCGGATGCAAGACTGACTGGGCCCACCCTGGAGACTCAAGGGCCAAGCCAGAAAGTAGGGGCTGGCTATGCCTCGGTTTCAGTCTGTATGGGTTGCTTGTTGTGGGCCTGAGTCCTCTCGTATCCTATCGATACCTGTATTTCTCTTGACTTCAGCGGGTTTTGGATGAGGCACAAACTGTTCACTGTAGCTATTTAGAAATTGCTATTTGGTGATCAAGCTGTGTGATTTGCCAGTTAAATTGCATGCTTTTTTTTCTGTTCCTTGATTGGATAACTGTAAAATTAGTAAACAGGAGTAGGGTTGAACAACAGTGGGATTCAAAGTGGCCTGTTCACTGGCAGGATAGAGGGAGAAAGGAAGAGATCAGCAGGCTAAAGTTTTTTTAGGGAATGCTAAGTTTCTTCCTTTCTGCTTTCTTTCAAAACAAGCCTTATGTTCAGCTACATACATGCATCACAGCTTTTACAAGGACTGCCATTTTGATTGAAGAAGAGAGAAAGAAATCAATAAACTACTAAAAATGAGATTTCCTGGTTATTTACAGCATTCCTCTTGTTTCATTAACGCACTGTTACGTTTGTGTAAACATGTACCCTGTTAATATAGATGGGCTCAGAAACGACTCTCATTTGAGTAACGTTCTCCATGTCTAAAATGGCCACACACTCACTTTCAGTGCCACTTAGCACAGTTGTGTGGACACACACATTTGCATGGCAATGCATGTGCATATAAATAAGCTTCTTCTCGAATATTCATTTCAGAAAATGAATACAATACACTATGAAGATGGTTAAAGCAAATTCAGTGCCAAATTTGACCAGGACTGTGGCTGGACATTGCTACAATATCCTGTATTATTATTTGTACTACAGATAGTACCTAGGAGTCCTACTTATGGACAAAGAATCCATTATGCTAGGAGCTGTACAAACAGAACAAAGAGATGGTTCTTCTCTGAAGGAACTCACAGTCTAAGTAAAATCATGCCTAAAATGAATTACTAAAATACTATTGTGAATGTTACTTTGGTGCTTAAAAATTGGCTTTCTCAGCACAAAGATGTTGAGATGTTGTTGTTTGGTAAGAATTTATAGTCTGGCAGGGATCCACCAGGGGAAGTGAATGATGGTCTTTACAAATTATTCCCATTATTCATGAATAAGTGGACACATTTATATTTAGCAATTCTTGAATTAACTGCAATATTTTTTTAAAAACACAACTGCATCCCTACAGTAAAAATTATTCTATTCCATAACAAAACTGAAGGCTTACATTTTTTGATGGTGTGAGGGATTTACACAAAGCCAATCTACTTCTGACTCATTGTAATCTAGATGAACTGCATCAGAAATGCAGAACACATTATGACAGACCCTTATGTATGTTACACTCTTTGGGAGTAGCCTGTTTTGTCAAACCTGTCCTCTGTTCTCTGCACTGGCTTCCCATAGACTCTCAAGCCAGGTGCATGGTCTCAGGCACAGATCCATGACGGGATTTAGGTATTACTCCAAGTCACAAAACCCTGCTCAGCTGGGTACCCTGTGGGTACTTAAATTCACTTACCACATGAATTTTTCTTGTAGGATTTCCACAGATGACTAAATTTCTGCCCCTCGTCATGCACATAATGCCCCAAATCAGGGATCTGGGCCCCTATGTCTCTCCTAACCCTCAATGTGATCCTCAAAACATATGAAAATAGGTTTTCCCCAACTTGTTTTGCCCAATGGGTAGGTAAGCTCAGAGCCTGTTTAACTCTACACAAAATGGCCATGAGGAGGGAGAAGGAGAACTCGTTTAGACTTGTAACCCAGTGATTAGGTGGGGTGATCCTAGTTCAACTCCTGCCTGACAAGAAGGGATTAGAGCTAGTGTGTGGTTCTGTATGATATGAGTATGATCATTTATATAATTTATATTACCATTGTTATGCAAATTGCAACTAATCTTGTACAAAGTACATCATGTAAGGTGTCACTGGAAAATCTGTGGTTTGTTAAGTATGACTGTCCTGTATCATCTTTGTATCTGAAGTTATGAATATTGGCCATCTTGTATCTTATATACATGTTGTATTCCTGTGTGATGCCCACCAGATAAAATTTATATCAAGGCTAGATAGCTATGTGTTGGTGGCTCATTAAGGACATGTCAATGGACCATAGAAGAAACTCATCCTACTCAGATTGGTCTGCCTGGATGCCTCAGCAAGAATATGTGCAATGGCTGTCCCTGTCCCTGTTGGTCATCAAGTCTTGTAAAGACATATGATATGACCCTGGACAACAACTCAGGGCAGTAACTTTCCACAAGCAGAAACTGTGAGCTGTGTTGCGACTGTAAAATAACATGCACATAGCAGAGCATACAGAAGACCACTGAAACATCCATTTTGCCTCTTTCCTGCCATGATTCTCTGGATTGTGGATTTACAATTAACTGAAGCTTTTTGAACTATGGATTGAAGACCTTCCAATCTTTTGGACTTTACTGGAAAGACTTTCCAAGCCAGCAGTTTATTCCATCTCTCATACAAACCAAAAATAAGAGCTTTGCAAGTATTTTTATTGTGAATAGGTCAGACTAGGTGGCTTCTGGAGACTCCTACTATATGGTTCCTGGGTGGTGGGTGGGCGCAAGCCCACCCACTGCTGAAAAACCCTCCCTCAGCCCAAGGGAGGAGTCACTGGTCCCAGGGATCAACTGATTATGGGGGACAAAATAATCAAAACAGGAACAGGTGTGAGGGGTCAAAGGAACAAAAGCAGAGAACCAGAGGGGGACACTGAGCAGAGAACCCCAGAGAGTGCCCACTGCTCCCAGAAGGTATCTAGGGAGTCAGCGGACGCTGCCCAGAGGAACTCTGCTCGGATACGTGACTGGACTAAGGAAGGGAAATAGGCCCCCACAGTCGCAGGATTCCCCCACAACCAAACTTTCCTCTCTGGTGTTATAGACGGTGACTTTGGCCAGCGCCAGGAAGAGGTTAACCAGGAGGATCCGTGACTTTGTGGGGCCATGGATGGGGTGTGTGTAAATAAATAAGTGAGGAGAATAGTGCAGCCAGAACCTCAATAAGAGGTTCTGGAGGAGCTGGAAAAGGGGCTGGAACCTGGCACACTCAAGATAGACACGTGCCAGCATCTACTTCATGCCACAAAACCAACAAGTGTGAAGTGAGGGGTGAACCACGCCAGGTAAACGCCCATGCTGATGGCTCCATGCGGAAACCACCATTCTGGAGAGTTCGAGGAGGCCAATATATCAGCCCCAGGCTCAGCAAGTCCCTTCCCCAGGTAGCTGAGCAGGGGTTACACTAGGTTAATTGGCACACTTGGAACTAATCACGGTCTTTCCCAGGACTTGTTAAAAGCTTCCTGGCCAGAGAAAGGCTGTGCCTGGAGTGTGAGAGTGAGGAGAGCTAGCAGAGTGTGTGTAAAGTGCCAAGATGTGGTTAGAAGGCAGAAGAATCTAGGATAAGGAGCAGAGCACTGGTCAGGAAGATTCCTGCAGGTATAGAGAATATGGGGAGGAAAATCCCCGGCCCAAAGGAGGAAAAGGAATTTCCTAGGCTTGGGAGACTAAAAAAGACTCTGCCAGAAGGCAAAGATTTAACTGGGAACTACCACACCCAGTGGGACTGTCAGAAACCAAGGCCCACCCTTGGCAAGGAGGGCAGGAAGGGATCCTGTCTGAGCAGAGTCCAAATATTAAGTCAAGGAGGCACAGGGAAGTAACCCAGGGAATCTAGCTGGTTTCCTGAAGCAGCAGCTTGATGCTGCCACTTGTATGATCCCTCAGCTAGGGCTCAGAGTTGTGGGTGGGGCCAGGGCTCCCTGCATCCTCCCGGCCATCCTCTGGAGGGACTAGAGCCCCAGGAAGACGCAAGGACCTACAAGAGCCAAGATGGGACTGGGAGCCAGCAGAATGCAAATATCTTAGAAAGATTGTATTACTCCCAGTCACCCGTAGAGGGGCGATAGGGTGATGCAGTTTCCTGTTCTACCACTAAAAGGAAACACTGGACACAAGGTAGAGAACTTTCGCCACAGAACATATACCATCCATCAACCATTATTAGTGTTCTTTTTGCACTTTGTTATCAAACTTTTCGATTTTAGTTATGAAAGGATTGGCAGCAGCAGGATTATTAGTAATGCTATATTGATCCTGCTATGTGGCTGATCTTTTGGGATTAGAAGAATCCCATGTGGGATGGAAATGGTTTTCAGTAACTACCCATCATAGAGTCCAGTGTCTGGGTGGTGAGACAAAGGCTGGAATGCCTGACTTTATTTTTAGACGTTTCTTAATAACTTTGGTGAAATCTGCTTTACTTTTGTCACTGGTTTGATATAATCTACAGATCAAATAACTACCAGTGTGGAGTGAGCCTACCATAGTTCTCTGCTGTTTGTCCTTCATTTTGCATCCATTGTGTGTGGAATTTGACAGGCATCTTAGCCATTTGACTTTAGAAGAGGATTCCTGGTTATGGACTGCGAGCAGAGAGAGGTGCCTTCCTGGGAAGGACTTACAACACAGCCCTCTGTCTCCCTTGACTAGCCAAGATGGCTCCCCGTCTTGTGTGCTAGCTTTTGTGGATCCCACTCTTAGCTACCAGTCTCTCCCCATGCATCGCATAGTGAACCTATGCATCTGTCTCCAGCTCTGTGCACACCATTGTTATGTCCAAGATTTGTTTCTAGGCACCTAAAAGTTAGGAGCCGCAGCACTTCAGCCCTTTTTGTGGATCTGGGCCTTCATCAGAGTCATCAGAAATAGGGTTTGGGTCTGTCTCTAATATGGTGAATGCAGTTTGTCCATCACTCAGAAGAGAGCTCCATGAGCCACTGTCAATAACAAACGAAATTAAAATGCAGGGGAATTTTTGGATTTGAAAGCCAAATGAGCTTGTCCTTTGGGAACTACCTAGCTTTACATTTAAACTTTACCTTATTTCTCATTGCCTTGATGACTGGAGGACAGAATAGCAGCAGCCAGGCAAAAACTGCAGGATAATCAAAAGGGCCAAGAATTGAAGATGGCTGAAAGAGCATGAAAGAGCTGCAGAAGCATGAAACAGGGCCAGAAGAATACAAGAGAACTGCAAGAGAATCAAAGACTAGGAGGTGTTGCAGAGACCCAGAGGAGCTTCAGAGCAATACATGGAACATCAAAAGGTAACAGACAAATGTAGAAGGGCCAATTGGCCCAACAACTACGGCAGAATGAGTCCTGGAAAAACATGAAAGAGGTACATGACTCCGGGATACAAGGGTGTGCTGCGAAGTATAGGAGTACTGGGGCTGTTACAAACGTGTACTTGGAACTTGAAGAGCTACAGAGTTGGCTGTTAGCAGCAGCAGAGAATTTGGCTTTTGAATTGTTCCCTAAGTCAACACTGCAGCGTTGCCACTGTGTTAGCTTCACAGACAACATATTGTATTCTAACACACTGTGCAACATGTACGCCACATGGCTACAATGCAGGTTACATGTTGTAGCATCAGCTGCCACTCATTAATTTTGTGATGGCGTGATTCAGTAGTGCATGAGTTAGACATTTTAAACAGAACTGGTCTCTAGTCTAGGCAACTCCATTACAGAAATTAAGGGCCTGATCCAGTCAATGGAAAGACTATTTACTTCAGCGAGCATTGGATTGCCCCGAAGTGTATTTTTTTTTTTCCAGTTCATTCTGCTGGCTATTAAAAGACATCAGCACAAGCAGTAACTAGTTTCAGTTTTATGCCAGTACAATACCTAACTGGTTTTCCATGAAGTCAAGCAGGTAACAATCAGTTTTGTAGAATGGATTCTGCATTATAATTTCCAAGTGAGGACAATTTAATAGAATATTTATCCACATTAACACCTGAGAGCCTGCTGAACATGGATAGCAAGATGAAACTTATTGCAGTAGTCTGGGGTTTATTCCATGTTACTTGTTCACACAAAGTCAGATGAACATAAATGCTCATGATTTGCAGCTTTTGGATTGATTATTGATTGGTTTTATTGCTGGCTATTCTATTATTTCATATTAAAAGCAAAGTCATGTCAAGTTCCTTTCTGTATTTCCAGTTTGTCTATTGTAAATTTTTTCCTTGACCATTCAGCTCTTTTGATAATGAGGTGCTCCTTTAGGGTAATAGACACTCAGGTTTTTAGCTGCTGTAGCGTGGAACACTTGTTCTCTTGATAACTTTCCTTATTTTGGAAATAGCGAATCAGCTAATTAATTTAAAATAAAGTTCTCAGACTTCTTTAGTTTTGCTTTTTAATTTAATTTATTTTTAAGGCTTTAAAGTAAGTCAGTCATTAACTCTGCACTGTGAGTTTCTGGAGTGTGGATACTCTATCATTCTATAGAACTATCTTTGTTCAGGTGGAGAAGCTAGAGGATTATGTGATACCCCATGAAGTTTGACTGCTACATCCATATTTTCTGTTTTAATGTCATGGATGTGGCTGGATCTAAGGTGGGTAGAATTATCAAAGAACAAACTGCAATTGAAATGGAAAGCTCTAGAAGGAAAACTGATCTTAGAGATGTTTTGCAAAAAAACCCCAAAGAATTAGGTTTGTGGTTTTTTTGCTTCTTGCTGTCTAAGGATGGAATAAAAAGGCCTTGACTTTTTAATGGATAATTTATACCTTTTTTTTACACATGAAATATCAGATCTTTTTTCTGCTAAAGTATAAGAGACATAGTGGTATGACCTCAAAAAATCTGAGCGAGAGCAATGTTTAATCAATCTTTAAAACCGTTGATTTTGTTAAATAGGTGTTAACTCAAACACCCTCTCTCTCTCTCAGTCTCTCTCTCTCTCTCTCAAGGATTCAACAACACTTTTCCATTTATTTGAAAGCTGAAAGGTGAAACAGCTCCCAGATGAGGTCTCTGGTTCTCTAAACTCTTCTCTAGCAAAACCAGGGATGATTACACTTGATATTCCTTATATATACATAAGATAAAGATAATATGCTTTCTTCTAAAATCCAGGGAGAGGGATGGGGAAGGTAAAAACATTATTTTTGCTTGGCCTTCCCATCACATTTTAATGTTGGCCATGCCGGGACTCTTTAAATAGTGTTTCCTTAGATGTATAGACAACTGGAAGTTGATTAATTATGTGTCATTTTAGGCAAGCTTCTGCTAGATCAGAAATCTCAATAGAGAGGATAGCAGTTAGTGGATTTCTGGCTCCTTCCGGGAGATTTTGAGATTGTTCATCAAGAGCAGTCAGTAGGCAGCCTGTGATCCAAATCTGGGCTGCCGGCGGCTTTTTGCACGGCCACAGGGAACTCTGGGTTTCAGCCCTTCAAAGCTCAGGGCTTCAGCCCCTGCTGGACCCACTGAGGCATCTATCAGGGGATGAAGTTCTCAGCCCTGACTCTTCCTGTGGAGCTGAAGCCCTCAGTTCAAGAAATCTGGACCTCAACCAAAATATGACTTCCCTCATCCTAGATCAATGAGACTCATAAAGCTATTTACTTCATGGACAATATTGCTCCTATTTATAGGAATTTGCCCTACTTTCTCAAAATGTACAGTACACTGAAATTTCAAAGGAAAAGCACTTATCAACATGAACAATATTGTTGGTGGTTATTATTACTGCAATAATGCAAAGAGACCAGGAAGCAAAATGCAACAATGATTTCCTTAATTTAGAGCGCTGCATGGTAGATAGGAAAAAAGCAAAGCCTCTAGAGGCATTTAACACCGCATAGCCTTCTTTAATTAGTCCAGTCATGTCAGTAATACATAATCTATCCATAAGCATCAGAGGATAATTCTGGGAAGATAGGATCACTAAGCTGTGGGAAACACTAGAGAGCACTGTTGGGCATTTGTTGTTGAACTATTGGTAAATGAGTTTGCTACTCAGATAAAGTATAATGTCTGCCAGTATGATTTCCCTTTTCTTAGTGTGCTTTCTTATGAGGACCACAAAGTATTCATCTTTCCAGACTTGTGTCTGGTACACAACAGGAAAGAAGGGGATATACCACATTTTCAAGGCTGATCAAAGATGGTAGCATATTGCTGGAAAATCCTTTCACCAACCCAATTTTGCATGTTTGCTAAATGTTCTAATCTCATAGTGCAGGGTGCATCTCTCCTGTATCATGCTGACAGTGATATAACTTGATGTTAATGAGTGATGAGTGGCTAACATCCTGCATGTACTGAATTGAGACCGCAATGTGTGGCTGTATCCTTAAGATTTATGCAGAAAATTTACCCTAATGTCTTAGGAATTTGGCTGACTCTTAGAACTAGTCCATTTCTGTTAACCTGAACCACTGACAATGGGGCTTTCTTTTTCATGATTCATTACATGAGCTAGAAGAATTCTAAGAATCCTTGTCATATATTCCTCACTCTTTCCAATGGCAGCAAGATTGGTTTGAACTTACCACATTGGTCTTCATTTCCTATTTAAAAGTCTATCTCAGATTTTTCATTGTTCACCACTATATTGTAGGTGTATAATACAACATAATATATTACATAGTGCGTTTTGCTGTTTTTTCTGTGTGTATAATGGAGCATTATGTAGTCATCCAATACTTTAGTTGTGAATAGATGCTTCATCTTAATTTTTTTGTCCTATGTGAAGCAAGTACTTCAAATAAAGGAGGCTGTCCATAACAGTTAAAAAATGACAAGAGTGGAGCAGATCTTCTAATCATACATTGAGAGAAATTTTTCTCTTGGTTACACTGAGGAATCAATGAGACTGCATCTGTGCCATGCCCTGAAAATTTGGCCCAATGATCTCTGGAAAAAGGGTATTTTTCTGCCCCCATCCTTAAAAAAAAAAGCCAAGGCATTTGAATTACACAAGAACAGTATAGTTTCTCTTCTAATGTTGCTTCTCATTGCCTTTTTCACTTTTAATCCTTATTTGGTTTTGCAGCAAACCTCTGGAAAAAAGATGTTGAACTTGCTAGATTGTACACAGAAATGCTAAAAATACTGCCCTTTGCTCCAGGATCTCTCATGGCTTTTATTCAAGGTAGTGGATGACCCCACTGCAATTAAACTGGTGGAGGGGACCTTTGTAGTAGGAGGAGCTTGGATGGTATTTTATCTGTTTTGTAATCGTAACACCTACAGACTCCAGGGGAGACTGGCCTCCTTCATGCTAAGCACTAAACGCATAGGAGACAGTCCTTGCCTGGCAGACCATAGTAGATAAGACAAAGAGTTGTAGGGGAAATGAAGGCGCAGAAAGGTGAAATGATTCGCACAAGGTGTTAGAGCAAGTCAGTGACATGGCCAACCTGACAAAAGAACGTGCATCTGTGGACTCCCATTTCAGAGCCCTGTAGCCGAGACCATGCTGCTGCTAACCACCCCGTGACTAGCATGGTCTCTTGTCAAGCCTCAGTTAAACCTTATCCACATGTCCCACCCAAGAAAAGTTTGGAAAATTAGCTGTGTCCTTCAAAGTGATGTCAGAGTTTGATGACCATAATTAATGATAAATAAGTGGTCACACCACAGGCTGTTACTAAAGCCACCCTCCTCCTGCCAGCTCCCTCTCAAGTAAATCAGATGGTTTTTAGCTGAAGCCTCTTTGGCCATAAGAACCCTGCTCATGCATGGATAGAATCATAGATTCACAGAAACTAGAAGGGACAAAGAGAGATCCTCAAGTCCAGACCCCTGCACTCATGTCAGGACCAAGGATGTAGGAAAATGAGACTGTGGCTGGTAGTCCTACACGTATAAAATGTATTGTAATGGTGAACACTCCAAGGGATGATTGTCGTATGTAACTTGCTGCAGGGTAATGGTGTCCTTTAATTGTTTCAGGACAGCTTCTGCTTCAGTGTTAATTTTGCTCTGACAGAAAAAGCCAGTCTCCTTTTTCATTTTTGCAATAATCCTATTCTTGGGCCATTTTTCATAGTGACTGGGCACATGAGACTAGATTTATCCCTGGAGTAAGTCCCCAGAAGCCATTAGAGTTACACAATGAATGAATTTAGCTCAAACAGTCTAATCTTTCTAATAACTTTTCTCTATCTGGGACACAAGAAATCTGTAAAGATATCGATCCAGCAGAATAGTACATTATTAACTTGCACTGATGGTCTTTGTGACTGACAAGATGGTTGTAATAAGCAAATTCTTATCAGTGATCAGCAGGAAATAGACATCAGGACCAACAAATGAAGGGAAACTATGCCACAACCAGGAAACATGATTTCAATCCTTATTCCCATAAGGTCCATTATATGAATGTCACATGTTCATCATTTTGTACTACAGACTCTCAGCTTGAGCCCTGCTTTCTGTTTGGGACTATCTCGATGTTGTGATAAAGGTAAATGGATCAGACATTATTATCTATATTTGTTTTCCATTGTGTAATTGTTCCCATGGTGCTTACAGGATCTCTGTCTCCCTCATCCTCCAACCCCCCCGTTGACTTGGATCTTTCCTAAGTCTCTAAGCTGTTCTCGATTTTTACCCTGTTATTTTATTCCAGAGGCACACATGAGTTAGCTACCCCTTGAATTCATGACTTGGTTGCTTCCAGTTTTGTATTTCCTTGGGGCATTCTATAGTTATGCCAGTTGCGAAAATTGGGCGTGTGGGGGGGGGGGAACTGTGTTTGAAACAGTATTAAAATCATTGTCCACTTGACTGACCGAAAGGTGACAAAGTCTAATTCTGAACCATACTGCAGACAGCATGTACAGCATGTACTATAAACTATGCCCGTAGGACTGTGCGCTAGCCAGGCATAAAATGGTAAAGGTAGACTTCATTTATTCTATTAATAAAGATGTGAGGCTCATCTGAATTTCATATTAAAGTACCATGTTGCATAATGCACACATAATCCACATAACTGCAACAAAAAAACACTCTGTGTATTATCTAGCACAAGGGCTCCAATACGACCTTCTGGTGCTACAATAATGCAGTGACTGTAAGTACACATGAAGTACATATCCCTCAAATGAATTGTTGGCTTTGTTAAGGAGAAGAATCAGATGACAGTAGGTACATGCAAGAACACAGCAAAAACCAGGGCAGTGTTTATTCCATTATTTTTCTCATCTAGATAATTTAGGAATCTGGGGCCAGAACCTCGGATGATGTTAATTGTCCCCATGCACAATGGAACAATGAGAATTAAAATCAGCTGTGACTCTTCCCTTTGGGATTTAATAAATACTTTAAACCAGCCAGAACAAGTGAGGAACTCAGTTCTGTTCTCACTCATTCCCATGTGACTTCAGGCAAGTCTACACTACAAAATTTAGTCAACCTGTTATGTTGACATATAGCTATTGCTGTCATTGAATCAATATCACTGTGCTCCTTGTTTTGGCAGTGCTTGTCCTCACCAGGAATGCATGCATCAATTTAACTGCCACCATGGGGCATTGTGGAGTGGTTCCTGAAAGGAAGCAACACCATGTCTACACTGACGCTACGTCAAACCAGGGGTATTGCTGGCGCTGGGCTTATGGGGCTTGAGCCCTGAGTCTCAGCACCTGAGCCCCAGGTCACCTGTGGTGGTGGTTGGAGTGGTGGTGTGCAAGTCCCAAGTCTCAATGTCGAACTTTGGCTCAGGCACAATGCCTCTCTTGGAGGTGGAGTCATTAAGTCAGCGTAGTGAGTGAGTTACATTGATGGCACTCCATTTTAGTGTAGATGCTTTTATTTTGACATAACCAGTGTCACGTTAACCTAACACAGTAGTGTAGACGAGGTCCCTGTGTTTAGAAAACTAGGTTCAATACTTGGAGACCTTATATTTAGCAAACCTTACTAAATAACAGATGGTGTATTTCATCAACCCATCTCATTGCCATGCATGACTAAACAGTCTCTTACTTCTTAGAGCAGGAGATATAGAGCCTGATTCTGCAACTCAAATGTTTAGTGCATACTTACACAGGCAGTAATGGGGTCAACAGCATTATACTGGAGTAGGCACTACTCAGTATGAGCAAGGGTTGCAGTCAGAGAGGATAGACAAGGCTCCGGAGGAAAATAATATGTTGGCAAAAACATAGCAAAGTATCATGAACTTCTTTTTTGGTTGTAATTTTCTTACCCCTTCCTACCTTATTTTCCAATCAGTGCTGAATATGGAGGTAAAAATACCCACCTAACAGATCAGTGTAAGGATTAATTTGCTAGCATATAAAGTTGAAAATGCAGATCGCTGCAGTACATGTGTTAAGTAACAAGGTTAGCTGTG
Source organism: Podocnemis expansa (assembly GCA_007922195.1). Taxonomy (NCBI): domain Eukaryota; kingdom Metazoa; phylum Chordata; order Testudines; family Podocnemididae; genus Podocnemis; species Podocnemis expansa. Next base: position 11,379,979 of record ML681973.1, read on the forward strand.
AAGAATTAATCTTACTATTTTATTTCACTTATTTTAATATACCAAATGAAATCATCTCCTGTTTCAAAGCAATTGAGAAGTGCTGAAGGAACTCCCAGTCAGAGAGCAGCTGTGGGTGTACCATAAATCTGACATTTTCTCAGGTTCCTGGCATTTTGTCCATTTATATATATCATCACCATGACTACAGCGGTAACATTTAAAATAATTCCAATGTAAATCTGACAGCACCTCCTTAGATGTGCTTAAAATCATGTAATTAAGTAAGAAAAAGCAGCTGATTGAGAAGGTTAGAACTGCCTTACAGAAGATTATAGTACATTTCATGATTAACAATCAGAACACTCTTTTCCAAACCTCTACCTAATTTAGCAGACTGAGGCATCAGCAGAGAAGCAGACTACAATCTTAAAGCTGCAACGTGGAGAAAAAAAGTAACTTCCCATCATTTCCCCTACTCTCCTGATGTTTATCACAGGAAAGATTACTTCTCACTTTGCAATTTGGTGGCTGTTGTGAGTTAACAGAAGTTCAGAAAAGATGAAAAGGTCAGGTGCTATAATTTTCCTTACCCTCGACAGATCATAATTAGGAAAGAAAATGGTATAAAACCATGTCCGTTTATTAACAGACACTATGCCCATAAGTTTATGATACTAAAGCGAACCATTCTTTTTGCAATCTTAAAACTATAGGTTGCTCTGGATACAGAGGTAAATGTTTTGTTCACGTTTTTGTTTTCAAAACAAATCTGTGCAACCACATAGGTTAACTAATTCTAACATGTAAAAGGTGCCATCACAACTGTGTGTTTGCATGGTACAGTCTGCATAGAATGAAAGATTATGGAGTTTTTTTAACTAGAGTATCCTGATAAAACATTCAAAGCTAAAAGAGCTGTTGATTAATCTGTAAATTTAGCTGAAACACACCTTGTTTTAAAAAAAATGAGTGTCCGTGGATTTTTCTTGCAAGAACTGCTGGCCTCAAGACTGCTCCACATGAGGCACAAGAAAGTAACAACAATTAGATATTTTGGAATGATGGTGCATTTTCTTCCCCCTGCATCCATGTATAAATATGTATGAATGAGGAATCTTCCAGGGAAATTGTCAGCTCTAATCAAAGTGAGAATCTTTAAGGGGAATTACTGTAGTGGAATCAAATAGTCGACATTACTACACTATTTTAGACCAAGTAATTCTGTCTTATCCAGTGGTCTTTGCTGTATTTACTGTTCGTTCGTAATCTCCTTCAGGAGTGTTCCCTGTCTCCATTTGTGTTTATTAAATCAGAGTCAGTTTGTTGCTACATTGTCGGCTGTGTAGCCATTAAGAAAATCCTAACTTATCTCTCATGCCATTTGTTTGCTCTTCCCTTCCCTTCTCAGTGAAGTCAAATTGACACAGACTTCCATGTTTCCCTAATAAAGTTTTAGCTTCTTCTCCATGCACTCCTAAAGTGCCCATATGCCATGGCTGAGAAAGTTATAGAATTAGCTAAAAATAGAGAAAAGAAGAAAAATCTACTCACAATACCTTTGATGAATTCAACCCAACCAAAAAGGATTTCTTAAATATAGGGAGAAATGGAGACATTTTTGGTGGACAAGCCGAACTTTGCGTGTGTTTTAGTGTTGAAAAAAAATGCTAGGTGTGTGTGGGGTTTTTTTCTTCCAAAAAAGGCAAGGGAACTGATAAAAGCTAAATATTAATAATTTCCAAAAGCAAAACCCTTTAGAACCAGAGATCTCACAAGTATAATCAAGAAATTATGGTGACTAATCACTGATCGATAGAGCAGATATCTCTTTTATCCAATAACCTCTTATCTTTGTAATAAGTACCACTTTTAATTTCTTCTTTATTTTGTCTCTGCTGATGTTATTTTTGCCAATATTACTAGGATTTTTGTGTAAGTAGCAGTTTCACCAGCTAGTAACTGAGAAGGGCCCTGGAGAAGATTACTCAGCCAGCTCTCTGGGTTACACAGTACAATGCCTTCTACAGAACAATAGCAGAGTTTGACAATGTGGTGTACAATAGTGGTAGTTTTCCAGAGATAAGACTGCAGCAGTAGTGGTGGACAAGGGAAATAATTTGGCGAAGTTGCAATGGCCAGTAAAAGAAGAGATTGATATCCTTTGGTGCTATGGAATACCTACTGGTGGGGGATAAAAAGGCAGTGTATGGTTACAATCTGTCCAATCCACCAGTAGTCATCATTACTAAACTTTTTCACCTTGCTTAACATCCTGACTCTTTGTGTGACCTTGGTCAAGTCACTTAAAATTTCAGTTTTAATTTCCTCATCTTTAAGTCACTACTAACCTCCCTGCCTCACCTGGAGGCTATTAATTAGTTATGTGCTGAATATTGTCATCTTTCCCCTCTTGCAGAATTTAACATGTATTATAGTGAGAATTAAAAAATAGAAAAAACTGTCTTATTGCTGGAGGGATGGGGTGAATTCAGATGCTGTTTAAAAAGCCCCGCATATATCACTCTTGCTGGGAAGGTGAAGACTCTAATTTAAAAAAAAAATAAAACTCATTAGGAAAAATTCTGGCATTGATTTCATTACCAGCATATATAAAATCAGTACAAAATATTCTTTACATAAGCAGCTTCTGCCAGTGTGATTGAATATTTCCATTGCTGCAGGTCAGCCTGTGCAAATTAACACAAATATTCAAGTATTAAATTATTCCTTCTGTAAGGCAAAGGTTTACTGAAAATGGGGTTCTGTCATACATCTATCCACCAACCTAACTAAATGACAAGACAGTGTGCAGTCTAAAGGAATTATTGTCACAGAGAAGATAAGAACATGAAGTAGACATTTTAAATTCAATCCTGCAATTAACTTACCTCAAGGTGATGTTACAGGATTTACACCACCAGAAGGTTGCTGAGGTAGAAGGCTGTTCTGTAATAAAATTTCAGTTACCAGTGTAGTACACAGTTAATCTGAAAAGCAAATCTTATAAAAGATTTGATTTTTTTAGGTGCTTGTAATAAAACATGGGAAAAGAAACGGCTAAAGAGGATAAAAAAGATATGTTTCTAACATATTTATTCTGGGTCCTTTGAGAAATTGTGAGAGACTTGCACTCTATACATTGACTAGCTAAATACAATAGTTAAGGGAGGTCTCTGATAGTGTTGATTTTGACTCCTGTTATTGGGAAGAAACCTACATTTTATCTAACCTAAAAGCTAAAGGGTGTAGATCAGTGATGCCAAGATTGTGGCTTTAGCCTACATGTATTTGGGGACAGTGGAGCCCACGACTGTGATGGAAGATCATTGCACTCTATCTGGGCAACATGAACAGAGGACCTGTCCCATCTTCCTTCTCTAGGAGGTACCAATGGCTGTGTCTACACTATGGGCTTAAGTTAACCTAAGTAAAGCCCGGGCCACATTTGGCGTTCACTAAATTGACTTAAGAGCTTCCTTAAGTCGACTTAATAACTCCTGCCCTTGAAGTCGACTTAAAGGATTAAGTCAAGTTTATAAAGTTGACTTAAAACAATGTGGCCATTAAAGTCAACTTTATAAAGTTGACTTAGTGCAGTGGGGCCATTTAAGTCGACGTCATAAACAACCTCCATTCCCAAGGTGTTTGTATCTTTGAGGTTCTACTGTAATTTTATTCTGAGGGGTATCTAAGTAGCGCGAGGGAGAGCTATATTTTCTGTTTAATGGGAGTCTATTAGTTTGCTTTTTTTTCTTTCCATTCTGAAACAGAATCAAACCAAAAACATCTTGACGTTTATCAGAAAATGAATTTTTTTCTCAGGTCAGCTGAAACATTTTCTTTGGATTAAAAAGAAATTAAATGACTTGTTCTGCTTTCAACTCCTCTTTTCTATAAAATAAAAGAAACGGCAAAGGCCTTTCAGAATGGAATGTTGAAATGTGGTGCTCTGAAAGGGCACAATGAAGTCTTTTTCCTGTATCAAAATATTTTTTCAAATTTTTATTTCAAAACAAAATTTCAACCAGCAACATGTTTCTAGAGGACATTTTTGCTTTTGTTAAATAGGCATTTTCCAATGGGAGAACATTCTGATGAAAATATTCCAGCCAGCTCTATAGCTCTATCTCTATCTCTATCTGTATTTTGAGTGCTGGTATCCTTGCAGCATGATAGCTATGGAAAAGTGAGCTAGATTCTGCTCTGGCTTGGACAGTTATTAAAATTACAGAGTTTACTATCATGGAACAGAGAATATTGATTATATCTTTTAGGTCACAGCTTGACTTTGACAAGCAGATTTGAATTGCTGGCCCTGGTGCTGAGTTGCACCTCTCAAAGGAATAGCACGGGGTTAGGGGAAGCTGAGAAGATGGTTTTAAGTGACCTTTGCCTCCAAAAATTCTAGACACCCGGTTTAAATTATAGCAGCTCTGCCAGACAAGAAAAATGAGCATGCAGTGTGTTCTCCACCACCATGCCTTGTCCTTCTTGGGCCACGCCTCAGCACACTTGTATGCAGGGTCTGTTGAAGGCCCATTCTGTGAACTGTATGCTACCCAGGGAAATACCTAGTAGCTAAGGAGATCCCTGCGAATGAGAGTATTTGTTCTTATTGCACATTCAGATGTATTATGGCTATATGATGATCCAGGAAATAATTATGGAAGTAATAAATCCTTTTGCCTCTAATTGTAGAGATTCTGGGAAAGCTCTGAGTTTAGCAAAGGATCAGAATCAAGCAGCTTTACTCATTTTGAAGAGCACCTTCCTCTGCAAATCAGGAGTGTAGCTAGCTTCCTTTTACTGACCAGGCCCCTGAGTCTGCAGTGTAGGTCCCACCATGGGCAGCTTCTGGTCACATGACTGGAAGCTGCTTGAGATGCTCCAGTTGGTAAATAACAAGTAGAGCTGTGTAAGGAGGAGGGAGGGGGCAAGGTGGTGAGATGAGGCCTGCTCACTGTAGCACCTAGCAGCAGTGCAAACTTTGCTGCCCTGCAGTTGCAGCATTGATGTTTGTGAAGCTACCAGGTGTCGTAGTGGGTGGGCCTCATCTCCAAGTGGATGAGCCCTGGTCCATCCAGGCCCACCCATGGCTATCCCCCTGGTGCAAATAGTCCCACTTCTTTCAGTGGGACCATTCATGGAGTAGCATGCAATTCAGTGTAAGCAAAAGTGGCCGAATCTGGCCCGAGTGTTCCCTAAAGGACACAATAATATCATGGTTGATCAGTATCATGTGCTCCAAAAAAGAGTGTATGGGCCTATGTGAGAAGGCATTATTATTTCATGAAAATTTACCAGAAGTCAGGAAGTCTTTGTAATCAAAGTTGTAAATGGCAGGGGGAGGGGGGATCAATGGGCATAGTGGGGAAAAAAATTAGAATTATTTGGCTACAGCTTTTTGGCTTCACACATGATAGGTAGTGTTTGTAGTTTGAATCTGGTTTGTCACATAGCGCTAAAGATGTGGCTTGCTTATTTCTCATCGTGCAGAAACTAAAATGCAGCCTTTATTCACTCAGATAGCCTTAAGTGAGCAGTTCCGGTGATATCTTGCTGTCAAACTGCCAGGTCTGTGACCTAATGATGCAGTGCCCAAAGCAAAGAAAAGCGTTCCTACTCTAGAAGGCATCCACCACACATGGTTGTGTCGTCACTAGGTTAACTTCAGCAGGAGGTAACCTGTGTTAACTCACCTGTGTTACAAGGCAACTGTAGCTTTTAGGACTCCCCACTATGATTTACGTTGACCAGCGAACAGGGATTAAAACTACACTGGCACTATAACACAGGTTAAAAAGACACTCTTTTCCTAATGAAGAGAAGACTTGTATTATGTTCTTGACTGAGCTCTCACTGAAGGGTATAGGACTTCTGCCAGTGAATTATGTGGGTGCAGGGGCATCTGAATCTGGGGTGCTGCTGGAAGCAAAGGGTGTTTTGCACCAGGATGTGTCACAGCAGAGGCCAGGGAAGCGCTGCCAGTCCCCTCCCAGTGGCTGACAGGCACAGGGCAAAGGAGCCCTGATATCTCAGTGCAGCCCTCGCTACCCTGCTGCGTGCCCCACATTGCAATGAAGCCCTTGCCACAAGGCACTGGACATCTTTTCCAAATTCTGATGATCACTCTGAAATTAATACATCCTCACACCCTGTTTGCTTATCCATCTTTTTTCCTGATGCCTTGTAGCATGGACTGGGTTTTGTGACCTCCATGTCTTCTTGAAACCATTGTGTTTTCACTACAGCTCTCTACCATCCTTCTTCTATGCTCACACTCAATACAGTCCAGCATCTCTTTATCGCACCAGATCTTTCATTCAGGGCTTTCTGCTTAATACCTGCAGTTTCACTGTACTGTTATTTCGTTTTCATACTGTGCTATGCGTAAAGCTACATTTACGATTATTGACTCCTCTTTTATAAATTTTTGCTGTCAAACTCCAACTCACAAAGGGGTAGTCGTGTTAGTCTAGTCCAGCAAAATAATCATGGACTTAGATTTTCCTCCCACAAAAGCTCATGAGATAAATAAATTTGTTAGGCTTTAAAAGTGGTACCAGACTCCTTGCTTGTTAAACTCCAATTCAGCATGTCATACACTGTTTCAAGATGCTAAACTTACTCTGCAGTTGTTGAGTCCCCATCCCCCACACTCTTTTCATACTGGCATATTTTTGTAGGTCATTAACACTGTTGTTGGTATTGTCGCTGATCAATTCAAGTGTAAATTTTACATATGTCACTTGCTTTAGTGAGAAGCAAATTCCAATGACAAGTTGAAGGTCACTTTTGCAATCTGTCCCAGCTGAAGTAACAAAAAATACCACCACTCAAATCATAATTATTTTTGCATGGATATTTTAAAGTTTTGGATTGGAAGTGTGGTACCAGAATTTGAGAGTGTACAAGCCAAATTCTGATCTTAGAAAAGAAACCCATGTAGGAGGTATTCCTGCACTTGTGCTGAGCTCCACTGAGTTCACTGGGATTTGGTACAAGTGTCAGGTTCCTCCTTTGCAGTGGTGGCAGGCTCAAAGGCTAAGTGTTTTCCTGGCTTCCACTTTTGCCAGAGCAATTCTGTGCCCATATTTGGTAATTACATGTCTGGACACCTGGCTTCTGGGTTCAGTCATTTATTTAGATATGTGCAAGATCATCATTCAGATTAGCAGTAATTGCAGGTACTCTGGGCCCAGCCACAAAACTGGCCCTGAAAAACTCTGAATTCCCACTGGGTAACAACTGTGACTTTTTCCCAGCTCAAATTTAGAATAATTTGAGAGAGTTTCTCTGACTGTTAGTGTAAACTACTGAACTCCAGAGCGGTAGCCATGTTAGTTTAGTCCAGCAAAGCAAACAAGGAGACCGGTGGCACTTTTAAAGATCAACAAATTTATTTATCGCATGAGCATTTGTGGAAGAGAATCCATCTGATGAAGTGGGGTTGTCTCCCATGAAAGCTCATGCAATAAATAAATTTGTTAGTCTTTAAAAGCACCACAGGACTTCTTGTTGTGCAGCTGAGCTGCACGTGTTTGCCCACTCTGTGCCTGATCTACAGGGCGTGTAAGTCTGTCATGCTCCGACCTATGCTCTAAGTCTTTCACATGCTGTGACTCTTTAGCTCAGGCTTTTAACTTTAGAGTTCCCTGGTTCAGGTCTTACTGTCAGCAAAAAAGGCAGTCATTATATTTACAGGGCTTTTATCAGGTAAATTGTAAATCCCAAAGCAAAAGAAAAATATGAATAAAGCAATATAGGTGTAAGTACATTGCTATTAAAACACAGTTTTTAATAACTTCTCTTTTTAGAAACACTTAGACAATAAACCGCTCTTCTGTTTAAAACCACCACTCCCAAATTTCATATGTGGTAGACATAATGCTGATACAGGTTGTGAATGATGCACACCATCGTGGATGGGAACAGTGTTATTTTGCATCTATTGTGCTGGAGCTTCAAATGTCTCCTCCCTCTGGTATGTTTTTTCCTCAGTGGTGATTAAATTCTGTCAAATGGTATAAAGGTTCCTGGGATTTTTGTCTGTTTCACAGGCACTGTCTTCCTGAACAGCAAAGACTCAACCATTGTGCCAAAGGTCCTGATTCAAAACTTGTTGGAGTGTTTGCATTGACTTCACTGGGCATTGGAACCGTTCCTATAATTCTGTCTCTATAATTCTGATGCCCTGAGAAATTTTGGCTTAGTATGTGATGCAGAAAGACAGGAGAGATGTGTCTTTATTCATCAGGGTATAGAATAATCACCTAGGGGTATGTCTACACTGGAGCCTTAGGTCAACTTAAGTTGACCTAAGGAAAGCTCAGTCCACATTGAGTATGTATTAAATTGGCTTAATAACACCACCCCTTAACATTGACTTAAGGCTTAAGTTGACCTTATTAAGTTGACTTAAGTCAGTGTAGATGGGGCATAGCCCTTAAGTCAACTTAATAAGGTTGACGTAAGCGTAAAGTAGACCTAGCAGTTGCCAGTGTGGACATGGGCAGTCTACAAGATTTTGGAATGTGGCGTCTCTAAGTCAAGTTAGCAAGGTTGGCATTAAGTCAACTTAAAGTTGACCTTGTTAAGTAGACTTGGCAGAGCTTCCAGTGTAGACATACCCCTAGAGAGGTTAGGAAGGACTCCATTTCCTTCAGTCTTCTGTGCTAGCCACATTCTGCAGTGTTTAAGCCATATAACGGTGTTGGCTAGGTGAAGGCAGCGTTTTTCTGGTTCCTCATTGTGTTAGGGTTGTGCGTGGCACAAAGACATAAATGAACTGCTCATCGTTAACTGTTTGAAATAGGTTTTGGTGGCTTCCTAAGAGTTTCCTCTATGTAGTAAGTAGGCCGCTGCTTACTGAGCAATGTGGGTGCTCTATGTGGTTTTACTGTATTTGTCAAAAACATTTTATTAAGCCCCAGTTACAATAAAATGTGAACATGCTACACCACATATTACATATGCAGGAACAGGTTAATATTGAAAGAATGACTGGAAAAATGTGTCTCTTTTTATGGCTGTGTCATCTCCCTACAACCGGGGGCTAAAGTGGGAAAGCGCACACATGCACAAACAAGGAAGAGAAACTGTTTCTTGGCTGCCTACCTCTGCACCTGGGTGGGCCTTCTAAACCCAGTAGCAGCTGGGCCAGCCTATGCTGATGCCAACTATTCCAGGAAGTGACTGACTGGGTAAGAGGGATCCAGCTGCCTCTCTGCCTGCATCAGTCTAGGGTGAGAAGGACACTGCAAGGACTTGACATGGCTGCCCTGAGACTCATCAGATATTTCTCAAGTCATACACGTTAGGAGCAATGAAACTGTAGAGTCATGGAAGGTGAAACTGTCAACAGTGCTGCAGAAATGCTGGTTGTACATACATATGTTTGATTTTGTATTATATGGTTTATTGCTGGGCTATGAAATAAGCACTTCCTCATGCATTTTAAGAGATAAATACAGCCATACTGTCCTACCCAATAGCTCACAGGAGCTATGTGACATTCACTTCACTGAGCAATCCCTGGGCTTGATTCTCACAACTCTTACATGTGAGTCCCTGTTACTCCCCTGCTCAGACTGTGACTTCCTTGTGGTCAAGAGGGCAGCAATGATCCCCTGATACATCCTGTTAAAAGTAAGTAGGGAACAATCATTGGCTTTGAATGGCGTAGCTGAGCACATAGGAGTGGACGTAAGCTGCTACACCAAAAGGCTGTGCGTAAATTATGCTCCTCCTTGGACAAGGTCTGTGCAGGAGGGGCACTATGGCTATGTCTACACTGCCAAAGATATTGCAAAATAGTTATTTCAAAATAATTGTTTTGAAATAGCATTATTTCAAATTTATTGTTTTGAAACAGGAGTCTAGTGAGGACTATTTTGAAATAAGGCAGGAATTCTTATTTCAAAACAGAATCTTCACTAGACTTTATTTCAAAATAGGGGAAGGCAGGGAAAAGTATAGGGCCATTATTTCAAAGAAATCCAATGCCACAGCTTGGAATGGCTTTTTTTGAAATAACTATTTTGAAAGAATTGCTCTTTTGAAATTAAATGAGGTTTAGTTATTTTGAAATAGTGCTTTGTTTTTTCAAAATAATGAAGTGCTTATTTCAAAATAAAATGACTGCATGGAGAGGTTAAAAGGTTTTTCAAAATAAGCCTTCTTATTTTGAAAAAGCTTTTCAGTGTAGACATACCATTTTGGGGCTCTTGGAGTCACAGTTCATTCTTCGGCCTGCTCCTGAGGTGCCGTGCCATGCACAGCCCCTGATGCTGGCCCTTGTAATCTATCTCAAGACCAGGAAAACTTTCTGCAATTCATTCATTTTCTCCCTCTGTTTCCTCTCATTGCTCTGAGTTGCAGGCACCTAAATAATTCCTCTTCATCCTTGACATATATGAACTTTAAATATTTATAGGTGAAATTGCCACCCTGATAGTTGGTTAACCCGACTATCCACGGCTAACTCTTTCCCTCTCCTCCAACATCGCTCTGTCTACCCCTCTAATTGCATTAGCTGCAATTCTCTGATCTCCCCTCTTCCTGGGATGGGGGTGCTCAGAACTGAACCAAAATTCCCAGTGCAGTCACATCAAAGCTGTTTGTAGAGATATACCTATCTGCCCCATAGCTGGGTTGGTCTGCTGTCAAAGAGGCCTGTGAATCCTTTGTTTCCTGGGTAGACTTTGTTGAAACAAGGCCATCAAGACTTTTGCCACACCTGTCCACACTCCAGTGCTTGGACTGAGGTAAAAGGCACTAGCAAAGCCATAGAAAGCCAGGGAAGGGAGCCCTATCTGAAAGCACTAAGTAGGCCATGTTAGACCTTGGCCTGAGGAGGCAAATAGGAACATCTGTTTCCCAGGCTGGGGTATATAAATAAGCCTGGTGGGGAGCAATCTAAGGAGGCATGGTCAGGGTGGAAGGTGAGAAGTTAGTAGTTCGATGTGCCTCCTGGTTTTGTAAGGGTAAGGCCTGCTTGGGAGTGGGTAGTGTAGTCTTCACTTTCGTAAATAAACTGGCATGGGTGTTTGCACCTCCTGGTATTCAGAGCAGGGAGACCACTGAGAGGACTGGGAGTTACTGCCTACAGTGCCGTATCAAATTGCAACCTTCCCACTGCCTCCCAAATCATCTTTAGGTTTACTGATATTCACGTTCATCCATCATACTGAATTGAAATCTGAGTTTAGGATTATTTTCCCCACTAATATATTAATTTGCATCTTTCCAGTTGATTCTGATTTCTTTTGGTAGGATTACGCCATATATAACATGATCAAGGGCATATTCAAAGAACTACAGGAAAAATGTCCTACTAGTCCATAGCTGAAGTAATCAGCAGAAGATCTTGACTGCACCTGATTCTACATGGCACCCCAGAATGGTCAACATCAGTGTATGGAGAGACTGTTTGAGGGACTGCCTCATCTTTCACAAAATTTAAGTTCCACATGAGTATCTATGCCAGTGGTTTTTCCATCAGTGTGTCATAAGAACTGTCCGAGTGTGCCAAGAAATTTTGTACAAAAGTAATGAAAATCAATATAAACCAAACATTGTTTCTTCTTAAACATTTTCCCCAACTGAAATTACAACTCTGAAAACTTGTGAAAATTAATGATCAAATGCAACATATCGGTTTTCTGATTCTAAACCATTAATATTCTAAATCCAGGTGGCCAGAGGGCAAAATTGAGATGACATGTATTTTTTCCTGTGGATTTGAAACATTAATGCATATGACCCTTTTTTAGCTTGTCGTACACATTGTGTTGCAAACATCTCTAGTAAGACTGTAACCATAGTGAATTTAAGTAAATGTGATGTTTATGAACAATCAATTCAACTGAAAAAGTACATGTGCCATGGAATTGTTTGTCTCATTGAAGTGGGCTGTGTTACCGAGAAGGTTCGGAGCAACTGATCTATGTTACAGGCAGATAGCGGAGAATCTGGAGTAGGGGATCAGGCAGGGTGCAAGGACAGGAGTCCTAGAATCCATGACCATGGAGCGTAACCATTTCAGTCGGTTAGTGTGGTATGTGGTTTGCGCTATGGCCCCAGTGAGTGCAAGAGTTGGTGAGTTACTGTCTTCTGGGGATTGTAAGGAAAAAATTTCAATTAGCAATAATCATGCCTCAGATTAACATCATTGGCTATGATACTGCCAGTGCACAAAGCTGACCACCTCATGCTCTTAGTTTGTTTCTCTGCATGTTTACTTGGGTTGTTCACAGTGACTAGATTTGCCATGAGAGATATTGGAAGAGCATTTGAAGCATTATGACAAATACCTGTGAAATATTTCGTAACCAGTTCAACAAGACAGAAAGAAGCAAAATAACGGCTAGAGAAGAAAAGTGACCAGATGGGTGAAGACTATAGCTGAAATAAGAGGCATGATGTATCATCATATTTCTTTGAACTCTGTGGGAAAATGTAAACAAAGCCTGTTATTTCTCTGGATCGGAGATGGGACATTATAGGAGGATTATGTTAATACTAACTAGCTTCCCTGCTTTCAAATCAACTCTGATGAGGCAGTAAGCTATAAGGAAGTCGCTTGGCCCTTTTATTGAATCTGTGGGGGAGAAGTGGAGCTGTCTGTGCAATAAAACATTGGAGCAATGGGCCAAGGAAGAACTTGACTCTCCTCTCTTTTAAATGCCTGTAAGTCCAACAGGACTATTTCTGAGTCCCACCAGTGGATGTGACAGCAACATTGGACTTGCAGTGAACAAATTTCAAGTAGCATCACATTTAAAACTGGAATAACAATGATTTTTAAATCCCAAAGTGGTGTCAGGATGTTCTAGTTCACTCTCTCATTACACACCTAGAACTGATCTGCAGTAAGCCAGGATGGGCACTTCTGTGTTATTTACTTTATGGCTTTGTGCTGGAAAAAATTTTCTCCCACAAGTGATCGACAAAAGCTGTCCAGATTGTTTTCATAGTCTTTTGTTCTTAGGGGGTATTGCTGAAGAAACAGTGCATGTTTGGGACCGTTCCTTGTTCCCTGTTATTCCTGTCTGCCACGTAGGCCACTTGCCATTGACAGTCAGAGTAACTCCAACACCTCATCTGCTTTCCGTAGGTTACAACAGAGACTAGCTCAACACCCATCAGGTCCAGGGTAAAGGAAGCCAACCAGCCTCTTTTTACCTCTTTCCTGGACGGTCCTGTGCACTCCTCAGCCCAAGTGAAGGGATGGAACTTTATTATTTGTTTGCTTTCACAAAAACTCTGCTACTCTTGGAAAAAAATAACCTTTTGCTACTACAGTATATGGAAACTGCCTGAGTTGTTAGTCTTAACACTGGTTAAAGGTCTCAAGAACTTCAACAGGAATTCTGCTTGTGTAAGAACTTCAGGAGCTGACCCTTGGGAAAGCAGGTGCCAATCGTGTGAAAAGGGTAAAAGATACCCCACTGTCACTTTAACACTGCTGAAAGCAAACTCAGGTCTCTGGGACGAACAAGCAATGCTGTTTTCCACTGCACCCCTCTCTCCATTAGCTTTTTTGTGAGCAATGGCGTGATGGACTTGAAGGCAAAGAAGGGAAAAAAATTGTCTTTCATGCATTTTCCATGCTGTTTAGGGCTCAGGACTTACTGGTTCTGGAAAGGGAACAGAACAGCTGAAATGATGTTTTATTTGAGAAACACCAGATAGTGCATTTCTGCTTCTTCTTGAAGGTGAAAGGAGTGAAAATCCCTTAACCTTTGCCCCAACTTGGTGCTTTGCTTCTATGGCTATCTATTTGCTTTGTCTATGCCCTCATCTTGAAAAGGTCTAGAAGCAGCTGAGGCTGCTTTTTAAAGAGCTGTCTAGGGAAGGCAGTCTTGTTATTCCTCTTTAACTGTTCTTGGCCCTTCTTTATTGCTTGTACATTTCCTTTCATCTCCTCAGTCTCCCTCCTGCTTGCCAGTGATTGACACTAATGTAATTAGGGGGAGGGTAAAAAAAAATACCTGCAGGTTTATTTACTTGACTGAGGGTGATGCAAAAAGCCAGTAATATTCACCAGTGTTGCCCGTGCCAACCTTTACAAATACATGGTGGTGACCGTGGGCAGCACGTTCCTTTTGGGCAGGACATCCCACTCCGAATGAAGCTTGAGTCACTCCTGCCTTGTCTGTTGTGAATGCTCTGATCTCCCACCCACTCTTCTGGCCTGATCTACCAGATTTGGATTAAGCTTCTAATAAGGGACTGTACAAGAATCTGCTTATAATCTGTGATTACGCAATATAGCATAGGAAGCCCCACTTTTGCAGGGAAGGCAGTTTACCCTATTCATCCTAGACAAAGATTCCCCATAAAAAGAAGGCTTCCCTTTTGTCTCCTGTATTGCTCGAACCAGGTGGTTGCCTAAGCTGCACAGTGGGGGTAGGAGACAATTGCTTTCCATTTCTGGAGTTTCTGCCTAATAGTTTAATCAACAGAAGTAAAGTTTCTTCCTTCTGATAACTCTTGCCTCTAACTCCTTTAATTTTAGGACTCCCAGAAAGAAAAAGCCAATGTCTCCACACATCTTTTCAGCCTAGGATCTTCTCCTGTGCCAGTCGGGCTTCCATGCCATCCCAGTCACCTGAAAATGGGAATGAATTATATAGTTGCTTTCTGCTAACCTTGGACAAGGCACTTTATTGTGACGAAGAAAACAGAATCACCCTCTGAAACTGGTCTGTCTCCCTGAATGGCAACTGTTTTCCAGCCTTCCGCTTGCCTGGCATTCTGGTACAGATTCAGATTTGACAGTACATACAGCTTCTCATCTCCCACCCTCTTTCAGTATAAACAAATCTTTCACAAGAATGCGTTTTAAAAAATATGTAGGGCCAAGTGAGCCCTTGGCTTCAGTCCTTGACTTCCCTTGGACCTGATCATCATGTGCATTTAAAGAGGCTTTTGTCTATTGGATTAATTCCAATGATCAAGCCTCAAAAATGTAGTCTCCAGGTTGGTAAGGCTAGTGTTATTTGCAGCAGGTCTGAATCCACTGGCTACTAAATGCACACAAATGTAGTTGAGAGGAGAGTGCCCATTCCTCTGGCTGGGATCCTGGGAAGGCATGGCCCTGTAACCAGTAGTGAGGATTCTGCAAGATCGGGCAAGGGGCAACTTTCCATGGAGCTGCTACTTTCCCCAGCTATACCTGACCTAGCACCCCTTTGCATACTCAGCAGACAGATTTTTCTGCTAGACAAGAACTTAATTAATTGGGGTCTAAGATGTTAATCCCTACTCACTTGATCACATACTCATGGGAGTACTCTCATTAAATTCAATAGGTTCCTCAACCTGTGTGAGGGAAGTACAACCGGGCCTTAATTAATTAAATTGAACAGAGAAGCAATTTACTGAATGTATATATTTCTTCCCTCGCCTAACTTTTGCCTAAAAGCATATTGTTGCCTGATGGATTTTTGCAAGGACAATATATAGCGGCTTTAAAGGTCATGACAACAGCAAAACACACATCAGTTTCCCCCACTGGGTTTCTGAACTTTCATTATCTCTAATTCCTTCAACACAGACTCATTCACTTTCTCCATATTGCTACCATACCTTAGTCAGGCATTAGTGAAAGAGCCTCTTTCTTACTGCTGCACAGCTTTTTTGAAATAGCAACAAATGGGCCAGATCTTGGTGTGGTTTCCCTTCCCTTAGGAGTTTCATTAACATTAGAGTGGAGTGAATCAGTTCACATAAGAAAAAACAGCTTCCAAACCTGACAGTTGAAAAGGGCAATAGCCATGGGGCTGAGCTGACCAAAATATTTTTGAAAAGGCTGAAATATTGATTTAATGAATTTTTATACATTCTTTTACGCCAAAAGTAGGATTGCAAAATGGGATTTGAGTAGATAATAACCACAGGAGTTTGTTATGATTCTTCCCTCATCTCTTTGAAAATTTCAATGAAGACATATTTAGCTTTGTATTAAAGGGATTTCCCTTCAGGGCCTTGGAGTCACAGGAAGGAGTCACAGGAAGGCTGCCTTAAGGATCAGATCACAGGATTGCATGTTTGACAGGACAGCATGGTGCTAGTGCATAAAACAAGATTCTGAAACTGACTAAAAACATGAAAATGACAAGTCTATTTTTATTGACCAAATGGTGTGACTTTTTAAATAAAATACTAAACAAATTGCACAAAATGTGCAGAGTCAACTAGATATTTAAAGTTCTTTCATACAATCTTTCATTAGGATTTTCTTAATAACACATGAAGGATTGTTTTAAAAAAATAACTGTCTTTTTACCTTGGTAGATCCTCTTTAATCTTTTATGAATTATTTTCATAGTCATGAATGTTTGCATTTTCACATTCCAGAAAGGATGAGGAGAGGAAGTCAAACTACATTTGTGGCATCTCGGTCTCCCTAGAAATAGGAAGTACCAAAATTCTTTTTTTTCCCCCTAAATCTAGCTAAATTTTGCATACTAAGGAGATTAAGATAAGCATAAACTATTTCAGGCATTTTTGCCCCCCCCAAATGGACTCAAAGTGCAGTCTTGCTGAAATTATTCTTTGCTAACAATGGACGATCTGTTTGTTCTTTCAGGCATATTTCTTCATATTTATCTCAGCAAAAATGCTCCAAATTTTTCCAATTATTTTTTTAAATGTAGTTTGGAAATAGGAGCTCTTTTCTTATGATTTCCCCTTATGCAGAGGCTGAGGGACACGTGAGCCCCAAGAGAGAACATCTGCTGTTGGTTCTTTCAACTTTGTAACCACTTTTGAATTAATACATTGCTTACGTGGCCTTTGCTACATTTTATGACAGAAAGAAAAAGATGAAGGATGAGCTAATCAGCAAACTGCTAATTTAATCAATAACATCATTAATGAGTGTATATTATGAAAGAAGAAACAATGAATTAGTACTCAGTAGCCCATTACTATGTACAGCAATCAGCATTCTTATGCTTAATAAAAGACTAGAAGTTTATTATAAGATGTTGAAATAAGCTTGTACTCACCTTCAACTTGAGTTATGTCTTCTGTCTTCAATTGATATGATAATGGGAATGTGTTTCAAGGCATTCTAAGCAGATTATTTATGCCGTAAATTAGAAGGTGAATTTAATTGACGTTTTCCTGATACTCAGCCTTCCTCCGACTTTGCAGCTTACACATGAATTTTCAATTCAATTTTAACCTCAAATGAAAAGAGCCACAAATATAAATTCCTCGTTGAAGCGCACAAAATGAATTATGTGAATGACTATATTTCATCAATCTAGGATTTCTGCTGTGTAATGTCCAAAGCAGTGAAACTGTGTAAATAAATTGTAAAGTCACAGAGATATTGACTACTGAAACCTCATCTTTTAAAATGATGACTAGTGAGGGGGGAAAAATTGCCTGTCTCACCTTGACAGAATTTTTCTTTTATTTATAAGTGCAAAAAGTATCAAAAATAGATTCAGCCATCCTTTTACTTAAGTAACTCTAAATATTTG
This sequence comes from Podocnemis expansa, assembly GCA_007922195.1. NCBI lineage: Eukaryota > Metazoa > Chordata > Testudines > Podocnemididae > Podocnemis > Podocnemis expansa. The sequence goes on from ML681973.1 coordinate 11,397,462, forward strand.
CTGCTGAAAGTTTCCATAAATGTGCACAAGAACAGTAGGATTCAAAGGTGTGGGTAGCAGATTATACTGTAAAGTGACCCTCCTTGCTGCAACATAACTGTGCCATGTTTTATATGCATTATCAATCGAACTGCATTTCAGAGACAGTGGCAAACAAGTTTCTCTTAGCTGAGATCCTTACCATTCTCCTAGCAGAGTAAAAATCTGCCAACAATCAAACCACCAAGCAGCCAGAAAATTCAAACTGTTCCCAGCATGGGAGGAACCACAGCCGCTGAGACCGTAAGAAAACATTCAGTGTGCGATGACTGCCTCATGATCTCTTGCTAAATTATTTTTTCTAAATGTTTTTGAGCCACAGCCTAAGTGTCAGACTCAAAGGAAGAGAAGAGAGTGAAGTATCCAAAAATGCTTCTATTTTAGGCCTGCTCTGTCTCCCATTGACGTCAGTGGGAAACATCCTACTGACAACTGGAAGCAGAACAGACCGAGCCCCATAAAGCTTTCAATATTCTTGAATTTTAGAGTGATGGAGAGCATGGACCAAGCCTCAGAAGAAGAGCTTGAAGCAAAATGAGTCAGCAAATACATCCATGGAAAAATAGGACAGAGCAACAGGAACCCAGTCAGCCTAATTTACTAAATGTGCATTGGAGGAGGGTGGTTTGCCCACTATGGAAGAGAAAGGGTTAAAAGGGCCCTGAGGGAGCAGCCAATAGACTGTAAGAAGCAGAGGGCCAATTGCAAACCAGCAGCACTGTATAAAAGTAATATGCAGAGCCAGCTTCCTTAGTTTGGGTCAGGGAATCAGAGAGAAGATCCTGTCTTCTTGGCTGTCTGAGGAAGTCATCACCTCAGAGAGCTCAATGGGTGACACTAGAGCTGTTTGTGGTCAGGGTCCCAAAAACACAGATGGCGGCAGAGATGTGGAGTCGTGATGTGGAGGTGAGGGTGCCTGGTGTTGGTGGTGGCAGAGACCCTGGAGAAGAAGCTGGGACCAGACTGGGGCATGGCAGCAGACTGAAGGTCTGCATGTGATTGGGGACGGCAGGGAAAGCAGCCCAGGGAACTGCGACTTTGAGACTGATCTGGGGCAGGGGGGCGCTGTGGTGGTGCAGAGGTTGCTGCACAGAGAGTCCCTGGGCTGTGACCTGGAGCAGTGGGCAGGCCTGTGTCCCTCCCTACTCCCCCAGAGTGCCAGGAGTTGCACTGTGCTTGCAGGTCATTGAGTACTCAAGGGCTATGTCCATACATACATTGTTATTTCAAAATAAGTTATTTCAAAATGAGTTATTTTGAAATAAAGTCCTTATTTCAAAATAAGTTAATTTGAATTAAGACAATGTTAATTCGAATTAAGGGAAAAGCTCAAAGTGAAATACCATGTCCAAACACAGGATTTGCTATTTTGCTTTAGGAGAGGGGCACCATGGGAGGTGTGGCCATGCCCCCACCCAATATAGGCTGAAAAGAAGGCACCCTGGGAAGGAGAAGGGCAAAAGTGTTATTTTGAAATAACACGTCCAAACGGCATTATTTTGAAATAACCATTTTAAAATAACAGCCATTTCAATTTAAAGAAGGTTTAAGCTATTTCAAAATGATGGCTCTTATTTCAGAATGATGGAGACCATCATTTTGAAATAAGAATATGTCATGTGGGCCTAATCTCTTTTATTTCAAAATAACCAGTGAGACTTTCCCCAGAAAGAGGGAGGATACCCTTAACTGGGATTCAGTTGGAGGACTGGGTTGCTCTGCAAAAGTGCTTTCAAAAATGGACCATGCAGGACATTGGGGGTAGACTTGAGCTTAATTCCCCAAATTAGTATTGCCATAAGCACCGGCCAGGTGGCTGGCCTGAGGAGTCCATATTATGCATGTGATCATGTTCCAAGTTCAAACTTTTTTGCAATAATTAAGTAGATGCTTCTTTGAAGAAGTGTTGCTGTATAAGCAGGGTGGCTGTGCTACTCTGGGTTCAGGAAAAACACAGTTGGAAATTACATAAGTAGATAAAAGGTGTAGAGTGAAAAAGTAAAAACGTATCAAGCCTAATTGAGAGTCCTCTGAAGGAATCTTCCCAGAGATACCTAAATGATAGATATCTAGTTCTGCTGTTCTCTTTCCAGGATGGGCCTGATTCAAAGACTGTGGCATCTCCCACTGGCACTACTGAGCTTTGGATCAGGGCCCTATGATGGTATGTTTCCCATACTGTCTCAGCATTCCCACAAATAGCTATGTGGCTATTGTTCTCAGACTCCTTTTTCCCCCTGTATGTTACTTCTTGTTTTTCCAGCCAGGTGCAACCAATGTGAATGGAGTTCAGACTCATTCTTGCTCAAGTCTTGTCCCTCTCCTCCAGCACGTTCGAAGAAGCGTTGTTCAGCTACAGTTGCAATCTGAAAATTGATCCTATTTCTGCTGAGAACCCAAAGTGTTTTCATGACCTGATTCAGCATGTGTGCATGGAGGGCCACCCAGAGCCGGGGGCCACAGGGGCAACTTGCCCCAAAGCCCTACCAAGAAGGGAGACCTCTGACTAGCCCCTGCCTCAGCTTCTGACTCTGTATGTCCTGGGGAACATTGGGGCCGGGTGAACCAAGAGGGACTTGGTAGCTGGGAAGGTGGCTGGAGCAAGCTGAGATAGGAGCTGAGCTGGGGGTGGCAGAGATGGTATGAGTTGTATGTATGGAGCAGTGAGGGGGAGCGCTCACATCAAATCTGCCCCAGGCCCCCTAAGTCCACTGGGGAGTCCTGTGTGTGTGTAGGTTGAAACTTTCAGAGAAACTTAGAATGGCCTCTGTTGAAGTCAATTGGAAATTGAGCATGGATTTAAATGGCAGTAGGGCTGGGGCAAGGCTTGCTACTTTTGCAAATTCCACCCTCAAAGCCCTCTTTAGCAGCCATACAGCACCAGTAGTGATTTAAAATAAACTACTTTACTTCTCGCCCTGTAGAGCACCTAACACAGAGCTGGGATTTACATAATAAGGATACCTCAAGTGGAACAGATTTAAAAAAAAGAATTAATTAAAGACTACTTGCATTTGCTTTTTAACTTGACCATCTCTAAATTCATTGAATTTAAAGATGGTCAAGTAAGCATCAAAAGCAGTGTCTCATGTGTGTTTATTCACTACCCCCCAACTTTCTTTAGTTACAAATAACAGTGACCTGGTTTTCTAAATGAGCCCATGGTCAGGAGGCTTGATGAGAAATGTTTTACTTTCTGGGTATGCCACTTAATATATTTCTTTCCAAGTTCATCTGGGCCTTTTTCTTATAAATACCTTCTTGCAGCTGCATCAGAAAGAATTTATCACGCCACATCCACTTACCATGCATGGTCTCTTTGCTTTGTTGTTTAAGTTAGAGGGCAAATTGCTGGGGTGAAGGGAGTATCTACTCATCCTCTACAAACCACAGGTACCGGGCAGTGCATTATCACAAATAGCCACATGCAGTTTGAATGGAATGAGCAAACTATTGGCTTGTAATAAGACCATGATGTATTTCCCATGAATGCAAATGGAAAAAAGCAGCTTCAACTTGCACTTTAAACCTCAGTCAGCTCATAAAGTTAACAGGTGCACAGTGGCGTTTCCCTTGTGTAAAAAAAGCAGTCAGTTCACTTTTATTTCTATCAATCCACTTGCTATGCAACCTTAAGGCATAAACTGGCTTGGTCAAGTATTATGAATAGAACTTCATTTCCCAAATTCTATCTATAGCGGGAATGCTGCTGCCACATGGTATCGCTCAAGAAGCTGTATCCCAGCAGCTTTTTCTCTGTCTTTGTGGCACAGACTGGGTGTTATTGTAACCTACTTTTTAAATGTTTGAAACATTTTATTTCTAACTTCTTGCATTCTCCATTCAGCAGGTTTCAAGTTCTCTCTCCCTTTTCTCCCAAAGGAAGACATTCGCTTTTATGGCTTCTCTTTCTAAATTGTTTTCTTATAATAATAGGTCTGTTGGGTATCTGCTTAGAGTATTTTTCAATATTTCCATCAAAGTGAAAGTTGATAAATTGTATGTTATTATGTGGATGATGTCTTGCATTTATTGTAGGGCTAATCTTGTGAGGCACTACTGGCTCATCATTGACTGAGCTTGGTTTACAGGCTTGCATCCCAAAGTATTTTATAAATGGACTTTAATATATATATTTACATGAGGAAGCGCTTTGACCATGACTCTAAAAATATCCCAGATGTGTAATGGCGACCCAAGGTAGGTCAGCCACAGAGTTGAAGCTGGGGTCTCAGGGTCTAAATGCACAAGCCTCTTTAACAAGAGCTAACTGGTGATAGTGCTTATGTAACTAAGGAGTCTAAGGCACATTTACAGAAGTGACTTAAGAGATCCAGGCCTTACATAACTTCAGAGTTTGGCTGGTATAATTTGGTAATGTATTTAAATGGGTACAACACCCCATTATAGATACCTGAATGTGCATAAGCTAGATAGGTGTCAGCACTTTTATGCACATGTGACTGCACCTGGGGTTGCCTTAATGGAAAACTCCAACTTTGTGTTGAAAAACTGGCGAGGGGTCATCTGAAAACCAGAAAGCTGGCTTTGAAAGCAGACGTGATCCATGGACAAGTTTCATTTAGTCAAAAATCCAGTTTTCCATTCAAAAGAAATTTTGAGGGCAGACTTTTAACCCTGCCTAGTTGTAACAGCAAAAAATTGCCATAGATCAGATTCCCATGGACTCCAGTGGAGCCAGGCTTTTGCCTTATAGGATAATCAATAGTTCTTATGCTATCGTCAGCTGTGTAAAGCTTTTAACACTGGAGTCATAGAATCATAGGGTTGGAAGGGACCTCATGAGGTCATCTAGTCCAACCCCCTGCCAGAGGCAGGACCACTTCCACTAAAGCATCCCAGTCATGGTTTTGTCCAGCTGGGCCTTAAACACCTCCAAAGATGGAGATTCCACCACCTCCCTTGGCAGCTCATTCCAATGCTTCACCACTTGCCTAGTAAAAAAGTTTTTTCTAATATCCAGCCTTGACCTCCCTAACTGTAACTTCAAACCATTGCTCCTCGTTCTGTCCTCCGTTACTACCGAGAATAGTTGAGCTCACTCCTCCTTGGAGCATCCTTTCAAGTAGTTGAAGGTTGCTATCAAATCCCCCCTCAATCTTCTCTTCTGCAGACTAAATAAGCCTAATGCTTCCAGTCTTTCCTCATAGGGCTTGTGCTCTAGCCCTTTAATCATTTTGGTTGCCCTCCTCTGAACTCTCTCTAGCATGTCCCTGTCCTTTTTGTAGTGGGGAGCCCAAAACTGAACACAGTATTCTAGATGTGGCCTCACCAGTGCAGAATAGAGGGGAAGGATCACATCCCTTGATCTGCTGGTAATACTTCTTTTGATGCAGCCCAGTATGCCATTGGCCTTTTTGGCAGCAAGAGCACACTGCTGACTCATATCTAGCTTCCCATCCACCATGACCCCTAGGTCCTTTTCTACACTGCTGCTACTTAGCTGAATGTTCCACAGCCTGTAGCAGTGCATGGGTTTTTTTCGTCCCAAATGCAGGATTTTACACTTGTCCTTATTGAACCTCATAAGATTTCTGTTGGCCCACTGTTCTAGTTTATCTAGGTCTCCCTGAACCCTGTCCTTGCCCCTCAATGTGTCTACTGGTCCCCCCAGCTTGGTGTCATCCGCAAATTTACTGATAGTGCAGCCTATTCCATCATCCAGATCATTGATGAAAATGTTGAACAGAACCGGCCCCAGGACCGACCCCTGCCGCACACCACTCGTTACTGGTTGCCAGCTAGACATGGAACCATTGATTCCTACATGCTGAAACCGTTGATCTAGCCAGTTTTCTATCCACCTTGTAGTCCACCTATCCAACCCATACTTCCTTAATTTGCCAATGAGAATGCTGTGGGAAACTGTATCAAAAGCCTTGCTAAAATCAAGGTATATCACATCAACGGTTCTTCCTGCATCCAGAAAATCAGTCATTTGATCATAGAAGGAAATGAAATTGGTCAGGCATGATTTACCCTTGGTATTTGGTGCAAGATAACTTCAGGAGAGGAGTGCTATCTACTGTCCCTGAATCACCAACACCATATTTAGGCAGGTCCACCAATGGGAGAGGGGCAGTTGCCCAGGGTCCCAACAATTTAAAAAGATGGAAGGATGGATACATCGTAGACCCCCAGACCTTTGCTGCTTGCAGTCTCCACTCCTCCCCTGAGCTGAACTTTTTTTATTATATGATAGCCAGGTTCCCAGGTAACTGAGAAAGTAATATTTGCTACTCAGCTACTTAGATTCATCATTAATCTCTCTGGGAAGTCCAAGGGACCCAGGAAGCCAAGTAACAGATACTGCTTTCTCAGCCACTGGGGTACCTGAATAGCGCATAAGAAATCAGCAGAAACTTCCAATGGAAGCTCACTCCAACACCAGCCATCCCTTTCTAGAGGAGTCATTGCCTGCTCTGCTCTAGGATGCAGAATTGTTATTGGTGAGTCTGGACTGAACCTTGACCTTACTAGGTTTATGAAACTCCATGTGAACACAACCAGAATTGGTATAGACTGTATTTATTGGGGAAGAAAATAGTACTGGCATTCACAGACACTAAAAAATTGTGGTGTGGGACTAGTTTTCTTAACTACCTCTTAGCTATTGTTTGTAATGAGCCACAGAAATTGTGAAGGGCTAGCATAACCACTTGCCACCCCCCAGAATTGAAGGAGCATGAAGGAGTTTTGAAGTTACTCCCCTGTTCCCCTAGGTTGAGGATAAGTTTGTTTTGGTTGAAGTGTGTTGGCTTTTACAATGTGTTGGGCTTTAATTACAAGTTGATTCACAGGGTTTTTAAAACCCTAAGGGACCATTATGACTGAGTAGACTGATCTCCTGAATAACATAGGTCAAAGAACCACAGGTGGCAATTTCCACTTCAAGACCATGACTTCTGTCTGAGCTAAAGCAGATCTTTTGGAGAGAGCTTGATTTAAAGTCTGAGTGATGAACTAGTTCATTTTGAGTGTAAGCTCTTGATTCAGAGGATTGGAAATCTGGGAATTTCAGTACTATTTGAAAAAGCCTGCCTTGTTGAGATGTAAACCTTGATCAGACAGTTCTGAGGTCTCTAAACATTGGGGTACCTGAGCCTGCACTTTTAATTAGCTATTTAATTAGCTATTTCCAGCTAGCCACATGAACAGTTTTTGAGCTTTCTGATTTGAAAGTTCTATTGATATTAACATAACTGTTCCAATCAAAGTGAATTAGATTTTTTGAAAAGTGGCAAAAATGTATATTTTAATGAATTGTGTGTTGCGTAACAACATAATTAGACTTCACTTTCCTAAAACTGTACTTGGAGAATTATTTACAGAGCTGCTGGAGCTGCAGCTGAAATTCATGCCATATGCACATGAGCTGACTCCCTGATGCCACCCACAAACTCTTCCCTCCTGAAATTTTCACTCCTCCTTTGAAGGTCCATGGTAAGTTGTTACATTGTTCCTTTTAAGAATTTTTGTTGCTGTGTCTTATGCCAGCATTGGCTGACTTGCGTGGGCCAGAGATTATCAGTCGTAAGCCTATTGTGGCAAGTGAGGCCTCATAGTCTTTCAAGTTCTGATGTTGTGAGCCAGTCTTCTGCTTTTTCTCTCTGTTATTCCTGTTGGTTTGAGACTTGCTTCTTCCTTGTTGGATGCATCCTACTGATCCTCTGTTTGGAGTATATGCCTTGTTTCATCTGTCTCACCTGTACAAGGCCTGTTGAAGGTTGAAGCTCTTTCTATGTCTTTCTGTGTCATCCTTCACTATCTGTCAAAGTGTGCTGACTGTCGGCTGCTACTTCACAGATGTTTTCAGTTTTATCTCTGCTTCTGTCATGAATTGTCTGTAGCTACTCGTCAAGACCTGTACTCCATTTCAACTTGCACTGCTGTTGCCTTTTTTCATTGCTTTTTGTAGCTACTGGATGGTTTAACCCAAAACTTCTTAGCTGTGCTTGGTGTCTTCAGTTTCTTGGCTCCTTTAGTGTAGTGGGCTACCTTCCTATTCTGCGGTCGGCTTACAGGTTTCTGTGTCCTGTCAATCATTCCTCCCACAGGCTGCAGCAGACTGTCTTTCATGGGAAGAACAGTCTTGGTTCTCCAGTTCATCAGCCCTCATGCATGTGACCTGCACAGATGTCCATTGGAGAGACAGGAACTTGAGCAAAGTACTATTTAAATAGATACAATATTGTTTATAAAGAGCAGTTATCAAAGTCAAAGGGTCACTTGTTAACACTGAATACCTGTTGTTAATGGACATTGACTTCACTGTAGATTTACAGAGGTATAAGATTGGAGTTTGGGTCTTAGTATCTTTCTTGCAACTATTGCCGGTTGTGTTAAACACATACCCACAAGTAAACAAGGAACTAGGCCTGACTAATTCTAGAAGAATATAGGTTATTTTATTGATATATTAATGGGTATTTAAATACTTCTGCATGTCAGTCATGCCCAGATCTTCAAAGGTATTAAGGTGCCTTTTTTTTTTAAAACTCCCATGGGGGTCAAGTACTTAAAATACCCTGAAAGATCTTGATCATAGTAATTAAGACCCATACACTAAAGATGCACCATTGTGTGGAAAATCTCCCAATATTACCTTTATAGGGATTGTGAAGCCGAGATCTGGCAATACTCCTCCCCCTACCTTAAAAACGTTATTGATGCATGGACGCCAGAGGTGATGAGGAGCACACCATGATTTGGACATGAGGTTCAGAATTTGCTATGCTTATGAGCTTCTTCTGGGTATGTTTATTTTCTTCCTAGTTTCTGACATTGCTTTAAGTGCCCGGTATCCAATCACTGCTGGCAAGAAAGGATTGGAGATTTGGGCCCAGTTGCCTTTATAGGGAACATGGACCTGATCTGAAGTTCACTGAAATCAATGAACAGACTCCCAGACAGTATATTAGACTCACAACTTAAAACCTGGATTTTGTTGGATATCTTTTGTGTCATTAGCCTGGTAAAGAAGATTTGAAAGATGAATAGTGCTGCAAGTCCTATAGATGGAGGCTGCTATTTAAATGGAGGAAGGCTTTTCTTTCTCTTTACCTTTTTTGCTCTGATTTCTGATGGTCACTATAGCAACAGGAACTAGAGAAATGAAGAACTGGAGCACGTACACTTCAGCATGACAAGTTCAATTTACAGCCAGCTCAGCAATGTAACTCAAATCTATGTCATACTTAATGAGAATCTATACTGCAGGTAGCAGATCAACCTGGGTTTTCTATGTGCTACTACAAGGGAAAACCTCAGTTTGAGTGTATCCCCTAGTCTTCCTTAATAAGGAAACCAGCAGTGGTGGAAGCATTATAATTTAGTCTGGACTTCTGTCACAGCTGTCATATGTGTCATGGATGACATGAATTTTAATGGCTTTTTAAAAAAATATCCCTGATTTTTGACACCTTGGGTGTTTTTGTATGTGAGTGAGCTAGGGGAAAATTTCAGCAAGAAGGATGAAGTTAAACAGACTGGACCGTATGGAAATATAGGAACGAACGGAACCTGAGTAGCGGCACTACAGTGACACAAAGGACCAGACAAGTAGACTTGGTTCCTCAGGGATCACAAATTTCACAACAATAACTGCAGCAAAATAAAGGCTGCTTGAATATGTCTACACTGGAGGCTCTGTTAAGTCAACTTAACAAGGGTGACTTTAAGTTGACTTAAAGTCAACCTTGTTAAGTCACTTAGAGTCCACATTCCAAACTCCTGTAGATTGCCCATGTCCACGCTGGCAGCTGCTAGGTTGACTTAATGCTTAAGTTGACATTATTAAATCGACTTAAGCCAGTATAGACAGGGCATAGCCCTTAAGTCAACTTAATAAGGCTGACTTAAGGGCTATGCCCCACCTACACTGGTTTAAGTTGACTTAATAAGATTGACTTAAACATTAAGTTGACCTTAAGAGGAAGTGTTATCAAGTCAATTTAAGGAAGTGCTTAAGTCAACTTGATAAATTCTCAGTGTGGACGGAGCTTTCCGTAGGTCGACTTTAAGGAAGGTTAAGTTGACTTAAGGATCCAGTGTAGACTTATGCCTTGGTTTTTAAATAAACAGACAAAGACCACTACAAACGTTGAACATGGCCATATGGTGCACTTCCAAATCATTAGCATGAGAGTAACTGTTAATGATTGTTTGGATTAGTATTTGTATATTTGTACTGACAAAGTTGTGTTAATATCAATGTTAAAGGTACAGAGCATACTTAGGGTAAAAAAGAACTTTTCAGAATCTTAGCAGATTGATCAGTGGGCAGAGTGGTTAATAAAATTATGGTGTCATCTCTCCTGCTGCTCGCAAGTGCTTTTATAACCTGTTACAGCAATTTTTTTCTTGGGGTGCCAAGACTTCTGCCCCTTTGCAGCATGAGCAGCCAGTGCTTAGTAGACATGGCCAGATTACAACCACTCTAGCCAGGGACAAGCCACTCTTGGTTTTAGAATGGGTTGGTTGGTGCTTTTGATTGCATGTGTTTCATACTCATTAAGGCACTGAGCCTATCACAGAACCTGTGCAGAATCCCATGGAAGTCAGTGGGGCTGCCTACGGCAGCTGGGGTCTGCTCCCATGGAAGTCATTGGGGCTGCATAGGGCAGTTGAGGAGCAGGTAGCGGGGTCAGAGCTTTAGATAGCAAGGTAATGATAATGGCATAAGAAATAGAATATTGCTGAACAGTGGAGGGGTTGACTTCAGAGAAGTTATGGGGGCTGGGTGAGAGATGTAAGCATATGAAAACTAAGAAAAAATTGGCAACTCAGATATACAGTCACAAGCAATCCAATGTCTGAGTCTTCTTGATCAATATCCTGCTTCATATCTACAATGGCCAATAAAGGAAAATGAAGGCAATTGGGACCTGGCTTTCAAAGAATGAAACCAGCTGGAAGTTGAAAGACAGCTATAGAATTTCCTCTATTTGTGCTGATGGAAACACTTGTCTTGCTTGCTTCAAAAGCATTCTAACTAGGTTCCAATTACCTGGAGTTGAAAGTAAATTGACAGCGATTGAATTCTTAATGAAAGCCCTACTACTAAGGGATGCAGAGTACCTTCAACTTCTACTGATATCCATGAGAGCTTTAGGGTACTCAGCACCTTACAGGCTCAGGACCTGGAATCAACCCTTGCTGGCAGAGTGTTCTAGAGAAAAGAACAGCTATTTGATGCTCAGAATATCAGTTTGTTAAATGCAATATTGCACTCGTTGTTGGTCTTTGTGATTCATTCTGATGAGAAGCAAGCTGGAGCAGTGAGTCCTTAAAAGATGGTGTTTTGGGGAGCCAATATTCACATATTTAGTTTTAAAGTGAGGGAGGGGAAGATCTGCTGGTTAAGCTGCTGGACTGGGACATAGGAAATCAGCATTCAGTTCCTGGCAGTCTTAGAAACTTTATGTGTCACTTGGGGCAAGCCACTTAATTGCTCTGTGCTTCAGTTCACAGCCATCTGTGTGCATGGGTGCCAGGGTTATATAATTTTTAAAAGTGCTGGAAGCTGCTCCTGGCTAGGGCTCTGGGCCTATATGGGAGAGGGGTGGGATAATGGGGGGGGACAGTTTGCCCACACGCTGCTTCAGTATGTGGTTGGTGCTGAAGCGGCTCCTAGCCAAGCACTGTGTCAGGGTAGAGAAGGAAAGAGGCAAAAATGGCCAGTTGGCCCAGAGCCCTGGGAGCTGCTGTCTCTGTCCCTCCACCACCTAGCCCTAATAGCCAGCTTCCAAGGGGCCAGCCGTGTTAGTCTAGTAAAACAAAAAAAGCAAGGAGTCATGTGGCACTTAAAGACTAACAGATTTATTTATCGCATGAGCTTTTGTGGGAGAAAATCCCCTTCGTCAGATGCTTTGAAGAGGGGGAATTTACAGAATTGGATGAAGTTCCCCCTCTTCAAAGCATCTGATGAAGTGGGATTTGTCTCCCATGAAAGTTCATGCGATAAATAAATCTGTTAGTCTTTAAGTGTCACAAGACTCCTTGCTTTTTTTTTTCTAGCCCTACTAGAGGCTCTGCAGACACCCCCCATGCTCTCCAGCAGCACAGAAATATTGGTGGGGCCGGGCCCACCAGCCTCATTATTAGTGAAGCGTGGTCACCATGGGTCCATATAGGTCACCGCCTATGCCTGTGTGTATGCTGGAACCCTTTAATTTTGACCTTTTCTTGCCTATTAGATGCTAAGATCTTTGGGGCAGCAGGACTGCCTCTTAGTATGTTTGGTTAGCACAATGAAATCTCAGTTTCCATTGGAGCCCTTAGGCACTACTGTAATACACATAAATAAAAATTATATACAATAAAGCTCTTGGGCTAGGCAGCTGGGATTTAGCTTTTGTACATAATCAAGGACTGATTTAAGAGGGATTTTTATGCACTGTTATGTTTAAAATGTTGCTGGTAGGTTCCAGATTGTCTTGTGGCAGAGCACAATGCAGCAAAGTAGGGCAGGTACTACAAGATTATGACTCCAGGCCAATCAAAGGGAAATCAGTTGTTGCACAGTAACCATTAAATAATCCGAGCACAAAGGGCTTATATAAAAGCTGCTAGAAAATAGGAATTGCTTTTTTTAGAGATGGTTAAAACACATGCAGCAAGACCTACTGGAATAAGTCCTCGACAATCATTGCAAGGCTATGTTTAATAGATAAACAAGGTTCTTGGGTGCTGCCATAACAGTTTTAGTAATCAGATTGCTAATTGTTAAGCCTATTTATTTCACCAATGATAGTCTGTTTAGGCTGCACTTTGTTGTAAGTCCCCTATCTTCAAAGCATCTGACGAAGTGGGATTTTCTCCCATGAAAGCTCATGCAAAAAATACATTTGTTAGTCTTTAAGTGCCATGGGACTCCTTGTTTGTTTGCTTTGTTGTTATAATTAGGGTTAGATGTGTCATTTAGATATAGCCCCTTGTCCTACTAGCTTAAGAAGAGTGGAGGGGAAGTTTGTACCTGATTTAAAACTTAACACACCAGTTTTTTTCATTGGCATAAGGCTATTGACTTCAGCATAGTGACAGATTTATACTAATGTGGGTGAAAAGAAAATCAAGACCAGCATGCACAGGCCCTTGATGAGCTTCCTGCTCCATAGGGGAGAACTCAACATTTCACTGGTGGCCTCTGTGGTGGGCTCCCTCTTATGCAGTATTTGACAACATCTGAGGCCACTGTCCCTAGGTGCCTGCCTATTACAAGGCCGACACGAGCTAATTAATTCTGCACAGTGGTATCCAGCTGTGTTTCCATGTGTCTGCATGTTGGCAGCTGGAGCTTTGACACTTCAGCCAACTGGTGTGTGAGTATGAATACATTTCCTAGTAGTTTTGCACGAGAGTTAGGGGCTCATGGATAACATGTGCCTTGATTTGCCAACCTGGATTGTCTCTACAAGTATCTATGCACTTGAAATAGATCTACACAATATCTGTCCCCTTGGAGTGCATCTAAAGCGCTATGTAAGCCCCCATGTTACTGGAACTCTAGTCAGCTGATCCAAGTTGAGGAGCCCTAGGCTTGAGGCTCTATAATGCATTTTAACCCTAGGTTAAGAATTTTCTGGCCTGTGATCAGGGCCTTCACTGGCACTGGGCTTACAGGGCTCGAGCCCCAAATATCGGCACCAGAGCCCCGAGTCTGCCATGGTGGCAGCTGCAGCGGCAGCACACTTAAAGGGCGCAAGCCCCGAATGTCCGCGCCCGAGCCCTGGATCTTTTTCCAGACTAGGGGCGCTTCTGCCTGTGATTGAACCTAAGGCTCTGGTATCCACACAGACCCGAGTCAAAGACATTTTATCTCAGTGAGCCTAGCACCCCACTTTCCCCCTTGCCCCATTAGCCCTAGGAAGCTGGTGCACTGAGGAGGAACTTTACTACCCACCTTCCTGTGACAGGAAGGTGGAGCTACCCACCCACGAGCCATTTCGTTCTGTACATTTGCAGCTACCAGCGCCAGCAACATGGAGGAGACACTCTTCACAAACTTTTCTTGCTTGAACTTTGACGCCTGTGTCAGGAAACTGACAAAGCATCCATGAGGTGCTAGTGAATGTTTTGGTGGTGTTTTCTGTCCCACCAAAGATACTTGACAGAATTTCTGCTGTATTTGCAAGAAGAGGAGGTTTATGAAATTGTAGATTGATTTCAGAAGTCCTGGCAAAAAGCAAAAGGTTTAATTGCACTCTCAGCAGGTGTTGAATGGGTCTTTTGACAGATTAAAATCATGTTGGAAGTATCTACAAACTCACTGAAGTACCAGTGTAATTAATGCTGCCTGCATTGCTGTGGTTTGCCATGTTCTCCACAACCTCTGTGAAGCCAGAATTGAGTCATTTCCTCCTGAATGGACCTGTGACGATGAGACTGGATCGGTTCCCTCTGCAAGAAAGAGTGGCTACGCTGCAGGAGCTGGCTGTACCCAGGCAGCAGGAGGAAGAGATGCTTTCTCTGTTCACATTGTGGGCTTTCTTGAACCAGTGGAAGAGAGGGAATAGTACCTGTATAAATGTGCCTGAAGGGAAAACTGGCTCATTTGGGGAGAGTGATCTTGGGAGAGGAATGATCTTGTTTGCATGCCATGTAATTCAGGGGCCAGTTAACCTAAGGGGGCCCCCGTCCCGCTCATGCTGAGTGCTGGGGCAGGCTGGCCCAGAGGCTGGGCTCCGTGCTCTCGCCCTGCTCCTGGGCTTGCTGCTTTACCCTGGGGGTAGGGTGGGCTGGCTCAGAGGCTGGGCTCCATGTTCCCATCCCACCCTTTGCCTTCCACTTGCTGCCAAAGACAGTGGGGTGTAGGAGCAGGCAGCACGGCAGTGGGGGGCAGCAAGGCCTGCCTAATAGCTGGGCTCAGGGCTGTCGTCTTGCTTGGCCCTCACCCCAAGTATGGCCCTGCAGGAAGTCTTGTCGATTTCCAAAGGGATAGCCATGTTAGTCTAGTCCAGCAAAAAAAACGATGTGGGATTTTCTCCCATGAAAGCTCATGTGAAAAATAAATCTGTTAGTCTTAAAGTGCCACATGACTCCTTGTTTTTTTTCCTGCAGGAAGGTTGAACTAACAGCAGTGATTTTGCTGCCATCACTGAAGACTAGCCCGTGGAGCACCCAGACGCACCCTCATGGTTCACTGTTAACTGGCGATTGCACAGACCCAGCAGGAGTGATTGCAGAGTGGCAAATTTCTAATTACCCGAAAGGAAAACAAGAACCAGCATAGCAAAGCTCTGTGCTGTAACAGCTGAAATAATCGTTACAGGTCTGTATGAAATCTTCAAATTCCATGCTGCCATTGGTACTACATAGGCTGGGTGAGGGAGGAGAAGGAAGAGGGGAAGCCGCTGTGATGCAAGCCAGCATTAGTGGCCAGACAATGGTTGTCTGGGCATGGCTGTTTTTGCATTGCTTCTGAAAACGGAAATCCTTCCCATTATTGTAGTTACAAACTTCTCATGGGACTCATACACTTCCAGGGCTCTGGTGCAGCTTCTGCCTCCACAGGGACTCTGCAGGCACAGCAGTAGGCTGTTTTTTGGGGTGGGGTGGGGGGATCAAACAGACCTATTGAGCAGGGACTGTGAATTTGCTGTTGATGCTGATGCAGAGCCTGCCCTGGGACTGTTTTATTAAAAATTCAGTTCATAGGCCTTGCTGGGACCTGCTGCAGTCAGTCCCTAGGAAAGATGCAGGGGCCAGCAGCACCCCAGCATGGCTCACCAGGTCATCAAGAGGCATTGCTCAAGCAGTTATCTCTGTGCCCCACCCCTACATGGTTCACTGGGTCACCAAGGACCATGGTTGGCTCTGTGCTGGGATGCCCAGGACTCACTCAAAGTCCTCATAAAATAAGCGTGTCATTGGCAAACTTCCCAAGTGCAATTCTTACCCCTGGTGTTCCTGCATTCACTCTTTAGCCTCTTAATTCATTCCTGTACTGATCATCTGTCTGGCAAATCTGCAGAGATGCAAACTGTTTAGTTAGCTGTTGCTGCATGGTCTTTTCTTGTACTTTTGCTAAAGTCCTGAGTTCTACCGGCCTCACATCACAGATTCACCAAGAACTGGCTGTGCTCATGTGAGCAGGGAGCAGCTTGTTTTGCAGGAGGCTTGACTGGATCAGTCTCCTTTACAAACCAAACAGGCACTCTAATTGCAGGGCAGTGATCAGAAGACCTGAGCTCCTGCTGTTTGCATTGGGGGGCATTACTAGCATAGAGCAGATGAAGAGCTTTGTCCCAAGGAACTTTGGGATATAACCAACTGACTCCCAGGGCCCAGGTCCAGTCAGGGCTACATATATTGTACAACAGTGGTCCCCAAACTGTAGATCATGATCTACTTTTGAATAGCCGCTGAAATTAAAACCTATGCCAGTTGTGCCATCTGCTGGTGAAAGGTTGGAGACCTCTGCTCTACAAAGAAATAAGGCTGGGCCCATAGCTTCTGCCAAAACCCGAACTTGGACCTTCCAGCCCTGCAAGGTCCCGAGATCCTGGATTTGTGCAATTGCAGTTTGGCTGTAAGGTGGTTTGCCCTCAAGCCGGCCTTACACTGCAGCCTAGACTTTATTTAAAGTTCAGCACTGGAAGCATTCACTTTATCATAGAAACCGGAAGGGACAATGAGAGGTCATCGAGTTGAGTCCCTTGCACCCATGGCAGGACCCAAGTACCCTCTTACACTATCCCTGACAGGTGCTTGTCTAACCTGCTCTTAAAAACTTCCAATAATAGAGATTCCAGAGCCTGCCTAGGCAACTAATTCCAATATGACTTTTACCTTTGTAGATACATGTATGGCCACAAACACAAGTTAGTCCATCTGCTTCACCAGTGGTTCCAGCAGCTACTCAGCCTGGAATATAGGCTTATTTTTTCAGTTGGCACTGGCTTTGCTATGTTTGGAACTTGGAAACATCCAGAAAAGGGGGATTCCCATGTAAAAAAGGAAAACCAGAGATTTTATTGCATCTGCCACAAGTCTCAGATTGCTTCCAGGGATCAAAGAGGAGCCTCATACTGAAAACTGGTCTGAGGATTAAAGTTAAAATTAAAATGAAAAATTAAAGTGCTTCTTTAAGAGGGCTGCTTTCATCTTTGCTTTGCAACAGGCTATTGCATCATCAAGCAAGCAAGCACGTGCACACACACAACGGCAAAACAATGTTAAATTTCCTTGGAGACATGTCATCTCCTTGTAGAACATTGAGTTGAGTAAAGCTCAAAAGTCTGAACGCAAGGAAGTGCAACCTTAATTCTGTCCTGTGTTAGCAATGCCTCTCTATGCCCTATTAACACAGAGACTCGTACTCTGCCAGCGCCACAATTGCTGAAATGCACAATCCCTCTTACTTCCAGTATTCCATCTAACACTGTTAAATGACAAAAAGGAAACAAACAAAACCTTTCACCTTCCTGCTAGCCTCCTCGAGGAATGCCTCTACATGCAAGTATCACACACACCCCACTGGCTCTTGGCATGGAGGTTCAGATCATGGTATACACTCAGGTTCTTACGCGGCAGTTGAGAAAGAATATCATCTGTGTGCAGTTTAAGAATGATGTCACAGCTTTCTACAATTTCCTTGCACTTAGAGGATACCAGCTTGGTTTCACTAAAGCATCAGTAAAACATTAGAATCCTCTCATATTCCACTTCTCTGCCGAAAATATCCTCGGGGGGCGGGGGTGGGCCCTGTGCCCTGCTCTTGACATGACCTACCTAATTCTGCACAGTGATGAAGTATATTGCAGCTTGGCGGTACCCATCTGTCTAGTCCCTTTCCTCACACATGAAAGGGTGGAAAACATAGATCTCCAGTGTTCTGTCACACCTCAGGGATCTCACAGACACACATCTTCTGAGCCAAACTAACAACTGCCAAACAAACAAAATAGTCTCGCTGGCCGCAGCCTGGCAGCTGCTGGCACTTGTTAATGGTTTGTGACTCAGACGATTGCCTAGCTCACCTCTGCTGTAGGGCCGGCCCTGCCCTGTACACAATTATAGATTGAAATGATGTGGCCTACAGCCTAAAGACACACAAGCAGCTCTTCCTGTTGCTCATTCACACACTGGTGTGTGCAAAACCAAGTTTTCCCAGCTTGGTATTTACATCCCAAAGCAACCCACACGCCTCCTTAAAGTGCAGCATTACCAAACATGCTGAATTAGCATCCCTGTTTCCACACCCATTTAGTGTCTGTACTCCTAACGCTGAATACACTAACTACAGCATGGCCAAATCACTCCCATGGTCTACCACTGGTTCCAGGGGAAAAGATGCAGCGTGGCCAAGCAGAGCTGGGCGAGGAGGGGATTGGGGTACACTAGCAAAGCTCAGGGTATGAGCAGGCTGGGGTGCCCAGGTAGACCTGGGGGTGTAGGAGAGATTGCAGTATACTAGCAGACTGGGGATTAGGAGGATTTGGGGTACCCAGGCAGTTGTGGAGACCATGGGGATTGGGGTTCACTAGCAGAGTGGAGGATGTGCCTGTCTCCCTCACCCGAGGCCCCAGCTGGTTTTGTCTGTCATCCATCCCTTTAATTCCCCTTCCCTCTCTGCAGCTCCCAAGCCTCTGTCCCTGTGTCGTTCCACTCCTCCACTCCTCAGACTTCTCCCTGCTCAGGAAACCTTCACATATCTAATTTTTTAACTGAAGACATTGATTACATTGCACTCAAAATGAAATGGCCACCCTGACTCAGAAATTGTAACAACTCCCTCCAATTAGTCCAAAACTCCTTTGGGGGAAGGCAGGGTTGTGATTAATTTACCCTTAGGCATTTTAATTGAAGGGTGAGGTCACAGACATCAAGAAGTCTGTGAGTCATCCAGTCATGAGTACCATTCAGTTTAGCATTACAAGGCTTTTGGAAAGAACTGGCTTTGGGGGCAGGATGTCTTGGGACCCCCGATCCAAAGGGGCAACCGTGTTAGTCTAGTTCAGTAAAACAAACAAGTCCTGTGGCACTTAAAGACTAACAAGCAGTTGAGAAAGTGGGATTTTCTCCCACAGAAACTCATGCAATAAATATATTTGTTAGGCTTTAACTGCCACAGGACTGTTTGTTTAGTTTTTATTGGGGGAGGGGGGCCTTGTTCATTGGATACACGATGTAGGTCACCAACCCTTCACCATACCACCTTGAGACAAACTAAATTTCAAAGCAATCCAGGCACTCAGGCCAGTTTTAGACGACTTGGTTGGCCTTTAAACAGATACCATGACACAGCTTCAGTGCTCCTGATGCCCCTATGCCACTATGTTATGTCCATATACACATAACGTCTGCCTACCGCCACCAGTCTACCCCTTTGAAACAGACACTGATAAGCAAAAAGTGAAACAACGACTTCAGGAAACACTTCTTTCAAAGAGACGGAAAACTGAACCCAACATGGCTATTTTTACCCTTTTTGTATATTTCTCATTGTCCCTCCAACCCAGCCTTCATTCTCTTTGAGCACTCCCTGTTGTGAATGGGAACACTACAAATCAAGGGTAATCATCTTGAGAACAATATCTCAGCAGGTGGCTATCATGCTCTCTCCTGAGCCGCGACTTGACTGTGTGTTAGTTGCTAAACAAAAAGCTGTTTCTTTTAGCAGGCCAAAACAGATCTGAATCTACCATGAAAGTTGCAAAAGCCTAAAAATAGGTCCCCTCCCCCCAACTCTAATGCTTGCCAGCGTTGGGTTTTTTTATGCTGAAAACTTTTGCGCACAGAGGTAACTGGTACTTATTTTTGTAGCTGATTTTTCTTCAGTACAGTGACAGCTACAATACAATAGCTCATTTCATTCATGTGGTGTGTCACCAAATAATGCATTGTTAATAATAACTACTGCTTGTTAGCCTGGTAGCATTTGTGGAGAAGATGGGATTTACTGAATGTGGAAAATAATCTGGAGATGGGAAAAAATGCATTCTGCTAAAGAAGACTAGATCAGTGAGGGTAAAATGTCTGCCAGCAATGAAAGATCATTTTAAAACTATAACCCCATCAAACATGCCAAGCCTGGAGTTAGACTAAACTGAATCTGTCTAAAATCACATTTTGGTCTGGTTCTCACTGATCTCCTTCTGGATATCTTGACATTGTCATAAATGGAACGTTGCCAAAACGAATTTCTTCCTTTTTTCCCAGTATCTGTTTGCACTCTTTGTCACTTTTGCTTTCACTGTGAGCCTTCCCATTGCTGAAGTCCGTAATGTGGGGTGCTCGCTGTCTGTTGGTCCACATGTCCGGGTACTGTCCAAATCCTGATGCTTCTCCTTGCATAACATTTCTGCCTGACCATTTCTTTCAGTCCGTACCACTAAAAACTTCCGTGTAGGCTCTCCTCATTTACTGTTTGGGTGACTGGGACCATCTGCATCCAACACTTGCCTCATTACATACCAGTCCATAGCAAATGAATCAAAGACAGTTTCCACACCTATTCACCATGTCACCCTGTTTTTTTCATCCTTTCACCAAGTTAACGTTTCTCCATGTCAACAAATTCAAATTTATTTTGACTCCTTCAAAGTCCATTATAACTCTTCCTCTTCCTACCTTCCCCAATTGCCCATCTACTCTGCAGCATTATTAAAGCTAGTATTAATGCCCACGTATCTGCTTCATCTTCAACCCCTTTTGTGCCTTCCTCTATGCTGCTCTTTTTCCCTTCCTGGAATAATACATATATTTCTTTCCTCCTTCAAATTCTCACCCTCCTTAAGGGCTCCACTTGCTGCCATGCCTGCGGAAAGCATGTGAGTAGTCCCACAATAGTCATAATAAGTCTGTGGTTAAGTTCCTGGTTGAATTGGATCTCCAGCCCCTTTGCCTTTTCTTTTGGCTACCATTCTCAGTGGTCCTATCTCATTCCAGATTAGATTGTTAAATAATAGGCTTTATCCTCATTGGAACCACTGGAAATTATCAATAATAGTCATAATATCATAGGAGCACCTAGACAATCTGAATCAGGGTCATGCTGTGAACCAATATCACACAGAAAATCTGTGGGAACTGAACCCAGCTCCCATGAATCCCAGTCCAGTGCCTTCAGGCATCATCTTTAAAGGGACACAGATGCAGACAGACACCTAGTAGAATTTTCCAATTGCCCTAGCTGCCCCACTCCCATTAAAGTCCATGGCTATGGCTGCACTAGAGGGCTCAGTTAAGTTGGATTAGTAAGGATGACTTAAAGTCGACCTTATTAAGTTGACTTAGAGGCTATATCTACATTGCTTAGCATTTTCAAAAATATATTCAAAATAATTATCTCAAAATAACTTTTTTCAAAAATGCTGTTTTGGGAGAATGGTCCAGGACCGCTACTTGTCCTGAAATACTGCAACTTTTTTTTCCGAAAGTGAAAGTCTATCTCAAAAAAGGCTGTCGGGTTTAGCTTTTTTGAAAAAGCATGCCGGTACCTTGAAATACCGGCATGCTTTTTCAGCAATGCTAAACCTCATTACATTTAAAAAAAAAAACAGCTCTTTTCTCTTTTGTTTTTCTGAGTGGTCTGAAATTTTCCAGCAAATACAAAACCCCTTAATGGCTCTCTGCAGATATACTGGAAAGCTCACAACACTTTGCTGTCCTCCTCTATTTGTCATTTGCTTTTTGGTTTAGACATCTTCCAGACATTTCAAACTGTTCTGTGAGGTGCATATGGAGAGACCTGAGATGGGGGGATGTATTTTTAGACCGATGTGAAAATATCTGACATCAGCCAGGTCTTTGATCTATCGACAGCTACAGATGGAGTGAAACTGTTGACTTTGTTATCTAGATCCTACCCAGGGGCTGTGTGTGTGTTCTGCTTCCCCCCCACTGAGTTTTTCCTTTTTTTCCTCAAAATCTGCCCACTGATGCCTAGACAATTCCCTAATACAGTTATGCCATCAGAACTAGCCAAGTACGCCATGAAATTTTGTACAAAGGTAATGAAAATCAATATTAAACAAGCATTGTTCATCTTAAACAATATTCTATCCAACCAATACAACTCAGCAAACTTTTGAAAATTGATCATCATATTAAAAGCAAGGTATTGGTCTTTCGAGTCTAAAAGATGAACATTCTAAACACAGGTGGCCAAAGGGCAAAATTGAGATGACGTATTTTTTTCCAGTAGATTTGAAACATTAACGCAGTTGATCCTTCTTTTGTTTTTTTGTTGACCCTTCTTTGCACTATGTTAGAAACCTCTCCAGCAAGACTGTAACCATAGTAAATGTAAGTGAATGTGATGTTTATGAGCAATCAATTCAGCTGAAAAAAATGGGTGTGCCCTGGAATTGTTTGTCTTATTGAAGTCTGCCGTGTTACTGAAAAGGTTGGGAACTACTGCGCTAACATTTTAAAATGGATCAGCTGCAGGTTTCAAAAGTTACCATGATACAGACAGACAGATGCCAGCAGCTTGCATGTTAAGCTGTGCTTCCTTTGACAAATAAGTTGAAAGGGGTACCATTAACATTTAACACATTAAAGCAGCCTAGCCACTCAGCTGCCTGAGGTTCCCACAGAAAATGCCTTGCCTAATGTAATGGTGAAATGATGGTTGAAGAATAACCTCAACCTCCATTTGCAGGCCAGCTCCATAAACAAATCCCACTCAAGATGGCAGAATCAGAAATTCAGAGCTCCTTCGGGTAGGAAAATGAAAATTCTCAACCTACCCATTGATTTTCAAATACCTTTTAGTTTGGAGCTATTTGCATGTTTCTGAAATGAACCTGCCGCTTTACAAAGTAGTAGTGTGTTTTATCATCCTTGACTTTATATCAATATGTAGAAAAAAAATTCTGGCAAGGATTTTGATATGCATTTCCCTTGCTTCCATGGCTTTATGATGATATTTTAGCTCCTAGAAACAACTCTGATTTTGTTGGTGACAATGGTATTATTAAATAATTTATATAAAATGGACCAGAACTGTTAGGCTCTATCAGTAAGCTTATGACAATACATTCATCTCAAGATTCATTTTGGTTCAGTTGCACCCAACTCATATTGCATGCACAGTTAAAACATGGATTGACAAGGTTAATGGACAAGGACTCAGGAGCTCTACCTTAAATTCCCAGAGCTACTATCAACATTTGGTGTGCCCTTGGACAACTATTAGAAAGGCAGGCCTAAAAAGACTAAACAAGCCACCTCCTCCCCCAAACAAAACTCCACCCTGACAGCTAAACAGCTTCCATTATCCCATCCCTTATGGCCCAATCCAAGGAAAGCTTGAGCCATTTAGGCCCAGGTCTTTAACCTCCATTTAAGTGACTAAATATCTTATATGCTGCTGCCAAGTCTCTCTCTTTGGCATCATTTACAGTTACTAAAGTTTCACTAATACACTGAGTGTCATTAGCTTACTCCTTTTGGGCAGTAGGGGGAAAGGTAAACTTGTAGTCTAAAATGTAGTTAAGCAGGATCTTGACCCATAAAGAACATATTAAAAGAGAGGCTGAAACTGTGCTGTGGGACTGTGCAATGGAAAGATGAAAATGATGAAGTTAGTTAATCACAGATAAAAGTGGTGAAGAATATAAGAGGAAGCTGAACATGTAAAAATCCTGTTGTTCAGTCAGCCAAACTACCGTGCCACTTAATTGTATTCAGCTAAAGTCACTTATAAAACAGTAAAATTTACAGCTCAGGTAATAAGTAAGTGAGGCCAAATAACTGAGTTTTCAGCCAGAATGTGATAGTTAAAACTATCTCAGCAAAACAAGTTTTCAGAAGTGTAGACATTCAAACCAAGGCATGTAATTGCCTCTCAACCCATATATTAGTATGATTACATGGAATGTGCCGTTATGAGTTTGCATATTACTTTACGGTCACATAAGAAGCTGGAATCCCTAGTCTTTGAGAGATAAAAGTGGCTAAGGCTGATTTATCGTTAACAAACCAATCTATAGTGAACAAGGAGTCATGTGGAACTTTTAAATTCTGACAAATTTATGCAGATTTGACAGGGTTAAATAGAGATCTCAGGTTTTTTTCTTGCTACAACAGTTCATTTGACCCCCACCTCCCTCTATATGCTATTCTCCACTGTTTGAATCTAAAACAGCTGCTTTGATTTACTGCGACAGTCTGACCTGATCCTATGACTTACACTTCCCTGCATTTATTTCCCTCCCATTCTGTAAGTTCCCCACTTGCAAGTGTCTGATGAGGTGGGATTTTCTTCCCATGAAACCTCATGCGATATATAAATTTGTTGGTCATTAAAAGTGCCAGAGGACTCCTTGCTCCTTTTGGAAGTAGTTTACAGTATGCAATGTAGTATAGCCATATTGGTCCCAGAATGCTAGAGAAACAATATGCATGAGGAAAAACCTTTTATTGCATCAACTTCTGTTGGTGAGAGAGACAAGCTTTCAGGTCTCATAGCTCTCTTCTTCAAGCCTGGGAATGAAACTCCCAATACCACAGCAAAATGCAAGGTGAAACAGATATTTAGTATACCTAGTTAACAGATATTTAAGGTGGTCTCTACTATTATGCTGCACAATCTATTCCCTCTTGCATTTTGCTGTGATGGTGGCAGTTCTTTTCCCAGAACTGGAGAAGAGCTATGTGCAGCTTGTCTCAGTTACCAGCTAAATTGGTCCAATAAAAAACATTATTTTATCTGACCTGTCTTGCTAACTTAATTTGTGGTTCATTTGACAGTGCACTGGACTGGAACTCAGGAGATCTGGGTTCATTTCCCAGCTTCCATTGGGATGCCAGACAAATCACTGTACCTCAGTTTCCCATCTATAAAATCTACTTCTCCCCACTTACAGTTGGGGGGAAGAGACATAAGTGCTTAACTATACACAGAGAAGAGCTCACCATCTAATTTAGACAGAGAACTTGCAGTCCTTATTTGGTCAAGTCCTGAGCAATGGGTGCTGGAGATCTGCAGTTCTTCTCAGTGAATGGGGTACTACCACAACAGCAAAAGGAGTGTTTTAAAGTGAAAACACCTTACAACTTATATGATATATTTTATTTAACTCATGAATTTCTTGGGCGTTACATTTGTTGGTGGTGTCAGTGCGGTACATCAGTGTGTTCAACCATTTGTCAGCCTGTCACAGATCTGTTGGTGTTCCATCTATATGACACCCAGCCACCCTGCTAGCAGGGGACCCAAATCCTGACCTCTGCATCTCTTTAGCCCGATGGGCAGAGATAGTGCCTGTTTGGAGCCATATGAAGCAAGGTGTAGACAGTGTGGCTGACATACCGCTTAGCAATGGGACTCCCCACTCAATAGTCTAGGCCTGGAAACAAGTGACACAAATCTCCACAACTGCTCATGTACTTTCCCAGAATTCCAATGGCGGCATTGGACCTTTGGCTTTTCAATTGACCTCTTCAGGGATAAGCAGTAATGAAAGCAAACAGACACACGGACACATGTTGCACAGGACACCAGCGTGCTCATACTTAAGTCCTAAATTTCCATACTACTGCTGTGAAGAGTTGGATTTCACCCCATACTTTAAAAAAGTGTTTTAGCCATGCAATTTCCACTGATTTTTAATGTTGCTCTGAAGCTCAGTTTCCCAGCACCCACCTGAACTCTGTTCTGGTAAGAGGAGATTTAAATACAATAACAGTGTTAATCAACAGCCAGTGAAATGATTAAGGAACTGAGGACCAATGTTGGAAGTGCTTGATGTTAGTAAGGGCCCTGGTGGCTACATTATGGGCTTTTTAGTCTTGCTTGATGACCTTGCAGTAATGAAAATCTGGAGGGAAACAGAGCCAGAATCATCATTTATAACTCTACCCAATTCAGTAGAATTTGATGCTCTGAGCATGGGTGCAGAATAACATCAGGTGTCCAAAGACAAATAAGTGGATTCAACATTATGCCCAAATTCTTAAATATATCCACAAGCCTGATGTGATCTCCATAGTTCAGCGTATCACAGGAAGGGCTGACAGCTCCAGAACCAGGTGCATTTATTAGCCACAGCCCTGCCTCTGAGTTATTGAAATTCGGGAGGCTTTGTTGTATCCAACTGAGTGCCTCTGCTTGGCTGACAGGCTAACAGTTCTGAAACTGATTCCGCTGATCAGGAAGCAATGCTAAAATAAAGCAGCAGAGAGTTTTACAACCCAGAACTAAGGCACTAGGGCCTGGGATGCTCTATAATCAACCTTATCACAAGCACACAGCATTCAGAAAACCACACAACAGTATCATGCCTTCTGATTGTCCTCCCTGGAATTCTGGCCAGCATAACAGAATCAAGGGTGAAACAGCAGGTGATTCTAGTATGGCTGATAATCTTATGATCTTTTGTGGCAGGTGCACAAACATCAAGAAAAATGGCCCTTTATACCTTGAGTACAAAATGGCAAAAACCCTTTCTTCAACAATCCCGGCCCTGACCTCTCCCAGCAGCCAAAACACTCCTGGCATTTCCCGGAACTACCTCTCAAATTGCCAAAAATGTCCTCATTCTACTTTAAAAGACACTTTCCCTCAGCTCCCAACCCACTTCCCACCATAACAAGGCCCCATTGCCCCACGTGCTTGCTAAAACCTATACCATTTTGCAGTATCCTCCCCTTTTTCTGGAAGACTAATGGCCCATCAGCTTTGTGATAGCCCATACATTCAACGTTTTGGGCCTTCCAATGGTGATCACCTAATGTTGGGAGCTTGTGTACTAGCAGAGAGGTACAGCCCCTTGGGAAAGCAGCCAATTTTGCAAGCACTGTAGGACCTGGGCAGCATTACAAGGTGAAAATGAGAGCTGGAACATGGAGGTCATTTGCCAGCAGTCAGCCTAAAAGAAGACCAGCTGCTCCTTTTAACAACAGTGACCAACCATCTCCTGTGAGGACGTACAACTCTCAGACAATGGCAAAGACATATAGCAGTATAAGCTAGTCTCTTGGGGTGAATAACCCTCTGTTCTTCAAATTAAATTGTTGTTTATACATATTTTTTCATAAGGTAGTTGCCATATTTTTGCATTCTAGGTGTAAATCATTACCTTTTAACTGCTCTGGAATCGGGACAATCTGGTGTAATTATTTTGGAGTCTGCTGTTAAATAATTAGAGCTGTCTTGTTTACTTGCTGATTTTCTGTCCTCTGCTTTGGGGCGACATGTTTTATATTAAATCAAATACCCAAGGCAACTGGCATCCAACCAGATACAAATGTCAGCACAGTATTGTTATGGTTTATTCTGCCCCTTAGGCCATTTTGACTTGTTTTCAGAATGGACGCTGTGACTGTTATTTGGTATAGAATCACTTCTTTCCTTCACAGCAAACACTTTTTTTTTCCATGCTATTTGGTGTGGATTTCATGCTGAACTTTAAGTCACGTGCTTCCTGCTCACCTCCTGTTGTGGATCACACCACAGCCGAAGTTGTGACTCTGGCACTCCTTTTAGGCCAAATGGATTATGCCATGGACATAGTGGAGATGCAAACACTGGTAGAAGGCTGTCACAGAGAGAGTTAGGCTTGAAATGTTACTGCAGCCAAGAAGACCACTGGAGAGGCTGAGACACACCACTACTCAGAAACTCAAGATGGAGGATTCCGAGTTGCTACTGTTGTACCCTCTCTTCAAAACACTTTTCCTTGCGTTCAGTGACAGGTGGAGGATTTGCCCCAAATGGATGCAAAATGAAATTGCAGGAACAATACGGGTCTTTTTTTTAGTCTGTTTTACTGTAAGCTGTTAAAGTCTGAGACTTTGCTGTCTTTGGGTGCATCTTCACTTGCAAGTTAGTTTGCATTAAGGAGGCATAATTCAAACTAACTTAGTACCTGTTTATACTAGGCTTTTATTAGTTCAAATTAAGGAATTCCTTAATTCAAACTAAGGAAAGCTTAGTTTGAATTAGTAAGACCTGCTGGTTGGTTCAAACTAAACCCTTAGTTTGATCCTTAGTTCAAACTAAGGACAGTGTTGACAAGGATTAACCTTAGTTCAAACTTAATTTGAATTAAGGGCAGTTAGTTTGAATTGACAAAGTGGACTAATTCAACTTAACGTTAAGTTGAATTAGTCCACTTTGTTAATTCAAACTAATGTTTGAGCTTAGTTCGAACTAAACTTGACCTTATTAGTTTGAATTAACAAATTTGAACTAACTTTTCCTAGTGTAGACATAGCCGATAGTGCATTAGTTTAGTGTATGTCTTCAGGTCTGTTGTCTTCATGAATTGCAAAAAAAACATGTAAAAAAGTGCTACCTTTTTATTACAAGTTCAAAGGGGTAACTGTGCAGTCTAGTTTCAGCAAAACAAATAAAAAGTCGTGTGGCACTTTAAAAACTAACAAATTTATTTATTGCATGAATTTTATGGGAGAAAATCTATGGAGTTTTTCATCTGCAAGTATCTGACAAAGTAGGATTTTTCTCCCATGAAAGCTCATGTGATAAATAAATTTGTTAATCTTTAAAAGTGCAGCAGTACTCCTTTTTTCTTTCATTACAATTTTTTTAAAATAAATTCTTCATCAAACTACCACACACAGCCTCCATTTGAAGTCTCTCTCCCACTTAATGGGATTGCTGGGGCTTACCCAAAGAGTCAACACACAGTAGCAGGGCTGGCATGCCTCCAGCATTTGTGATTTTTTGTGACAATATTTCTGCAGTTAGCTTTTTAAACTCTGTCTCTCTCTCTGTATGCCAGGAAAACTGTGTAGAGAGCTGCACTCTGCACTAAAGAAAGACAGTCAGGCATGCCTGAAAGTGCTTTTAAATACCCAAATGCATGGGAGACATTAGCCTGCAAAGGAAACATTTTACTGTAAAGTAATTTACAGTTCAGTAAACTTATGGAAATAAATCGGAGTCCAAGTTAGTCAGGGAAGCTATAAAAATGAATTGCAAGGAGATATTCATCAGAGCAAAGCTAAATAAAATGACTATTCCAGAGAAGGACAATAAAAGAGAAACCAAGGAACAGGATCATAGCTATTAATGTGTGTGGGGGAAATACAACCACTAGATCTATTCATATGAGATCATCAGATACTTACATCCAACCAGACCCTTCTTCTCTATGCCAGCTGAGGCCATCTCCACCAAAGAATATTAAATGAACTGGCACATGAGATTGCAAGTCCAATAGAAAGGATTTGTAATGAATCCATAAACTCGGTGGTCAGATCCTGTGTTTCAGATACATCATCTCTATTAAAGTAAAGAAAGAAAACATGATCTGGCAAACCACAAGCCCATTAGTTTGACCTTAGTTTGCACATGAGGTCTTAGAACAAATTGTAAAAGAGAGAATAATTAAGACAGAGGTCAATGGCAATTGAACTAAAGTAAATTATAGTTTATAAAAAGTGCATTGTGACAGATGAATCTGATCTCTTTTTTTTTTGAGAAGATAACTGATTTTCTATGTGAAGGAAACGCAGATCTGATCTACCTGGATTTCAGTAAAGCATCTGATATAGTCCCACACGGGTAATTATCATTGAAATTGGAGAAGTTAGAAATTAATTAGAATTTGAATCAAAATTAGAATTAATTAGAATTAAAAATATTTAATTAAGTAATTTATTAGAAATGAATACAAGAATTCAAAATTGTGTAAGGAACTGGTTAAAGGGGAGACTACAATGGGTCATACTGAAGGCTGGAGGAAGGTACCTAGTGGCCTTCCTTAGGAATTGGTCTTGGGACCAATTGCATTTAACGGTTTTTGTTACCCATGTTGGCACAGAAAAGTGGAAGTGTGCTAATAAAATTTAAAGCTGATGCAAAATTGGGAGGTCTTCCCACTACAGAGAAGGACTACAATATCATATCAGATGGTTTGGATGAAAACTGGAAAAAAATAGAAATAGGGTGAAATTTAGTAGTGCAAAATGCCAGATCATGGCCTTAGGTCAGGAACTAACAACAAGAATTTTTGCTGTAAGTTGGGAACTTTCTTAAGAGTTGGAAACAAAAGAGTATGAGAAAGACTTGGGTGTACTGGACAATGATTGCGAGTTGCCAGTGTGATGTGGCTGTGAAAAAGACTGATGTAATTGTAGGATGCATTACGTGAGATATTATCAATAGTGGTAGGGAAGCGTTATTATCATTGTACATCACTAATGCACTGGTGAGACCTGATCTGGAATAATGTGTGTAGCTCTGGTTTCTCATGTTTCAGAAATATGAATTCCAACTGGGTTAGAGAAAGGCTACTAGGGTGAACTCTTATGAGAGGCGATGAAAGGAGTGTGGCTTCTTAAGCCTAAGAAGAGGAAAGATGAGAGGAGACAATTGTGCTCTAGAAGTTCATCAAAAGAGAGAAATGCCAGGGAGGAAGCATAGTTATCTATGTTAAGGGCCATTGTTGGCACAAGAACAAATGGATATAAATTGGCCATTTGGCCTAACTAAACAGGCTGGCTATGTCTACTTTAGTGGGCTTAGTTAAGCTGACTTAATAAGGTTGACTTAAACTTGACTTTATTAAGTCGACTTTATAAAGTCGACTTTAAATGGGTCTCCTGGCTTAAGTTGACTTTATTAAGTTGACTTTAATGGTCACATTTTGTTAAGTGGACTTAACGCTTGAAGGTGACTATAACAGTGAGAGTTATTAAGTCAACTTCAGCAAGTGCTCAAGTCAACTTAATGAGCTCCAAATGTGGTCTTGGAGTTGCTTACATCAACTTAAGCCTGG
Organism: Podocnemis expansa; assembly: GCA_007922195.1. NCBI lineage: Eukaryota > Metazoa > Chordata > Testudines > Podocnemididae > Podocnemis > Podocnemis expansa. Next base: position 11,428,220 of record ML681973.1, read on the forward strand.
TTAGGTCGACTTAAGCTTCCAGGGTAGACATAGTCATTTAGACTTGAAATTAGATAAAGGTTTCAAAGCATGAAAGGAATGAAGTTCTGGAATAGGTAGGAGACAAAAATTTGTTTCAAGACTGAGCTTGATCAGCTTAGGAAGGTGTACGATGAGGTTGGCCACAAGGGCATATGGCCCATCTATAGTTGCTATCAGCAAATACTGCTTAGCAGCTGAAGATGGGCTAGTAGATGGGGGAGGCCTTTGAGTTCCCACAGAGTTCTTTCCAAGTTGGCTGTCAGACGAGTCTTGCTTTGTGCTAAAAGTCTAGCTTATCAACATATCTAGGGTCAGTAAGAAATTCTCTTCAAGGTCGAAGGAAAAGGAGTTTTGCTTTTCTTTGCAGTGTGCGGCAGAGACCACTTTCTGATTTGAATGAGAACAAATGGCAGATGCTTTGTAACTTGAAAGCCTTAAACAAGATTTGAAGACTTCAGTAACTTAGTCAGAGGTTACAGGCCTATTGCAGGAATGGGTGGGTGAGTTCCTGTGGCCTGAAATGTGCAACAGCAGGAGCCAAACGAGATGATCCGGATGGTGCCTTCTGGCCTTAAAGGCTATGAATCCGTGGTCAGGCTTTTTCTCAGGCTCAGAGCCCCAAAGATGGTGAGGGTGTGGGAGGGAGAAATCTTGGATATGCATCATTTCTCCCTACGCCCTGCGTAAATGCTGAACCAAAATTTTCCTACTCACTCCTTTAAAGCATTAATCCATTGAAGCAGTGCCCCCAAGGAGATCAGGAACAGTTTAAGAGGGCCAGGGCTGCGGCCTTGCTCTGAGTCCATTCAAGGGCACAGGGCCTCTGCCTAGGTGACCCTGCGAATCTGTCCGACTGCTCAAGATCTGTGGAATCCACATGACTTGAGGGCTATGGCTTATTCTTCTGCAGGGTCTGTGTGTATGCTAATGAAGCCATACTGTTTGGAGCCTTTCCTCACTGGGATCGGCCTGAAACAATGGGGATCACATGCACTCACACCAAGCTCTGTTGCAAGAGATAGTGCTTGCCTTATTGTGCTGCACATCACCCCCAGAGGTTTCCCCCTGTTGCTGTGATCAGGCATTGAGCATCATATGGAAACCATTACATTTAGCAGAGTTTACACCCTTCCTTCCTTCCTTGGAAGAGAAGCATCAGATGTCCGCTGTGCAAATGACACTTCTGGTGAATAAAAGGAACCCAGGAAAAATGACAAGCCAAGGCACCTACCCAAATGTCAGCTGTAGTCCTTGGGAGAGTTCTGCTCCACCTCTGAAGCTGGTGCCACTCAGACTGAATCAAATTATGCATGAATGCCACACCACGTACATGCTGCTTGAGTGACACAGAATTATTTTCTGGAGACGGGACTGCTGTAACTATGAACAGCTTCACTGGCTGAAATCGGTGTAAATCATTCTAAATGCTAGATTGTTGGCATTTTTTTATTTTGGCACATTATACAATGTATGGGGCACAAAACAATTTTACAGCGAGCAGCCCTGAAATGAGGGAACACTCTCTTACATTTGAAAATTCAAAGCCATGCACAGCTAGTTCCAGCTGGGAACGGCACTATCAATTCCTTCCCCAGATGTAATGAAAAACATAATTGTTGTGGCAAATGCCTTAGCAACAGTGCAAGCTGTTTGCCAACTGGTGAGAAGAGCAGCTTGGTCAGTGCCGGAATTATCCAGTGAATCATTCCAGTTTTAATTGGGCGCAAGCATTTAATGACCTTGTGCATTTATGTAAATAGCATATAAACAGAAACCAGCTCCAATGATCAGAGCGATCAGGAGTCCTAACGATTAGCTCACATTTGCATCTGAACAACTAATTGCCTGTTTTCAGTTGCTGAATAACAGACAGGTTTGAGCACTTTGTACCTCTGATGAACTAGGGCATCTGAGGTTTCTTTTTGCATTGAATTGGGTCCTAGTTGTGGATCCTTTCACATTCCCACACCCCTGAGCAGCATACACACATTGCTGTTCCCCTGCCTGTGTATAACAGGGGAGGGCTAGCTCTTCATACAACGCCCGTCTTTTTTTCCAGGAACCCATGTAGAGTCATGGCTGATGTTGTGTATATGCACGCAGAAGAGGTATAGGATGGGCACCAGAAGGGAGAGGGAATCCAACCCCATCTTCACAACTCTTCCAGAAGTCTGCTAGCAACTTAATGCAGCCGGCGCATCCCCTCCATAAAGCAGAAGTTCTAGGGGAAGAGAAAGAAGAGGAATTCCTGACAACCTGTCTGTGTTGGATCTGTGCTGCTCAGGAGCAAGAGGAGTCCAGAGGGATCAGAGCTGGTGCAGAAGCAAAGAAGTGCTATGCGGATCATCAGATTTGGGGCATGAGTCTCTTGGAAGTGACGGTGGGTGGGGCAGAAATTCCAAATGGCAAATCTCACCTCCCCCCAGCTGCCTCCCTAAGAGTTTTCACAGTTTCTCACTTTAGGCAATATTTGAAGTCTACTCCTGCAAACTCTGAGGCTCACATCCTCCTCTGGTTTGAGTCAGATAGGTCTCCCCACACGCAAACCAATGCACTGTCTAAGCCACAGACCATTCGACTGCATAGGACTCTGATTCACAGGAGTAAGGATCAGCAGAATCAACAAGGTTAATTTTATTTTTCCATTGACCACTATGAATACAGTGGGAGTTAATTGGCTATAATGAGTGCAGAACCAGGCTTCAAAAATTGCTGTGTGACGGAAAATGTGTTTGCGGCTATTAAACTGGACAGACTAAGCAGGGGCTGTAGCAAAGGCCAGGACAGCAAAACTGATAGTTACTCCCCTCCCCTCTGCCCCGACTCCAGAAATATCCCTGTTCTTTATGTGTTAAAACAAAACCAAACCCCACATATCCCAAGTCCATGATATGATAAATACAAATTTAATCATGGCCACAGATGATTTACAGCAAGGGTTACTCTGGCCCAAGTCTGGAGCCATGAACAAACAGCTGTTAGATCAGCGGTCTCAAACACATGGCCCGTGGGCCACATGTGGCCTCTAAAGCTATTGCCTGCAGCCTGCAAGACACTATTATACCAATATTTCCAATACCATTGTATGAAAACATTTCAGTGGTGTGGCCCTTGGGCTAACGTACTACTCCTCATGCGGCCCTCATGGTGATTTGAGTTTGAAGCTCCTGTGTTAGATTGACATCACAAAAGCTACTGCTCTTACATTGGCCTGAGGAAAATGGCAAGCAGCTCACTAACAAATGGGAAACAAATTGGTGCCAGTAAATGATTTTAAGTCCTATCCACCTGTCAAATGGCAAGTAACTGATGGATGATAGCATAGGGTGCAGGGCTCCTTTTCTGTTTCTGTTCAGCTTTCCAGCAAATGATGAAGCAACAAATGCAAGATAAAAATGGAACTCGAAAGCCGACTGGGTACAGGAACAATTTCCAGCAGGGCTAACTTGATGCTATTTCTGTAAGTTCAAGCCCTTTTGTGCACACCTTTCATTCTCCTTCTTTAAAAATGGAATGGAAGCTTGAATCAAAAGCCAGATTTTTACTCACTGAATGGCTTGGAAGCAGAAAGAAACTGAGGGGTATGTTACCCTGATCCCCACTGGCCTGCCATACAGATGAGATGAGGCCATAAAATAGTTCCCAGGTTTGCAGGGAACTGCCTTGCTGCACTGGCCCTTGCTCCCTGCTGTGTGGCTGCACAGGTTTAAGAAGGCCAGTTACAGCAGAAGCTCTCAGGCACGCAGTAGCATGCCCAATCCACTGCTTTCAGACATCCTTCCACATTCCTGCCAGCACAGAGTAGGCATCCCCTTAGCAACTATTGGCACTGAAAGCAGGTTAAGATGAACAAATGGAACATCATTAAAACCACATGGCTGTATTGCTTGCTGCTAGCTGTTAATTCCCTGTTCCAGGTATCCCTGAAATAAGTCCATCCAGGGAAGGTGGGCTCTCTGACTCCAGCTCCACCGATCATCACATTGTGGAGGTGTGGCCCACCTGTCCCTGCCTGTGCTCCGTAGGGTATCTTGTAGCCCAGGGGGCATTGGCAGGGAGCAGTCTGCAGTCAGGAGAGAAAACAGGTGCCTGGCCCTTAATGAAGCAGTAAGGGCTCAGCGTAAACAAGGAAGGCTGCTTGTGCCCTCACACGCTGCATATTGTATCGATCTACAGGAGCAATGGAAGTGGAACAAAAAAAGCCAGAAGCGGGCTAGAGCAAAAAGATGCCACAAAATTAAATAGATAAGTTCTCTAGATAAGTGACAACTTCATCTCTCTTCCCACTGAGTCAATAAAAAGGGACGCTACCAAGTGGTTTAGGTAGCGAATTTGATCTGCCTCTCTGAACTGTGTTATAATCCGGTGGAGATAAATTGCTACAAACTGACGGAGAACCTAAGGGTCTGGCTTGTGGAGAATGAGCTCTGGATTTCTATTTTTTTCTTTTAAATATATCACTGTCATAATAAAACTTGCACAAAAATATTTGACCATTTTTACTTCGCTGTGTTACAGGCGACCTTTCAGGCAGTAGGAGTTGTACAGGGGAACATATAAATGCATAAACATAGACTATTGCTTTATTTTTGGACCATACAGAGCCTTTGCGAGAGCTTTCAAGCAAGAGTGGGCCAGTTCTGAGCCTTTTCTGATGTGAAACCTCAGGCAGGACCTTTCATTTCTCCAAACTTTTCACTGTCTTCTTGGTGACCTGTTAAGAATATCATCAGTCCTGTGGAGGTAAATAGAGAAGCTCAAGTGGATATTCATAATTGTGTTTATAATGTAGATTTCTAAACAGGGAATAAAAAATGACAATGGCAAGCAAGATACAAAGAAATTTGACTTAGATGTGAAATGTGGATGAATTATTCAACATTTCTTTCCCTGTTTATAATAGCCAATTTAGAAGCTATGCTATATTAAAAACAAGCAACTCCATTTTTTATTTTTTGTGAAGGGCTCCACGTCTCTTGTAGGGAGTAAATGTAGAATGGAGTCCTTTGACCACTCTCCCCTTATCCTTTACAGATGCATTATCTATTTCATTTCCCAAAGAAATGTCCTGATCTATGGGCCAGAGTCAGCCCCCCCTCACTGAATGAGAGTAGTATCTGAAACTGCTTGTAGTGAGCCTACATACGGTACCGCTCAGGCTAGCAAATATATTGCCCTGTCTTATACTATTTGTGTGCTTTAATGGGACACATATATTTCCAATTATATTAAAGTTATCCCCTGTTTCTAAAAACAAATCAGCATATAATACTGTTCCTTTTTCTGTTTGCTCTCTATTTATGGGTTATCATCAGATACAGAGCAACAAAGCTCAGCCTTTTAAAGTAGATCTCCTCAAACCACTTAAAGAATAACAATTATTGCCCATAATTAGCTATCTTCCATAACAGAATCAAGGAAACCATGGTTGGAATCTCACTTGTGGACTGTGTACTATTGTACATGCAAGGTAATGGCTTAAGTTTACAGTTATTATTTGCATTGTGGTAGCATTGATAGTTTCCAGTCAAGGACTGGGGTGCCAGGTACTGTCTACACATTACTGTAACAAAGAGATGGTGCTTGGTCCAAAGCGTTAAGTATGCAATCCACTTGTCTGCTGCTTTCCCTGAGATTAATGGTATGTATTTGGTGGACTCCAATCTCTTTATTGCAAGGTTGATTCTACCTTCGCTCTCACTGTCGTAACTTCGTTGACTTCACTGCGGTTCCTCCTGATTTATATCAGTGGCAGAAGAGAATCAGGCTCCAGTTCCCCTGAATCGTCCTGCTGCTTGAAACTCTTTCCTGCTTGCTAAGAACTCAGTGTGGTTGATGGTATTGGGAAAGGCCAGTTTAACTATAAAGCTCACCAAAATGTGCCTTATTTACATACACAGTAGCCTGGGATCTTGAACTCATGGAGCTGAATGCTAAATAACAGTTGCTTCCCCCCAGTTATGTAATGCTTCTATACAGTTCTGCAAATTAGTATGTCTCACCTGCTGGAATTGTGGCATTATTCAAATCAACAAGCAGCATTGACAATTTCTAGGGTATGCTTGTAATAACGGATGGTCCTGAAACTGCTAACCACTACTTATGTGAGTCATCTATCTGCTGATCCTTCACCTAGGTGCTTACATGGGAGCTGAATGGTTTTGAAAATTTGGCCCTAAATGTTACAGGAAGAAGTGAAGCCAATAGCTATGTCTACACTTGGAATTTAGTTTGAATTAATGAGGATTAATTCGAACTACATTTGTACATGGCCATACTGGCTTTCATTACTTTGAAGTAAGCAATTGCTTAGTTCAAATGACTGAACCCTTACTTTGACGTTATGAAACCTCCCTTAACTATGAAGTAATGGTTAATTAGAACTTCTTAGTTCGAATTAACCCAATAGAGCCAGGTTAATTTGAACTAACCATTCGTTTGAATTAGCAAGGTTTGACATTCTGCATCCCATGGTGTCTTCCTCTTTCTATGTATTAGGTGGAGGCATGGTCCTTCTTGGGTGCCATGTTGCCACACTTCCTATGGTGCCCTCTTCCTAAATTGAACTAGCAAGTGCTGTCCATGGATGTGCTAGTTTCGATTTGGGTTTCTAGTGGGGCCGTGCTATTTTGAATTGGCTTACTTTGATTTAATCATTATTAGTTCAATTTAATTAGTGTGAAGTAAGTTAATTTGAAGTAACATTCTAAGTGTAGACATTGCCAATGGGACTAACATGCAGTTTGGGCCCTATATTAGTTACATTACGAGCAACTCAAATGGGTAGTGAGCACTCTCCGGAGACTCAGCTATTGTGATTATTTTATAAAACAATCTAACCCCCCCGCCTCACTGCTCATATTTATAACATAATGATTCAATATTGTCATCTTCAGAACCATTTGAGTTGCTTGGAGGCAAATTGAGAACAACACACTCATATTGCATAACTTCTGAGCTATGGAACCGGTTCTGAGGCCTCTATCCCAAGTGAACAGTCCTAATCCAGATGAGCACCCCCTAAACTCCATGGACAAATTGCCTGAGTAAGCAACAGTTTTGCAGCACCAGGTTCTATCAGGTTTTTTGTACATGGTTTAGAACCAACAGCACAGCTATATATTTTGCATTAAAGTTGTCATTTTTATATCAGTGGTATAATTTATGGAAAGCTTTGACATAAGCACTGTAAGTGATGTGTTTATGACAAAGAATTGTAGCATTCTGTGCCTGTGGGTATTAGAACAACATCTCAACAGCAATTCTCTAACATTTCCATTTATTTCTTCCACTCTCAGATTTACCTTGTTTATTTGCCTCCTGAAGTGTCACAAACAGCATACCTTCTGAATGAAGGTGATTTTAACGAACAGAGATTAAACTAAGATGCCTAAAAGCAAATGCTCATGGAAATAAAAGTCCAATCTGATGCTAATGTTTTTCAACTCTAGCAAGAGGCTCCAACACTAATTTTTGGATGTTGTGTCAAAAGGTATTTTAGTATCCATTTTAATGTAGTGTAGCATTGCAGTGTTCCAGCACTGATGGGGGGAAAAGCAGCAAGTGAGGGGGCCAAGAGAATGAATTTACAGAAAACCAGCAATTAATAATTCACCATCTATGAAGTAAGATTCCCACACTACAGCTTGCCCACTTGACCAGAATCCCAACCCTCACTTCTCCTGGGAGTGTAAGTGGGCGGTGCTGTCCCTCCCAGCTCTCCACTCACACTTAGCTGTCCAGGGTTGGAGACATCTAAGGCTGCATCCAGTTCTCCATTGGCTGCATTGGGGATGAGTGCTGATCCAGCTGGCTTGATTTCAGCTTTAGTTGTTGGGTAGGGAGGCTGATGCCTTCTTTGTGGTTTCAATCCTGGCTACCTGAGCTTGTCTCTAGCTGCTATGGTTTGGCACCATTCGTTGCCTCAAAGTTACTCATTCTCTGTAGCATCCATGGTGTCAGAGCTGTGCACTGTTGGGCTCTCTTTAAAGGAAGCTCCATTTGTGTGTAGCACTTTCAACAGTATTTTTATCATCCGGAAAGCTCTCACTACATAAGTCTCACAACTTTTGCTCCCCTCCTCTTCTTAGCCCCCCCCCCCCGCTCCCTTACTCAACTGCATCTATGTCAATGTCATATCCTTGCATTTCTCAAGGTCAGTTCTATTTTACTGCCTCTTCCTCAACACTCAAAACATATCTGTATTATAGCTCCCACTGTCTCATAAATAAAGTCAAATGAGGCCTTGTTCATCCATTCATCTCTTCATGCTCACCAGAAGAAGCCGGTGAAGAGTGCCCACCTAGTGAAGCCCTAGCTCAGTTGCCCCTGGGGGCTGCTGGTCTCCCATTTTACCAATAGATGACAGTGGTGAGTTCTTTACTCTCTGAGGCCAGGGTTTTTCCAAAGTTGTTTGGACTCCAAACCCAAATCCAGATTTAAATTTCACAGGTGGACCCCATAGCTATAACAGACTGGATCCTACTACGAATAATTTCCAAAGGGATAGACTTGTTAGTGTAGTCCGGCAAAAAAAAAGCAAGTTGTCGTGTGGCACTTTAAGACTAACAGATTTATTTTTTGCATGAGCTTTCGTGGGAGAAGATCCCACTTCATCAGATGCTTCCTACTGATGTGATTTATGCCATCATGTGCCAGAAATGCCCCAACACCTTATACATTGGACAAACAGGATGATCGCTGCGCAAAAGAATAAATGAACATAGAGCTGACATCAGACATCACAAAACAAAGAAACCAGTTGCTGAGCACTTCCATCTTTCTAATCACTCGATAAATGATTTGTTGACGACCATCGTCAGAGATGTGACTGGGACATCAAGACTTCAAAGAGAAACCGCTGAACTCGAATTAATATGCAAACTAAATTCTGTGAAAGCAGGACTTAATCGAGACTATGGGTTCTTTTCCCATTACAAAAGGTAATTTGACTTCAGGCTTCCCATAGTTTGAACCTAACAAATGCTTTGATTTGCTGTTACTGTATGACCTGATCCTATGTTTTACACCCCCTTGCATTTATTTTTGTTCCATTCTGTAAGTTCCCCCGTCTTTGAAGCACCTGATGAAGAGGGATTTTCTCCCACAAAAGCTCATGTGGAAAATAAATGTGTTATTCTTAAAGTGCCACACGACTCCTTGTTTTTTAACCTACTACAAACAGCCTCCCAGCAGCTGCGAGGGTGAAACTCAGATCTGACTGTTGTGCCAGCAGCCCATGACACCTGAATTGGATTTCAGATTTGAAAGTGGCACTCTACTTCTTGTTGTTTCAATCCAGCTATTGAGGCACTTACACACCATGACCTTGCAGAAGCCCTGCTTACCCTCCATCTCCCACCCCCCCCAAGGCAACAAGTTAGTAGAAAGTGAAGAGCTGAGAGCATTTTCCAGCTCACACTTTATCAGGGGCCTGGAGTCAGCACCACTCCAACAGTAGAAAGGTTAGGCTGGCTGGAAGCAGGGGCATGGATTCAGCAGTCTTATAGAGTCTCTGCTGCTTGGGCTGCTGGGGGTTTCAGGTGGACATGAAAATTGCCTTTTTCAGGAGGAATATAAGGTGGTAGCACAGTGATACCACTACCTACCTGCCTGCCATCCCTTTGGGTGAATCCCCTGGGCAGTGAAGCTGCCCCATAGACAAATGAGTTGTCTTGTGGGGCTGCTATATTCTGTGCTTCTGCCTTGATGCAAGTTAATTCTGCCTGAATGGTTGCTGGGACGGTAACACTGTGTCCACACACCATACCTCTGGTTGTGTCCCTTGAGCTAGACTTAGAGCAGTGGATACAGTCTCCAACATTTTACCAGCAGATGATGCAAAGTCACAGGCTTTAACTACAACTGCTGTTCAGAAGTTGATCATGATCTACAGATCTGTAGACCACTGCTCTAGAGAAAGTGATGGAGCAGCTTCCACGCCAGAGCTGTCCCAGCAGCTGATTGGGCTGATCGTCCCATGGTTGTATAGTTCAGCATTTAGCAATGTCACAATAGCTGCAAGGACAGTTTGCCATCCACAAGGCACAGCACAGTGGGGCAAACCTCCTTTGTGAGGCTGCCATTTCTCTATCTAATGTGGGTGGGCACATAGGAGTAGAGAAACGGGTTGACTCCCCTCCCTGGCCCAAATGTGCTGGCACGGCAGGGGAAATAATCTGTTGCGTTCACAGACTGATCAAGTCCCCACTACAGCTAGGGGGAAACCAAGGAGGGACATGGGACACTCACATTTCATCTATAGACATCACAGTGATACGCTGCCCCTTGCTGTGCACTGAACGTTTAATTCTCAGTAGAGCACTGTTAGTGTTCTGTGCTACTGAAACCCTATGAATTCAAAAAGAAAAGAGAGGCTATTTAAGGTTTTTAAAATAGGTGTAAAACTATCTTAAAAAAGAAAAAAATTAAACGAGTTTTTTTCCTAAAGGGGCATTGACAAAATGACTGGCAGTCATGCTCTTATTAGGGTCCCTCTTTAGTACAGAAACATGTATCATGGGATTTAGGTGCATTCAGCATCTACAATAGTCTCCATCTTCTGATACATATTTTTTCTCAATCAGAGTATTTTATTCCAGACACCGAATTATCTCTAAAGGCATAGGTTTTCTGCTTCTGGTTCCAGGCTAATTGATCTGGATAACACAGCACATAAGGTGAACAAGAAGCAGAGTTTCATCGGCTTTTCACAGAGAAACATCCTAGCTGCTGTGTCCAGAAGAGCCTGTTAAAGTGGAAATCTTTCTAGAAGGGACAATTGCTCACCTGTAATTCTTATTCTCTCAAGCGGTCATTTGGCAGAATTCCCATTTTGGAGCTTGGGTCCCTAGCATAGGACAGCCCCGAACTCTATTACCTTGCAAGGATTTTTCGACCTTTATATCATGCGCATGTTGACCATTCGTACCTTAGTACCACCTTTTAACATCAAATATCCTGTTTTAGCTCATTGGCTGGACCAACTCTAATAGATACCCAAAGAATACTTATCGTTAGTAAAAGATCATCAGAAACAAAGCAATTGTGGGAAATATTCCATTTCTCAACTCTGAGATGAAATGGAGTTGAACAACCAGTTAAAGGATGAAAATCTTGGGCAACAAGAATGTTCTCTCACATGAGAGAGACCCAAAGCTAGGGATCTAGTCAATAAGGTATCTAAAGGGAATTTAGTTATCTTTCTTCATGCATGTAATGAACTATTCCAATATGTAAACAAAATATATGAGAAATTTTCCTATCTCCATATAATCCACACTAATAGCATTTCTAAGTACAAGGATTTCATTGATCAAACAATATAAAGCTTTTGGCTCAGCAGCGTTAATCCTGCATATATATATATGCATCATTTTTCAAAAAGCATCTGTGCAAGTGAGTGAGTAAGCCTGGTTAGCAATACTTTAAAGTAAGAAGGGTTAGTAGAACTATTTGCACATACTATTGCCTCATTTGCATATGCAAATAGTCATTCATTTGCACATGTACAAATACATATGGACCTCAGTCTTCAAGTTCTTGAAAAACTATGCTTTATGTTTCATCTCAAAGATGGCTTTGCTACTAGTAGTGTCTTCATGCTCAGTAAAAACAGCTCTTGGCCTTATAGAAAAGCAGAAGTTGGTTGGCTAGTGCTGCTTCTTGAGTTTTCAACATAAACATGACGATTCTTCCCAACTTGAAAACCAACTCAAAGAAATACTTTTTTGCACAGTAGCCACATGGCTGGTGGGGGATCATTGCCATCAGGTAGTAGATAGTCAGACAACTTAGTAAAAATAAAAGTATAACAGATAAGGAGAACATCCAGAGTTACATTAAGAAAGAATTTAAAAAAAAATCTTAAAGTTTGAAAGTGATATATGCCATGATGCCTCTGTGCATATCTCTGTCTTTAAGTGTATGGGATGGGAAACACTTTTTGCATCCAGTTACTGGATTTTGCATCTTTGGGTGAGGTGAAGTGTTGGCACTGCCATTGTCAAAGGAAAGCTGTGTTAAATAAGCAACCAATGGTTTGATCCATTCAGGCAGCTCTTAAAATTTGAAATTCTCAAAACTGGAAGAATATTTATTAAATTCAATGCCATGCTTCCAAAACATTCATAAGAGAGGCAGAAATTTTCTTTTTTTGTTAGGAGCATTTCGGTAAAGTATGAACATATTAAATTGTCTAAAGTGATGAAGCAAGGGGATGCTGCAGAAATAGTTAACAGAAAAGGAAATATTGGGTCACTTTTTTTCTATTAAGGGCTCCCTTCCCCATTCCTCAGTAACAATCCAACAGTAAAAAGAACAGATAAAGACTGTACAGCTGTAATATCTACAGATAAGGTCAGACTTTGAGGGACACCTGTCTTAATGCCTAACAATAACTGGGAACTACAAAAGACCGACAGATGTATTAAAAGATAGAATAAAACTGACTAACCTTCAAACAAGGTAAAACCGGGCTTTGGGCAGGTGAAAGATAAAATACTTTCCATGTACAACCAGAGGGTCTCAGGCGAAGAACTCTTTCGCTAAATCTTTGGGCAAAGATTCTAAGACCTACATTGTACAGATAGTATCAAAGAGGTAGGACTTAAGAGGGCCCTCCCATATGGATTTATTAAAAAGAAAAACACTAGCGCTGCAGGAAAAAGTTCAAAGCACACCACAATCAGTGTGGGCTCCTGCTTTACTGCAATGGTAGCTATCAGTGTGTGATGGCCACTAGATGGATAAATATGGAAATGTCACTTTAGATAACTACCACAGCTCTTGGAGTACCCATAACCAGAGCGCCTCCACAGGTACAGCACCTAAAACCTCACAAAATTCCTATTTAGATTAGTAGGATCAATCCCAGTGGGATTTGAGGAAGAATGAAAACTAGATGACTTGCTGAGGTATCTTGTAGTATGACTATAAATTAAAAAAAACCAAACAAATCAAAAACCTAAGGGCAGTATTCCGGCTTCAGGTGCATGAGGCTAGCCATACTGACTTCAAAGGGAGTTGTTTGTGTGTGTATCCAGAGAGCCAGGATATGTTCAGATATATATGTATGTATAATGTTGTTGGCGATACATATGGGGCGCAGGCTTTTTTTCCAGCTGTTTTTTTGATGTGCGCCAGTGACAGTGAGTCACCATAAGTAGGGAGGTGCCAAGATTTAGATCTCACATTTTAAAATGTATTTAATCCTGTTTTAAAGAGCATTCTTTACAATCATATGACACAGAGAGAGGAAACCAGAACAGACTCCTCAACAGTAAACATCTGGGTGAGACTCTCAGCCACTGGAAATAAACTGATGTTAAATGAGCAAGTTCAAGAGCTAATCCCCAATTTCTACCTCGCCCCATAGGTTTAGCACATATTCTTACTGCAGGGGTCAGCAACCCCCCCGTGTGCATGCCAAAGCTGGTATGCGTGCCTGTTCAAGGTGGCATGCAGGGCTCCTGGCCCTGCTGTGCTGCAGCTGCTCTCCCCTGCTGGCCCCACACCCACTGAGGGCCGGGGCCACAAGAGTCTCACGTGTGTCCTGGCTCCTGTCCCCTGCTGGAGCACTCCCCCAGGTAGGGGACAGGGCCAGCAGGGAAAAAAGAGCCGCTGCATGTGCATGGCTCCTGTCCTCTGCTGGCCACGCCGCCAGCATCTGCTGGTGCCACCTATGGCATCTGCTGAGGATTGGGACCTGGCTGGTATGAGGGTCAGCAAAGGTTGCTGGTCCTTGTCTTACTGTATCAATTTTATATTATAGGGAAATGTGGGCTTATCTCAACCCAGCACAGCATGAAGACTAAAGAGCAAGTCTGGGGATCTATGTATAAGTGTAATTACTCACCAGAGGGCCTTAAAGTGGTTTAAAATCTGGCTGCTAAGTCATAGGGTATGTCTACACGTCTCTTTTATTTTTAAATAATACTAATTATTTCTAAATAAAAAAGATTAGGTCCACATGACATTTTCTTATTTTGAAATGAGGGGCTCTGTCATTTTGAAATAAGAACCGTCATTTCGAAACAGCTCAAACCCCATTCATTTCAAAACAGCTGTTATTTTGAAACGGTTATTTCAAAATAAGGCCGTTTGGACATGTTGTTTCGCAACAACACCATTGTTTTGAAACAACTGTTTCAAAACAACATGTCCAAGGGTATGTCCACACACACTTCTTATTTCGAAACAATAGAGGTTGTTTTGAAATAAGAAGTGCCATGGCCACACGACACATGGCCATTTCGAAACAAGCAAACTTTTTGTTTCAAAACGGCCGCCATTGTTTCAAAACTGCTTAAACCCAGTTTTGTTTTGTAACAGCGTTGTTTCGAAACAACTCATTTTGAAACAACGCCAGTGGGACATGCCGGTTCAAAACAACAGTTGTTTCAAAACGAGTTGTTTCGAAACAACCGTTTTAATGGCCGTGGTATTTCGAAACAACAGTTGTTTCGAAATAACCAGCTGACCTTCCTCCCAGGGTGCACAGCGCCCTGGGGGAAGTCCCTGCCTGGTTGTGCCTGTGAGGGTGCGTGGCAGGCAGGGCTCTAGCAGGCAGCCATGTCCCAGCAGCCAGGGCCCTCAGCTGCTGGGACACCGGAGGGCCCCTGTATGAACCCAGGAGGACATTGCTTGCCTCCTGGGCATCTGGCAGCAGCCAGACACTTTGAGAAGGTTCGAGGCCAGCCACCGGAACTGAGATATTTACAGTGACATTGCAGATGTGATGTCGCAGAAAGGGCAACCCCGCACAATGGAGCAGGTGCGGAGTAAATTTAAGTCACGTCGACAGGAGTATGCCCGGGCGCTGCAGGGGCCTGGGGGCCAGGCCACGTGCCCCCATTATGAGGCCCTGGATGCATTCCTGGGCACACAGCCCAGCGGTCTCCCCACTGAGGCTGTGGATAGCTCAGGGGGGCACCAGACCCCCTTGTCAGCCCCGGAGGCACCTGGCTCTGACATCTCCATCGGGGGGCCTCCAGCCACACTACCACCAGTGGCATGGGCCAGCCCCAGCACCCCGGAGCTGTTCATGGCCATGGAGGCGGGGAGCAGCACAGAGGAGCAGGGGCTCACCACCACCCCTGGCTCTGACTTGGACCCCAGGACGTCTCGGTGGACCTCTGGAGCCCCCATGGGTAAGTAAGCCCCCCCCCCCCACGGAGGCACACAGGGCTGGGCCTGTCCAGCAGGTCCTGGGACGCGAGGAGGCCAGGGCCAGGCACTGCGGCAGGTAGGGCCCAGGGTTGGAGGGCGCAAAGGGGCCCCCCCGGCCATGGGTCCCACAGACACAGGTGGCATCGGGGTCACAGGCCCTTGTGTGCCGGGGGGGGGTGGTGACCAGGGACTGGGTGGGAAAGCTGCAGCAGCATCGTGGTTGGGGTGGAGAGCAGGCAGGGCATACCACTGGCAAGTGGCCTCGGGAGACCCCCTAGTGCAAGGCGTGGCTGGGTCCAGTTCACCCTCGTGGGCACCACTAGCATGTGTGCCTCCAGGGTACGGTTCCCAGATGTCTGGCAAAAGAAGAACATGGTCTTCTTTTTTCTGCTCTGTTCTTCTTTTTATCCTCACATTCTCTGTCTGGCAGGCAGTTCAAAATACAGGGGTTTGTCAGGCTTTTGCCTGGAGGGGTTGAAGGATCCTGGACTGCCATAGAATACTGATTTATATGGGAAATGGGTCCAGGGTGCCTGAAACCCTGATGACTACCCCAGCCAGACAACCTTTTTGCCCAGGGCCCTCCAATGTCCTCCTTCGGGTACTGTCCTGGCCTCCTTCTGAGGCTTTGGGGGCCAGACGCCCTACCCCAGGGCAATGTCCCACGGGATCCTGGGACCTGCTGACAGTCAGGGCAGAGGTGTGTGCTGCAGACAGGTGCACACAGACAGGGCCAGCAGGCGGCAGGGGCCAACTGTGTTTTTTGCTTCCCTGCAGCACATCACAGAGCTCCTCCCCGGGGGCCACCACCCACACCTGGACCCCAACGCCCGAGCCCCAGGACACCCCGGTGATGGCGGAGGGCCCCCTGGACCCGCAGCGAGCTCCTGGAGACCCTGGAGGAGCTGGGCCAGGACATACACACTGCCACCCAGGCCTGGCGGCAGGAGCAGGTGCAGCAGCAGGCGGCTGGGCTCTGTGCCCTGGAGCGCCTTGCGGGCGCCGAGGACAGGGCTGCGAGGGCGCTGGAGCTCCTGGCAGAACAGCTGCCAGCGGCCATTGCTGACCAGGCCACAGCAATCTGGGAGCTGGCTGAGAGCCTGGTGCCCCGATGCTGTAAAGAGGCATCACCGCCTGGACCGCCCCAGCG
Organism: Podocnemis expansa; assembly: GCA_007922195.1. Classification (NCBI taxonomy): domain Eukaryota; kingdom Metazoa; phylum Chordata; order Testudines; family Podocnemididae; genus Podocnemis; species Podocnemis expansa. The sequence continues at coordinate 11,444,559 of ML681973.1, forward strand.
AGGACGGCGGGCGGAGGGTGGCCGTGGGCGCAGGCGAGGCATGCCACCCCTCCCGGACACTCCCACAGGCCATGCCTAACCTCCCCCCTACCCCCTGGACTTCTTCACCCCTGTCCACTCCCAAGTTGCTGCTCCCTCCCTCAAGTCCCCTCCCAAGTTGATGCTCCCTCCCCCAGACCCCCCCCACATTGCCTCATCCCGTATCGCCCCCATCCCTTCCCCGATTGTTAATAAATCCCTTGAAAGTTATCTGTGGTTCTCTGTGTTTTTATGGGGGGGGGGGGTTGGCAGTGCGGGTGGATGGGTGTGGGCTGGCTGTGGGTGGACGGGGGAGATGGTGTTGTGGTGCAGGGCAGGCCTGGCCCTCAGTGTTCCTGTGCGGAGAAGGCGAGCTGGAGGGTGTCACGGACGGCAAGGGCTCATGCAGATGGCTGCTCCCAAGTTGGCAGGGCTCTCGGTTGTTCGTAGTCTCTGGCAAGTACTTGGGCCTCAGCCTCCCATGCGAGTGGGATGGGTTCCCCTTGCCACTCGCAGAAATTGTGCAGCACTGCACATGCTGCGATGACTTGCAGCAGGCTCCGCTCTGCAAGGTGGAGGAGGGTTAGAAGGCACCGCCACCAGGCCTTGAGGTGTCCGAATGCCCGCTCGATCACCTGTCGACAGCAGGCCAGGTGGTGGTTGAACAGCTGCCTGCTGGGGTTGAGTGGCCCAGTGTATGGGCACATAAGCCAGGGCTGCAGGGGGTAGGCCGCATCTGCCACTATGAGGATGGGCACCTCTACTTCCCCAAGGTGGATGGTGTGTGTGTGGGGGGGGGGGGAGTGGGTGCCCGCCTCCATGCCCCGGTACAGGGTGGAGTTGCGGAGGACCCTGGAGTCATGGGCCCTCCCTGGCCATCCCACGTAGCAATCTTGGAACAGGCCCCGGTGGTCCACAAGGGCCCGCATAATCACTGAATGATATCTCTTGCGGTTCTGGTACACTGTAGCCCTGTGCTCCAGGGCACGCACAGGGATGTGTGTGCTGTCCAAGATCCCTGCACAGTTCGGCAAGCCGAGGGTGGCCATCCCGGGCATGGTGTCCTGCAGGTCCCCACATCTCACCAGGCGCCGTAGGAGGACACGATTGATGGCCCTGGTGACCTCGAGAAGAACGGTGCCAGTGGTGGACCTCCTGACGCCAAACAGATGTGCCACTGCCCTGTGGGACTCCAGAGTGGCCATCTTCCACAGGGTGATGGCCACTCTTTTGTCCACTGCGATGGCGGGCCTCATGGGGGTGTCCCTGTGGTGCAGGTGCGGGGCGAGTTCACCCACCAGGCGGGTGAAGTGGGCCCTGTTCATTCTAAAGTTCTGCCGCCACAGGTCATCGCCCCGGGTGCGCAGAACGACCCTCTCCCACCAGTCGGGGCTGGTCTCCCGCGCCCAGATGTGGCAAAGCACGGGGAGGGGCAGGGGCAGTAGCTCAGCCCTGTGGGTGAGCTGCATGTATTCCTCGGGCAGAGGCCAGTCATCCTCGGGGTCCGCAAACAGAGTCTCCCACATGTGCTGGAGACCCTGCATGCGCTCTGAGGGGCTGGGTGCTGCACGGCGCTGTATAGGCAGCCGGGCAGAGTCCATTGCTTGCAGCGTGCTGCTAGCCTGAGTGGACAGGGAAGTGAGGTCAGGGCCGGCTTTTATGGGATTGACTAGCAACATGGCCGCCAACGTGGCCCAGGGAGACGGCCATGTTGCCACACCTCCCATGCTGCACTGCCCCTGGATTGAAATAGCAAGTCCACACTGTGGAAACGCTATTTCGATTCCCGTTTTTTGCTTATTTTGAGGGCACAGTTTTGTTATTAAAAAAAAATGTTATTGTGAAATAACGTTATTTTGAAACAAGTTATTTTGAAATGACTTGTTTCAAAACAAGACCTTCCTGTGTGAACATAGCCCAAAAGGCCTTATTTCAAAATAGCAGCTGTTTCGATAGCAGGCTTTCCCTTAATTCGATTTAACTTATTGCAAAATAAGGCCTTTTTTTGAAATAACTCATTTCGAAATACTTATTCTGAAATAACGATGTGTGTGTAGATATAGCCATAGTTTCTGTGTGGACCCTGTTGAAGCACTGAATGCTTTTAGTACCTGTCAGGGCTGGGATTTAAATCTGGGAATATAACTCTGAAAAATTCAAGGCCCAGACATGAAAGTAAATAAAAACAACAGAGGTGATTACAATAATTAGGTTGATATTTTAAGCAGTTATCAATGCTTAGACATATACCAGGTCAGAAAAAATTTACTTCGCTGATGTGGCATTACCAATTCAATTACAGAATGGCATAGGAGGCAGGTGTATATCTTCTAATGAAGCATTTGACATTGGCTCAGCAGGGAACTGGTTTGTCGCAATTTGAAAATTGCTTTATTTCTATATGAGCTTTTCCTTCTACAAGTCTGCCAGGTGAAACTTAATAATGCAATAGTTCCCTTTTCTTTGCTTTATGGATGTATTATATGCCTCATACAAAAGATACATTTAAGTTAAATACAGTGTAGCTATTTGGATATTTTTGGTGGATACTATTGTGCAGAAATGTGTAACAGTATGTGCCTACCTGCAATAAAAAAAATAGTAAGGATGAAAAAAAAATTACATTTAGACAGTATTTTGTTCTTTTTCACACTGTGTACTGTAGGAGAGATTACATTCTTGAGATAAAAGTGTAACATAAAAAAAGCCCAAAGTGAGCACTTGAATGCTTTTTTTTTTTTTCAAACAATGAGAGCAAATAAGAATGAGAATTGGACAAACTTATTTCAACCATTTTCTCCTTTCTTTTCTTTAATTTCTTCTTAGTGACGCTAATATTTTGAAAACACTTTCATGTAAAAAATGTATAAAGTAAGGACGGAAACAATTGGATAAAACAATCAGTTATAAACATTTTAGAAAAGACATTAGGTATATTTCAAGGAATGTTTTCCCTCCCTAAACTACAGGCAACACTCATTTAATAAACCCCCATAATCATTTATAACTCTTTGCAATTTCAACCAAACAAAAAACTTTCATTTCATAGGCTCCAGTTCAGCAAAGCTCTTTAAAATGTGCTGAAGTCCATCTTTGTACAGCAACACACTTAAGCAAGTGCTTAACTTTAAGTCTTTGGGACTTAATCACATGTCTAAAGTTGAGCATGATCTCAAGTGCTTTACTGAATAGGAATGAGCTGCTGAATCAGGACGATACTAAATAAGGAAATGTGCCATCTTACTGACAACAATTCACTGACGTGGTGTTAGATGTCTATGTCAAACATTTAATAAATTAACATCTTTGGTCACTCCAAGCGGATTAAAAAAATTGCCTGCTGAGTGCCCCCTTTTCCCTTCCACCTTCTTGCTTCTCCTCCCTACTCTCATCCTCTCTAACAGTTGTGCTTCTTCCTGTCACTAGCTCTCTTTAATCTATTCTGACTTTAGTTCCAAGCACTTCAGCTGTGCCCAGTTACTGACCTCTAAGGACTCCACTGTTATCCCTCATCAGTGTTGCCAGCTCTTTGGCGGTTTTCTTTCAAGTTCACCTGAGTATGCAAGCATCTCAGTTTTCATGTGTTTTTAAGAAGTTACATTTGTAGTCTTCATGGTCTCTCAGGAAATGCAAACTAGGTGCACCAAAAGGTTCAAAATCAAGAAGGCAAATGAAAAGAACCCCACATTGATTTTTCTTTTCCAAGTTACTAACAACAACTCATGATTTTTCAATCAGTCTTATGAGTTGGGGCGGGGGGAAGACTCATGATTTTGGATCACTCAGGGCTGGAAACACGGCTCATCTTTTGCCCCTGAGAATACAAGTACATTTTGCTTTCTCTCTCTCTTCCCCTGTGGCTTGGCAAAGATGGTCTTTTATGCAACTGTTACAGAAGCAGTGAACATATTGAACTGGGTTGTGCACTGCAATAAAAATCTGGCCAACTTTGAAGGGTCATGTTCTCTGCAGAGCTCACTTTCCCACAGCCCTGGGGCCAGAGAAGCTGGACCTCCCTCCATGTCCCTGGGGCTAGAGGTGCTCACTTTGCCCCACTGCCAGAATTGCTGCCTCACCAACTGTGGTACCATGGCCACAGGATCTATCAGAGCCTGCCCTGGCCGGGGGACTGGAAGAATTTGCTTTCCCCACCCACAGCCCCATTGGAGTTCTGTGCCACACTGACTGGAGGGGTGGTAGAGAGAGATGGGATGTTTGCTTCCCCGTGTGCATCTGCCTCTACTGGCCTGAAAATTGCTGTGCACTTCTCAAGGGATGATGGTGGATGTTAATGAAGTTCAGGTCCTCCACCACCAGGGGTGCTCATCCTCTGGAAATGAAGAACCATGTATTGCAAAATGTTCCTCATGCAAACAGTCTTTATGCCAAGGAGGTTGAGTAGTTGCTGTAACTTAAAAAAAGTACTCAGTTGAGTCAGAAATATATTCACATGAGTAAAACTTAATTATAGCCAGATTTTGGGAACATCCACTGTGAAACTGCGCTCTTGCATATCAAGTGATGGCAATTTTAAAAAGAAGTCAATGGAAAACTCTATAAAGATATACCAGTGCTATTAGCCAAATATTATCTCAGTTTATCATATTTGTGCTAATCAGGAAAGATATAGATCTCCCGCACCTGTAAGAATGCCTGTAAATTATCATTTGGAGATAAATCCACTATCCAACCTTTGTGTCTTGGTTGCTAATTAAAACATCTATTACCAAGTCACAAACTTGGGCTAATGTAAAGTGGAGGGTTTCATTTAGCAATGGGCTGGCTTTTAATAACTTCTTAGCTAAAGGTTCTTCTATTTTAACAGTGGATTGTGACTGGCATGCTGTTTTTGCACCACCAAAGGAGGGCGGAGAAATAAAAGCCTGAATGAGTTTGGAGATCAATACACTTGTGGGAGGACATAAATGCAGATGCATGTACCAATCCATGAGTTATAGACTAAGATGCTACATTTCAAGGACGTAAGCCACTTATTTTCAGAGCTAGAGCTGCAAAGGCAGCCGCTTTCAGGGCCTGCATCCTAAAGATAGCTCCTCAGAATCACAGTGCGTCTGCCACATAGGTGCCTGAAGTCCCATAGCATCTAAATTTTCGTTAAGCCCACAGAACATCTGCCAGCATGCACGAGCACAGCGGCCAGTGGCAAGAGCTACCCTAGCCATAGTATAGCATTGGAGCTTTGGGGCTTCAGCACGGTCAGGAAGGCACTGGCTAGTGAAGCAAAAGGGGCTTTTCCAGCCCCTCATAAGCGCTAGGGAGGGTGATGGAAGACATCATCCATCAGCCTAGTGTTGTCCGTACTGAGGCTGAGGGCAGGTTAGTTGTGTCTGTTAGGAGTCTGACATTTTAGGTGTAGACCAGGCTTAACCTCTGTCTTGTCTGCAGGGCCTAATCTGATAGGATTCTCAGAAATCGTCTACCAGACTGGCCCTGCACCAAACACACCATAAATCCGACAGCCCAGTTATATCACTCGACTAAAACATGAGAGGCTGAGGTTTAAATGTTTCTTCTGTCTGATTCAGAGCAGAAACTCAGACCAGGGACTCCCAGATGAATGTGCTAACCAGGCTCTAGATTCTTTCCTTGATTTCTCTCAGAGCCAATGAATATTTAAATATTTTTTACACTGTGGAGCTGCTTCAACAGGACAGATTGAACAAAACTTACCCCAGAATAGCCAGTTGCACAGTGGGCAGGCCAATTCCAAGAGAGATATTGCACCTATGAATTGTGAGCAGCGATGGGTGCCTCCCTTCAGCTCCCAATTAAGTGCCTAAATCCCTTTTTGCTGTGGGTTAGGCACAGCCCTTTCCTGCAGCTTTCCTCCTGGTTAGTTTAGGTGGCTCTTAACTCAGCTTGCAGACTTCTGTGATTTCTATTCTCAGGTGCCTAACTCTCCCCCTGCATTGTATGGGTCCCCTAATTCAGGGCTATGGAGTCTGCTGGCTGTCAGGGTGCCTAAAATTAGACCTTGTAAGTGTACCTCTCAAACCCCTTTGGGAATCTAGCTCGCAGCATTGACAGCTCAGAGTGGTGTTTCCCAGCCAGTGAAACTGGGGTGATTTATACGTGTTAAATACGTTTTTGATAGGGGAAAGGTAACATATGAAATGAATAAATTTCCTGGACTAGCTTCTGATCCTCAGCTGGTGTAAATCACTTTTGCTCCTGAATTGAAGCAGATGAATTTCAGGGTTGTTATGGCAATTTGTATTTGACTGATTCAATATATTATTGTAGCCATTTGCATGATGATCCTTGGAGCAAATGCTCCCCTACCTGTGTGACTTTTTCTCAGATTTTCCACTTGGGCTTCATTTGGAGAACATGGGCATAAGGGGGAAAGAAAAATGGTTGTAGTAGCCTCTCCCAGGATGAGAATAAGGATTGCTCCCTAAAAGCCACAGGAAATCTCCAAAGGTCCCATAAGGCCCTGCCCCTCCATTCTGTTCCCCTGCTGTAATTCCACTATCGTATGCATCTCTGTAGGTGTCACCCTCCAAAGCAATGGCACGTGTGGATGGTTAGGAAACAGGCTCAGTGTGTGACCCACATATGCTAGGATTCCCAAGGGATGAAGGACTAATAGAAAAGCAACTGACCTGGTATGCTTGATTTACACTGAGCCTTGTGAAAGGGCTACCACAGGGACCAGTGGAAAAGGAATAATATTATGGAGTGGGAACGCCTGCTGTTTGATCCCTTCTACGTGCAGCAGCCAAGGGCCGGGCTCTCAGACTTTGCTTCCTGCGTCTTCTGTACATTTGAATGGAGAGCTCCAGTCCCTGTTCAGTAATGCACGCCAGTCTTTCCGAGATGCTTGATTTGTATTTGAGTCTTAATTATTGTATTACATGTATTAATAAGTCTTTTTAATTAGGTGTAGTGGTGAGACTATCTTTTTTACCACTCCTCATTGTAGTTTTAATTTAAGATCACAATCTTCTCATCATTATAAACTACTGTATCCTTCCTGTAGAAGCCTTTTGTCTTTTATGATTTCATTCTCTTTGTCCATTTTCCCCCTGCTGCTTCAGTGACTAAGATGCAGTCCAAAGAACCTAGCTGCAGTTATAATTTCTCTTCCATTTACTGTAATGGTTGTAGAATTTTAAAAAAGTCATGAAAATGATGCATGTAAACTATACACAGGGTGTGAAAGTGCCTAAACAAATGGCCCTGTTTTGTTGCAGTTGAAGTCAGCTGGTCAGTGAGGACAGCTTCCTGGGTGGGCTTGTAGGCAATGAATCAGAAAAAGGTTTTGGTAAATTAGGTGTCTAGCTTGTATAATTGTACTCACCACACTACCCCATCTTACGTTCACAGCCCAATATGAATACATAGCAAGAACCAGATTCTGATAGTCTTAATTCTGGGGAGAGTCCCTGTGAAATCAGTTAGCTTACTCGTGGAACAAGATATGAGGATTGGAATTTGGCTCTCAGTGACTAGTACATCTGGTCTAATTGCATAGTGGTACAAAATGTTCAGGAAGAAATCTCATCCTTTTTCACATCATTAATCTGAAATATGTGAAAGACTCAAATGTTTGGCTACGCCAAGTATTAGACTCAAAATACATGCCCTGAAATATTCAAACAGCTATTATGACTAAGAAAATATTAGTAAATCATTGGTTATTTAAATAGTCTTGTTTATAGGTCTTCTGGCTAGGAAGACCCAGTCAAATTCAGAATTGCTTCTTTGGTTCTACGAAGACATCTGGGATCATCTATTCATTGCAAGATATCAATATACAGAGCCAATGTGTCCCCCTTCTTGTTAAATATTCCGTATCTGCTTCTTATTAGTCTTTGATTAATTAAGACTGAAGAACCCAGGATTTTGTTAGCTCTTCCCTTAGCAGGAGAGTTTGGCTGATTCTTTTACTACTGCAAACAATACTCAAAGCATTTATTAAATGTATTCTTATTGTGTTCTTTCAGTTATTTATTTCTCTTGCTGTCATGCATGGATGGATTTATATGATGCTCTGATGACCTTTAGAAATCCTTCTGATTAAATGCTGTTCTACTTCATTATGACATTTCTCTACTTGTACTACCAGATTTGATGTGTACAGCTTAATAATACAACTAGACATGAATGTTAATAACTTTGCAATTCATTGCATTGCTATTTTTTAATGCAGATGAAATTTAGTACAAGTTTCTCTGGCTGCAGGCGTACATGAATCATTAAAATTAGAGGGTAACAAAAGAACATATTAGCATTCGTTAGCCTGGATGCACAAATTTTTGTAGTAACCATTTTAATATGTACTACAACTTTTCCACCCTCAAGTTTAATATGTACTACAACTTTTCACCCTCAATTCTTCATTCAACATCATAATTGAATTGGTTTCTTTCTTGCCTAAGGATAATGATTTTACACTGATGGAATCTTTATTAGATTCTAAGGATTATATGAATGTTGCTTGTTTTGCATAGTCAGGACTTTAAAAAAAATAGAGGATCATAAAGGCATGCTGCTTAAACATTTATATAGTAGAACTCTGGGTTTTCGAGTTGTAAATATTTAAGCTGGTCATTATGGCTCAACTATGCACAGAGGCCTCACATGCATTAGTGGAGCTAGACCTCAGACTAGCCCAATATGTTGGATCTTGGGGTCTTTTGAAAGAGGCAGCAGTGGCAGCAGCTGCAGGGCTGAGCATTTTTGAAAACCTCAGTTAACATTATGCCATTAATGGGTTCTGAACGTTGACTATGACATGGGGATGACCAGATGGTGCTGATGAGACAAAGAACAATTTTAATCATGAGGCCACCAAGATCAAAAGTTGCCCTGTGTTGAGTGGGGTTACAATACATGAAAGCCTGTAGATCTGAGTTTGTATGCTGTGCACCTAACCATGCTGGTTTAGCCCTCTGCTCTTGTAAGTGCATAATCTTCAGTAACTCCCTGTGTGATAACGTAGAGGCTGGAAGCTAAATTGATTTAGCTACCTCCACCCACGCACACTGATCCCCCATAAGTAGACCCACAATGCACTGTAAACCTGGCTCTGTGGAACCCAGCTTATGGACTTGGTAATTCCAACGCTACACTTGAGTGCCCAAACAGCACTGTAAACCTCATCATACAATTGCTGGAGCAGGGTCTTACAGCTGTGCTAATGTGTCCATACCACGCTATGCAGACCTGACTCAGGTCTGTGGTGTGAGCTGTGGCCATGCTACAGAAGGATAGGATTTGGACCCAAGTTGCAGTGGGCCCTTGGTGTTAGGCCCAGGTCCTGAGTGCTTGCTGCCTAGAGTCATACTGATTAGTGTGGATGGAAGGGGGGCATGGGCTCAAAGCTGAATCAGAGACTGGGCTTTGTGTATAGTTACCCATAGGCTATGTCTGAAATCCACTGTAAGCCCACAGTTAGTAAAACTCAAGTTAGCAGACTGGGTGATTAACTAGGGCTTGAGCATCCACACTCATCTAGGGCTTTAGCGTATACAGCCTCAGGTTAGGGACTGTTGAACCATGATTTCCAGCATGGGACTCCAGCAGCTACACTGCATTATGCATGCCTGAGTCCAACCACGCATACCCCAGACTTCCTAGCACTCCCCAAAATGTGGTCATTGTAGCCTTTTGTTCTTGGTGCAGCATAGGAAAACTTGACTGTCCATAGGATGAAGAACGTCAACCCATAGGACTGTGGGCTACTTTTGGCAGATTCCCCAAGCACAACTCCACTGGGGCTTCATCTGCATTGCAAACCAACATGGCTTGAACCTCGAGTCCCAGCTTGACTCAGGATCAGACCGTCCATTCCTCTGGAGTCCTCTGAGACTGACCTGTGCACTGGATTAGCATGATTTGAAGCCTGAAGTTGATCACTGGGCTTACATTACAGTGTAGGCATACCCTTTGTGTTAACAACAGTAAAATATAGATTGTCCTGACAGCCAAGCTCTTTGTGTACTGAAAAATAATTTCTGTAGGCCAACTAGGTCATTATGATTTAGACTACAGAAATGATCAAGCAGAGTATAGACACAGTTTTGTGGATTTAGAGGGAGCTGGCTGGAGTAAGCACAACAGGAGTGGGTGTCCTCTGAATAACTCACCATGACATGACTCTTAGCAGTCAGTGAATGGGCAACAGTTAATAATAATGGTAGTAGTAGTTAATTTCAATAAATAGAGTGATAAAAATTATGTGATCCTAGTAAAATGTAGAGTTACTGAAATTCAATTCAACAGAAGAAAAAGAAGAAACCAACACTGTTGACTTTATACAACTTCAACTTTGTATGATTTTGGTTTAACAAAACAGGTCATGGCCTGGAAATGAAAGCAGATAAAAATTAAAACAATTACTACTTTTTCCTTCCGCTTGAAGGTAGTGGCTGTATAATACTAATTCAGAAGGACTTTATCATCCAAGATCAGGTTACAGTAAGTGTCACTTTAAAAACCCTTAAAAATGTATATAGTATGCCCGTCAGCATATCTCAGATAGCCAATGAATTGCTGTTTTATGGCATTTAAAAACCTTCATGCTTCATTAATGTGGATGGCATAAATTCTAAGGTCATATAAAGCACGATTGCAGTCTTATAGTTCAATCAGCTTTATTCACAATAGCAAGGAGGAGCAGCACAATTTGTAAACGTGCACTTACTCAGCAAATTGTGTGTAGAATGATCGATACTGGGAAATCAAATGCAGTAATCATGGTGCATTAACATATTACCAAACTACTTTGCTTTTTGACTGTTTGAAGGTATAGCACACCACGTCAACTAAATGTTGTTCAATAGTTTCCTCAAGCTGCAGTGCAAACACTTCTTTGTAAAGAAAGGACAGGTAAGGCTAATACGGCAGTATTGAATTTGTCTAGAACATGTATAAACTTTTTGATGACATCATTACCCTTTCATTTTGAAACTGCAGAGTATGAAAGAAAGAAAGGAAAAAAAGACCCACAGTCTAATAGCAAACAAGGAGTCCAGTGGCCCTTTTAAAGACTAACAAATGTATTATCACATGAGCTTTTCTGGGAGAAAATGCCACAGGACTCCTTGGTTGTTTTGCTGAAATAGACTAACGTGACTACCTCTTTGGAACCGGTTTCATATTAGCCATTTGTCTTTGTGCTGGATATTCAGAGCAAAGGAAAACAAAATCCTATCAAGCTTTTCTAAAGCATAACACTAATTTTTACCTTTTGCTATGCTTGGCTGCTATGTGTAACTGTCACAAGAAAATTATTAAGACGCCTTCAGCTGAGATGAGACAATGCAGACTAGAATCTCACATTCTAATCACTGGCACTGATTTGTTGGGTTGGCTTCGGTAAGTTTCCAAACTTCTTTGGCTCTATCTGTGTAACACAACTAATAATGCTTTCTTATCACCTCAACAAGTTCTTCTGAGGGTTCATTGGTTAATATTTGTACAGTGTTGTCAACATAGTAAGTCCTATCAGCATCATTGGGACCTGGAGGAAGACAGTGAAAATGCATTCCTTCTGCCCCAGCAAAATTAGAGTCTATTGGTCACTGCTTGTTCCTCCTGATCTTCGCATGTTGTCAAAACTATTTGTAGCCTATTTTTAGCTTTTATTCCTCACAAATGGAAAATGTGTGTATAGGTTCTATTCTCTACTGCTCTATTTTCTTACTACACATCATCATAGCATCTGAGAGCTAAGGTGATCTTAGGACCTAGATGGTCTCCATTAATATTAGTCATTAACTGATGCATACATACAAAATGGGAAACAATTGCCAAGGAAGGAGTACTACATTGAGGGCTATGGGGTGGAGTCACAGAAGATCACAAGCAAAATAAAAGTCACCAGTATAATACATGTTGAAGGAAAACAAAAAGCAAACATTCTTGGGATGTATTAGCAGGAGTTCAAGTACAAGCAAGGTATGAGAAGTAATTCTTCTGCTCCACTCTGTGCTGATCAGGCATCAGCTGGAGCAGTTCTAAGTGCCATATTTCAAGAGAGATGTTGACAAATTGGAGGAAGTCCCAAGAAGAGCAACATGACCTGTGGCAAGATTGGGTTTGTTTAGTCTGCAGACTTGAAGGCTGGGGGGACAGGTGACATGAAAACAGTTTAAGTACATAAGAGATTGTTACAAAGAAGAGGGAGAAAACCTGTTCTCCTTAACCTTTGAGGACAGAACAAATGGCAATGGGTTTAAATTGCAATACGGGCAATTGGAAAAAAATGTATTACCATCAGGGTAATTAAGCATTGGCATACATTTTTAGGGGGGTTGGAGAATCTGTCATTGAACATTTTAAGAGCAGGTTAGACAAACACCTTTTCAGGAGTGATCTAGTCCTGCCATGAGTGCAGGGGACTGGACTAGAAGACCTCCCTTCCATTTCTTTGGATTCTTATGTCACCACTCATACGAGTTGAACTAAGCAAAATCCAGGCAGGCGCATGGAATGTCATTTTAATAGTAGCACCATCCATTGCCTTGATGTCAGAAAAGGCCGCTGCTTTATTAATTACCATCACTATTATGACATAGTATTCATATTCCTGCAGCATATAAAAGGCCCATTTAGAATCAGGTCTTCCTTATACTAGGAGCAGTACAAATACAGTGAAAGCTAAGAGACTGTGGCCAGCAGAACTTACAGCCAAAGACACATAACATGAAATATGTGGGGAGGAATCAATGTGAGAAGACTTAAGATCAGCTGTGTGATTGGTGTTCCTGACCACACGTTGTGGGCTTGTCTCTACTGACTGAGAAAAAAGTCATTACAGTCAGATATAGTGTCTCAATCAACTGAACAGGTCTCTGAAGACCTACTCAGTCACTCGGGAAGCTGATTTATTAAGACCACCCTGGCAACTGGAGTAGCTCTGAGTCAAAGAGGGATCACACCCTTTGACTGAGTACAATGTACGTGCCAGGCTTAGGGCATTTGAATGGCGAAAACGGCAGGCAGTGTAGATCTGCTGTGTAATAAAGCTACCTCAGTTATCTGTGTCACAAAGAGCTTAGCTATTTGGCTGCTGCATATCTCAATGCTTCACATTCAAGAACCTAGATAAACCACTGAGGTACAAAGTCTTAGTTAGGTACTCAAGCTTCCTAGTCAATAAATGGGGAGAGGTAGGCACCAAAGAGTGGGATTCACAAAGCCAGTACACTGGGGGTTCCCTAGTCCAAGTAGCTAATAAGCGATGCAGTGTGTACTAAATCCTGCTCCTTTTGGAGGTTCAGGTCAAGGTTGGGATTCTGAGCTATCAGCCTTCTGTTGGAGCTGGCCATCTTTTGTAAGAAGCTGCGGAGGAGGAAGAGGACCACAATTGATTGGACACTGCTGGTGATTTAGGTGGAGGAATGCCCGTCTTCCCATCCTCATGTCACACGGAGGCTTAGGCCTCTAGAGGCAGCAAAAGGATGCAGGCTCAAAGGCTATGTCTACACTAGACATCTCTGGTAAGTTGATTTAATAATGTTGAATTAAAGTCAACTTTATTAAGTCAACTTAGTGAGGCCCCATTTGTTTAAGTCGACTTTATAAAGTTGGCTTAAGCCAGGGGACCCATTTAAGTCGACTTTTAACACAGAGGGCTGATAACCCAGAATCCCAGCCTTGACTTTATTAAGTCAAATTTAAATGGGTCCTCTGGCTTATGCTGGCTTTTATAAAGTCAACTTAAATGGTTCTTCTGCCTTAAGTCAACCTAATAGAGTTGACTTTAATGGCCACATTTTGTTAAATCAAAGTAATATATTTGACTTAACCCTTAAAGTTAACTTTAAGTGTGATTGTTATTAAGTCAACTTAAGCAGGGGCTTAAATCAACTTAACAAACGCCAGATTTGGCCAGGGAGTTGTTTAGGTCGACTTAGGCCTCCTTAGACATATCTAAAGACAGAAACATGGACACCTATGGAAGCTGGACTGCAGAAATGAGAGCAGGAGCTACAGGATTCTGGCACAACTGAGCAGGTTGTTTGTGAATCCAGTGGGTATCTGATGACTAAATCTCAAGATCAGATGTGGTAAATAGGTACCCAAGTCCCTTTGTGACCCTGTCACATAGTTACCATGTAATAGTTTTCTCTCCAAGCTATGATTGCAGTTAAGTTACACAATTTAAGTTCTGTGACCTCTTAAGCATTCTTCTTAATATATATATATGCTATTTAATCTAGTTATATTAACTGCTTTTATAATACGGTTCACAGTCATAAAATGAGCTTCCCCAGTGTATGAATTAGTAGTAATTCGTTGTACCTGAGAGCACAGAAGCAGGGTAATTGCATTGTATCTGCCCTCTAATGGCAACACCTTTATTACAAAGTGTAACCATGTTTATTTTTAGCTTAGTACAATAACATTCCAGCACAAACCATTGCATTTCTCATATCTGCATGTCAAAGGCAATATTCTTCATTCTAAATTAACTTATTTCCAAGTAATAAATATAGCAATAAGAAAATACACACAATAAAGAACAAATATAAAGACTCCTCAATTTTGAGACTACACACTTTAAAATCCCCCCTTTCCCCCTGGCCAGGCAGTAAGTCTCAGCACATAGGTGAGCTGGGCATGGAGCTCACGCTATGGTGTTAAAAATAGAAGTGCAGATGTTCTGGCTTAGGCAGGATAGTGGGCTTTGAAACCTGGCAAAGGGAAGTGAAGGTCTCAGAGGCTGAGCTTCCATCCAAGTGGGAACATCTATGTTGTTATTTTTAGCATGATAGCGTGAGTCCTGCAGGCCCAGATCGGTTGACCTGGTGTCTGAAGCATGCTGCTGTGGAGTTTTTTTAATCTGTAGACTCACTGCTATTCTGTATGTGAACTGTTTCCCATGTCTCATCGCATCAAGGAGAGAGACTGCTCTACAGTTAAAGGTGCAGTACATGAGAACAAAATAGTGTTGCTTTTCAGTTACATAGTCACATGCACCAGAAATTCTGGGATTAGTTCCAAGAAGTTTTTCAATATTGTGAAGCTGATAGTTATGCCTCATCAGCTAAAGTGATACAATGAGTGGCATGCTGGCCCCAGTAGAACCAGTGGCAAAACTCCTATTGACTTTAATGGGATAGGATTTCACCCATTATTTTTAATTAGAATTTTAACTCCTCTGAAAGAAGCAAGCTACAATCAAATCAATGCAGTCTTAGGTAAACCTAAGGAGTCTGCTTGCTGGGATCGATTACATGAGAGGCATCAAAATTTGTAAAGTTTCCTTAATCCCAGAAGCTCAAGGGTAAACCCAACTTTGTCCATGCCTTTGATGTGTAATTCCTGTTTTTAAAAATTGCCCAGATTATATCGCTCTCCAAGGAAGAATAAAACTTGTTGCTGGAGGATTCCTTAGCACAGGTGTGGTCTAATGTTCCATCTAGGATGCCATTGCCCTGCTGGTGAGGCTGAGTTTTAAGGGTAAGAGAGAACTGGCAAACAGTGGCTGGCTATGCCCACATGTACATCGTGATTTCAAAATAAGTTATTTCAACATTAGTTATTTCAAAATAAAGTCCTTATTTCAAAAAAGTTAATTCAAATTAAGGGAAAAGCTCAAAGTGAAATAGCATGTCCAAACACAGGACTGGCTATTTTGCTTTAGGATAGGGGCACCATGGGAGGTGTGGCAACATGGCCCCCTCCCTGGGCCATGCTCCCACCCAATATAGGCTAATAGGAAGGCATGCTGGGAAAGAGAACGGAAAAAGTGTTATTTCAAAATAACACATCTGAATGGCGTTATTTCGAAATAACCATTTTGAAATAACAGCTGTTTTGATTTAAAGAAGGTTTAAGCTATTTCGAAATGCCAGCTTTTATTTAGAAACAACAGAGCCCGTCATTTCAAAATAAGAATATGTCGTGTGAACCTAATCTCTTTTATTTTGAAATAAATAGTGTTAGTTTGAAATAAAAGAGACATGTGGACATACCTGCTGACTTATAGTGTGCTGTAATTAAAGAAAAACTGGCAAAGTGAATAGGCATAGAACTATGTGTCTGCTAACAACATAACATTCCCCTCTGGGTAACCATTATTCTTAATTAGTTATTTTTATTTTTAATTAAAAGCTTGTATTTGTTAGGCCAAAGTGCATTACACAATCTGAGAAGGTCTAAGATGCTAGGCCTGTATCCTCCTGTCGATGTATTAGTACAGAAGTGATTCTGTATTGAGTTTGAGTGGACCTCAATGTAGGGAGTGACAGTCCTCAGGCATACTGGCTCCTCCACACAACCCAGTCTGTCTGGCTTCCCTCTATGGAGAATATCTTGACAGAAGGAGGCGGGGTGGAATAGATGGTTAACTATACATTGTTACCTTTTTTATTGTATTCACCCCAAATCCCCACCCTGAACCCACTGGGCAGGCAATCTAACCAACCAATGGAGGTGCATAATGAGCCTTGAACATCTCATACACTCCATGAGAATCCTTCAGCTGGTTCCAATTCCTTTTTATTAGAGGTCAGCCCCATAGTTCACCATAAAACTAACTGCAATTGGTTAACATTTTCAGCTGGACTTTCCATTAAGGAGGGAATTACATGTCCATCAGAACTATGCCACCACGTGTATGGCTGCCCTGGAGGCTTCAGTCGACTTAAGCTACTGCTTGACCACATTTGGAGTTCATGAAGTCGCCTTAAGCACTTGCTTAAGTCAGCTCAATAACTCTCACCCTTAAAGTTGCCTTTAATAGTTAAGTCAACTTTATTAAGTTGACTTTACAAAATGTGGCCATTAAAGTTGACTTAATAAAGTTGACTTAAGTCAGGAGACTCATTTAAATTGACCCTTTAAGTTGACTTAAGACAGGGGACCGATTTAAAGTTGACTTTATTAAGTTGACTTTGAATTGATCCCTTGGCTTAAGTTGACTTTATAAAGTTGACTTAAACAAATGGGGACTGTCTAAGTCAACTTAATAAAGTTGACTTTAAGTTGCCCTTATTAAGTTGACTTATCTGAGCCATCTAGTGTATATATAGACCAGGAGACTAGAGGTGTTCCAGGGCTACTGTAGAAGCACAGTTTTACATGGATATCCATAGCCTCTGGAAGACTTCTTTCAATTCCGTGCTGCAGAGGAAACCTGCCCTGACTCAAAACTCAGTGAACAAATGTAGAGAATTTCCGATTCACTTAGCTGTATAGTGGAAGACATGTGGGACTCCGATTGACATTTACAGAAGAAGCATAGATAGCTGGTCACCAGTGCCTGATTTAGGCACAAGCAAAGTAACGCATGGCTCAGGGCCTCACATTATGAGGGGCTTTTAAATATGTTGGAAATAACTAAGATTTATCATAATTGAAATTGATAATGCAAATATGGCTTTTTGCAAGATGTATGATTTATTTAGTTGTTTTTCTTTCCATCTTTGCCTATGTATGTATGCAAATATAACAGTTTATCATTTATTTTTCATTACCTTTTATGTTGTAATATAATGCAGTTTTTTTTCTCTTTACATTTTATGGTATGCAGCCTCTGAATATTGATATAGCTTAGGGTCTCAGAATATCTGAATCTGGCCCTGCTGGTCACTCAGTGAAGGTCATGAAACTCTTGAAAATGGTGATCTTACACTTTTATGCATCACATCAGTCCACTCTTGTGAACAACTATACAACATCTGTATTTGGATGGACTAAGCCATCCCAAGCCAGCTAAAATATCAGTTAAAAGAAAGGGTTAATTATTATACTATTTTTTCCTAAAATAGCATTTAGACTAGCATGAATATTAGTGTTGACAAGTATATTTTGTAATTTGCAAATGAACTTTTAGCAGAGATGGAACATTGGTTTTTAATGTTTAATGCACATACTTCAGATGGCATACCGTAATTATATTCCTCTTTCCTTTGTGGAACTCATGGAAGACACAACTTTTCTTAAACAAGACATAGAAATTAATTTTATTTTTTTTTAAAGAAAAAGATGCCTTATATATCAGCAACTAATGACGAAGAAATAATGATCACTGTGCACTGTACAAAACAGGACACTAATTAGACTACAACAGAACTGCTTACAGATGTCTTTTAACCACCTGCTTGGTAATTTTCAATCCATGTGTTACTTCATTATCAATGTATGCATGATTAGAAGGCAGACTGCATAATAAATAATTAATAAAACCCAGCACAGTTCAGCATGCACTTTTGTTCTTAACTCGCAAGCTCTTATACATCTTCAAACTGGGATATTGTCATTCACATCCAAACAAAACTATATTAGATTTAACTGGTCATTAATCAGTTCCTTCCCATTGGTGGAACTGGCCTTTAAGATTCCCTCCTTCTCTAGCCAAAAGAAAGTACCTGTGATTGCATTCCCTCCCACACTGGACTTCTTTGTGATCGTAAAAAGGCTCCACAACCCCTAGGAGACAGCTCTAGTTTTAATCAATTCGCTTGCATATGTATTAAGCCAGCATTTTCTATAGTATTGTTCCAACACAGCATCAACTTTTTGGTAATTTATGTCCATCCCTCATAGTTTTTTTGGATTAAAAATCATCCATCAAGAAATAATGTTGTCTTTTCCATTTATTATATTTTGAATTCTCCCATTCTTACAATGGAATGTGTATCTGCAGATATAACTCCCAGCCATTTTACTTGGTCCCAGTTGTTTTTCTTCATTATGTAAATATCTGCATTAAACCGGAATAACAGGTTTAGGGCACTTAGCAGAAAAATCATGAGATGGTCATAAATTATTATAATCATTATAATTCTATAATAAAATAAATAAAAGTGGCATACTCAGAGTTCTCTGACGGATGAAATCTTTGTTTGTGGGCATTGATTAAAACATGCCTTAAGAAGAGAACATTGCAGGTTTTCAATTATTTGTTTATAAAACAGTCTAACAAAGTAACATTATTTGTATTGCATTCTTGGATTATTATTGAAAAACAAAATTCCAAATGGTTGCCATGTTACAATGCCCAGATAACACCGGCTACAGTGTGAGGTTTGGGACAGAATTACCAAAGGATGCTCTTCTCTCCTTTATCTTTATACACTCATCTCTCTTCTTTGACTGGTGTGGAGTTATTCTTAATTTATAATTACTGGTAGTTTGTTTATAAGGTAATAAATGAGAGGAGAAGCTGGCTGAGTGATTTCACCATAGTTTCCTTATGTTGTTTTGAAATTAAGCCTCTCTAGGGAAAGAATCACTGAAGATTTATTTGTATAGGCTGAAGCGTCTTGGCTTGGATTCAACTAAACCCTACATCTAAAGAATTATTTTCAACCCAAGCCTGATAAAAGCTATTGGATCTTGGTCTTTTCCTTCCACTGTATTTTATTTTCAGAAGGCTTGATGGGCTGTGTTGGGAAAATATGTAATGTTTTAAGCTGATACTAAACCTCACAGGAAATTGACTAAAGATGCGAAAACATTTTTAGATGAATTTCTCTTTATAGTGTGCATTGAACATGTTTCAATATAAAGCTGCAGGGTTTTTTTAAATTATTATTTATAACATACTGTGAACACTTTGGCTATGTCTACACTTGGGGGCTCTTTGAAGTTGACTTAACAAGGTCAACTTTAAATTGACCCTGTTAAGTCGATGTCAGGGCATGTCTACACTAGAAACAGTATAGATACAGACCAGGCCCCACTCGCTGCCCTGCCCCAAATCAGCTCTGGGGGCCTAATCTGGCTCCTGCTGCTGCCAGCAAGCAGCAAGTGGTGCAGAGCTGGATTTAGCCCCGAGCCCCTTGCCACAGGTGGCAGTGGACTTGGAGCTGGAGCCTGCTGCTGCCGGCAAGCCTCGCAGAGCCTGATCCAGGTCCCTAAGCCTTAAATTGACCTAAGAGCCAAGGCTCAGGCCAGGGCCCTGCCCCTTGTCCCACCCCAGACCCAAATCTCGCTCTGGGAGCTGATCCAGCCATGGGGGCCTCCTACCACTGCTGTCAGGGGCCTCAGAGATGGAGCTGACCCTGAGCCCCTTGCTGCACACTGCAGGGGGTCAGAGGCAGCTCCTTCTGCTGCCGGCAAGTGATGCAAAGCCTGCTCTGGTCTCGAGCCACCTGCTGCAAGAAGCAGGGGTGTTGGAGCTGGATCCAGCCCCGAGATGCCTGTCGCAGGCAGCAGGGAGCTCAGAGCTCAATCTGGCCTGGAGCATCCTGTCTTAGGTGGCAGGGGGCTCAGAGATGGATCTGGCCCTGAGTGCTTTGCCGCAAGCAAGGGGCTTGGAGCCAGCTCCTGCTTAAGGCAGGCAGCTCGGGGCCAGATTAGGCTCTGTGCTGCTTCCTGGTGGCAGCAGGAGCCAGCTCTGAGCCCCCTGCTGCCTGCAGCAAAAGGCTAGGGGCCAGATCCATCTCTGAGCCACTTACCAGTGGAGGCAGGAGCCGGATCAGGCTCCTGTGGCTGGATTGGGGCAGAGGGAGGGGCACTGTCCCAGGCCGTGGCTCCTAGGGTGACTTAAGGCTGAAGTCGACCTTAGGAGCATGTCAGTCTGTTACCAAAACTTCCAATCTCTTAAATTCAAACAAGCCGCCTCACTTCCAGTGCAAGCAGAGAAAAATGAGGTTGTTCCCCAACAAAAACTTTGGCCTCCAGGAGGTTCCCCAGACAATGTAATTACACACATGGCTTAAATTCCTCCCTGTAGTGTGATTTTACTCAGATATTGCACACTGTAGAGGAAGCCTTTACCCTACAACTATAACTATTTAAATAGTCAAATCAACCTAAAGCAATCAAGACTAATTTAAAGAGTAATATCCTTTGACTTTATAAAGTCAACTTAATCAAATGGGGCCTCTCTAAGTCAACTTAATTAGGTTGACCTTAGTAAGTCAGCTTACCTAAACTAAGTGGGAACTTTTTAGTTTGAACTAACTGTGCGTTCTGGTTTGAACCAATGCTTAGTTTGGACTAGAATGCATTTTTAGTTTGAACTAATGGCTTAGTTCAAACTTCTTAAATTTGAAGTAAGCCTTAGTTTGGGTTTTGTCCACACCTTGTCCAAACTAAAGTTCAAACTAAGCATGGCAGTCTGAACTAAGCTTGGTAATTCCTAGTTGGAGTTACGCATTCCCTAGTTCGAATTAAGAAATTTCTTTGTTTGGACTAGGCAAAGCCTATTGTAGCCATGGGCTAAATTAGTCCAGACTGAGCCTCCTTAGTCTGGACTAATTTGCTGGTGTAGACACAGCCATAAGGACAGGAAGCAGTGGGAAGGAATTCACTAGAGAAGCCTGAATGGGTTAGCCTTTAAAACATGATGAAAGTCTTTTTTCAACCAAGACTTTCCGAAACAGGTAAAATTTTAGCCATTGTTTTCTTTATTGCTTCCTGGTTGAATAACTAATTAACTGTGGAAAGAACAGCACTGCTCCCCATGGAGGGCAGTTAGAAAAGGGGGATTTATATAGGAAAACAAATGGTACATGGTCAGGTGACCCAGCAACAGATGATGTGGGTGCTGTCAAATACAAATATATGTTTGACCTTAGCTCTCAGTTAATCAGTACTCACCAGAACTGGTTGAACTAAAAGAGGGCTCTTTTTCTTTTCTTTTCTTTTCTTTTCTTTTCTTTTCTTTTCTTTTCTTTTCTTTTCTTTT
>ML681973.1:11466205-11542416 GCA_007922195.1 Podocnemis expansa
TTCTTTTCTTTTCTTTTCTTTTCTTTTCTTTTCTTTTCTTTTCTTTTTGTGAAATGTTATTTGAAAATAACTACTTTCCCTACTATTTGACATCCAGCTTCAATATTTACTATTTACCATATTTACCATTTAAGCAGTTTTTTTTAAGCCTACTGAACTGTTAGTTCAATCCTCAGTTACAGAGGAGAAACACAAGGTGTGACTCACGGAGTGGGAGTGGCTTGTCAAGTTGTTCAGACTTCTACTCTTGTTTTCAGGGAATGCTTTAGTCCACCTTTTGGCTTCTTGCTAAGAAGCCCTGTGAGGGGTTGGCTGGGAAAAAAATAAGATGGGAAAGTTCTATCAATGAGTCTCAACCACTGTGTTGTGACACATTACTGTGTCACCACACAGCACGTAAGTGTGTCACAGAAAGTTGGGGAAATGGCTGGATTTGGCTTGAGGGGAAGTGGGCTGGTGTGTCCTGTAGGGTTATTATATCTCACCAAGCATTTTGCAATTCGCAGAAGTTGGAGAACTACTTAACTGACTCCTTACTGAGCAGCTTAGACCCACCTTTCTAAACTAATGCCATTTTACCAATTGTAGTGTAGCAAAGTGAAGAAGGAAAAACAGACCATTGGTGCTGAGCTCCCCTTGTGTTTTCTAGATATGATTTGAATCCTGTTTAGATAATAGTAACTGCTTGGGATCTTACCTGTTTTTCTGCTTTCATGGAGGTGCTATCCCTGGGCTGTCTTAGTTTACTCTATTTTCTTTTCTCTCCTACTTGACAATGGTTTTTAACAGAAGCTTCCCTCGGAGGCAGAAAATCTTGAAAACTCTGCAACTTTCAATTAGCTACATTACAAGTTAACTTGATTGCCAGTCTTGTCTCTTTTCTCTTCTACTAGCTATAAAAAAAAGACCCCCAAGATCAAATAAAAAATGTTCCAGCTTTTTACAGTTCTTTTACAAGCATTGCTAGGTGGTAGAAATGAGAACTTCTAGCTTATCTTGTTTTATTGTAAAGTTCCTCTGTGCTTTTAGGGTAAAGGATTTTTGTTTGATTGAACTTTTCTCTAAGAGTCAATGCATTTACCATTCAAAAAGAATAAAAAGATACTTACTAAAAATACCCATGACAATTATTCCAAAGGCAACTTGGATGGAGAAAAGAGAATCCAAACATCTCAATTTTGCATAACATTTATGGTGACTTTTAGGTGGATGTAATTGCATATTCAATACGTACATTTATGGTTACTGGGCCATGACTACAAAATACTTTCTGATAAGTTTCCATATGGGGGCTTTTTTTTAAAGTGATCAGTAATTTTGGATATCCAAGTTGAGCCACCATAAAGAGCCTGGCTTTCAGAATATGGTGTGCTTATCCTCCGAAAATCAGATCCCTTTCAGGAGGTTCAAGCTGAGTAGTCAAAAACTGAGTCATCCAAAAGAAGTGACTTTTAGACCTCTATGTGGGTGTGTATATTTTCAAATTAAAAGAGCACGATATCTTCGTCAGTGACTTTTACTCATCAGTAGTCATAAAGTTAAAGCTATGAACTTTCAAAACATTAATTATCTAGTTAATAAGCTTGTGATAGGAAGGGAGCTCAGCATAACTCCAAAAGTATGTGGAATCTGTCAGAAAAAATGCATTTATTAGTTTGGGTAATAACTCCCTTAATGACTGAAAAGCAGGAAAATGGCATGACAGAGTGTGGCTGATCTCAGGTGAGTGAGACTCTAAGCTGGTGCTGTTACTCACTCACTTGCTATCATGTATCTTATGTACCTTGGTACATTTACAGGCTATAGCTGTTATTTGGCATTTAGATTCATTATTTTATATGTAAAAATCCATAATACTGTTATAATCCTCAGTGTTTTTGCAGAAGACAGTGTGCTGATGTAAATGGACTTTGGTTTTATGCCTTCAGTTCTTCCCTTCCTTGCTGACATATCAAGGCATCTCTCAAGGCTTTTGCATATGTAACCATTGGAAGACTTGTCTGTAATAGCTCACAGGACTAAAAATTTACTTAAAAATGATTCTATCCCCAGTTCTGCTCCTATTATATGATGTGCATCTGGTATAAGATAACTGCTATTTGTAGCCTGTATGCACTGCAGTTGGAGCCTTGTCAGTCCCAAATAAGGAATCCTCTGGCACTTACACTGGAGCCTTTGGTTGACTTAAGGAAGGTTAAGTCAATCTACAGATGCCTGCGGCCACACTGAGCTTTTATTAAGTCAACTTAAGTGCTTCCTCAAGTTGAGTTAATAACACCACCTATTAAGGTCAATTTAATGCTTAAATTGATCTTAAGTCAACTTAATCCAATGTAGATTGGGAAAGCCCTTAAATTGACCCAAGTCACCTCTACTCTCCCTCCCAGAGTTCTGAAGGGTGCTCTGCTCATGTCCAGAGAGGGGGACACTTCTCCAGCACAATGTGGGAGAGCAATCCTTCATCAACCTAGCACCTGCCAGTGTGGATGCAGGCAGTCAGCAGGAGTTCTCAATGGGTATGTCTATACTATAAAAGCAAAGTCAACTTTAAGTAGACCTTGTTAAGTCAACTTAGTAAGGCTACACTACATTGTCGACTTTATAAAGTTGACTTTAAATGGGTGCCCTGGCTTAATTCGACTGTATAAAGTCGACTTAGTGGCCCCACTGCACCAAGTCGCCTTTATTAAGTCAATTTAGTAATTCCACATTGCCTTAAGTTGACTTAATAAAGTAGACTTAACTGTAAAGTTGACTTTATAAGCGGCAGTAATAAAGGTGACTTTACCCGATGCTAAAGTCGATTTTATTGCCCTGCAGTGTAGACAAAGCTTTGTTTAAGTTGACTAAAGGACCCTTAAGTCTACTTAAAAATACAGTGTAGACGTACCCAATGTGAATGCTTTAAGTCAACTTAACAAGGTTGACTTTAAGTTGACTTAAAGTTGACCTTGTTAGGTCAATTTAACAGAGCCTCCAGTGTAGACATACCCTTAAAACTAAGGAATTTATTTAGCACAGGCAGTAAACAGTATGATAAAGAAATGTGTTAATCCTTAAGTGACACAGGACTCCTTGCTTGTTTTGCTGAGCTAGGCTAACACAGCTACCCCTTTGGAATTTGTCAGTTCCAGGCTATTAGAGAAAGAAGGTGGGGAATTATTATCTTTTTGGGGGGGGGGCACGGAGTGATTCTGGATTTGCATCCTATAATAAAAGCAGAATTTGATTTGCTCTGTCTCCTTTAAGTGATTTTGACCATATAAAATAACACTGTGCCAAAGATGACAATAAGTACATAACATTCATATGAAATTATAAAATAACAGGTCTTTCAGGAAAAAAAAAGTCCCTACATTGAAAGTGTTCTGACAGTTGATTATGTCCAGACATATTCATACAGTAAATGAGGAACTCAGCACATTCAATAGGGCTACAAATGTAGTCACAATTTCCAAGATTCATTAGATAGCTAAATGAGGACATTATTATACATGCTTCATTTTTTCCTCCTCTTGTTAGAAAGGGCAGCCAGTGAACAAAGGCATTTGGTTTAATATCATCATCACACCACCAGTCTCTCTTTCTTCAATATCTAACATGATCCTTTTCAAACATAATTGCACAACAGTTTCATCCCCAAAAAGAAACCATTTGAATTAGTGTACCTATCCGTGACTCCTCTAATGAAATGATGTTGCCACTGAATTACTCATCTTAAAATGTTAATTATTCTTTTGTAGATTATGCCAACAGCAAAAGCAGCCCAGGTTGGGAGGATGGGATGGGGAAAGATTAGATAGAAGTCAGTGTCCAGCACTTTTTATTCCTCATTAACCTTTTATGCAAAGACATTTGAAGTATCGGGTGATGCATTTAAACAAAAGCCTCTATAAGGTGCTTAAAATTCATAAACAATACTACCACTGTTCATTACAGAGAGTCCATTTTAAGGGCCCACGCACACAGTGGAGATTCTGTGGTACAGGCATTTGGCATGGGAGTAGTCAGGCTTTTGGATTAAGTGCTGAAGTCACTGTTTTGCAGAGGGCTAGAGTGCACCAGCTTGGCACACCCCATTGTAAGGGATCAATGGAGCTGCAGCACGCCATGGAAGCACAAAGGGATACTGTGCAGAAAGGAGAAAAAATAGTTCCTGAAGTTGCCTGGATCACTATTGCATCCTTTTATAGGTAGTAGCATATGATCTCCTTCACATTGATGCCACTATGCTGGCCAGTATGTAAGGCTGTATTTACACAGCACTCTTATTTCGAAACAACAGAGGTTGTTTCGAAAAAAGAAATACCCTGTTCACACGACGCATGGTTGTTTCAAAACAATGGGAACCGTTGTTTCAAAACAATGGCGTTGTTTTGAAACAAGTTAAACCCCATGCGGGGACAAAACAACGTTGTTTCAAAACGATTGTTTTGAAACAACGCCGTACAACATGTTTTGAAACAACAATGACTTGGTTTGAAATAACTGTTGCCTGAACCGGCTATTTCGCTTTGAGCTTTTTTCCTTAATTCGAATTAACAAACTGTTAATTCAAATTAAGTTATTTCAAAATAAGGTGTTATTTCGATACAAGTTGTTTCGAAACAACCGTATCGAAATAACCCCCTGTGTGTGAACACAGCCTAAGATAAGAGTCCTGGTACTTCTTCCTCCCAGTTCCACCTGGGGCACCACAGTTCCTAGAGGAGTAGGGAGAGAGGCAAGTCTGTACTCCTTGGAGTGCAGGGAGTGCATTTTGTCCAGCTTTGCAAAGGGGATGGCATTCTATGGACTAAAGGAACTCCAAACAAAGGGTATGTCTACACTGGAGACTTAGGTTGACCTAACCTTTCTTAAGTTGACCTAAGGAAAACTCTGTCCACACTGGGAATTTGTTAAAATGACTTAAGCGCTTTCTTAAGTTGACTTACTAACACCACATCTTAAGGTCAACTTAATGCTTAAGTCAATCTTATTAAGTTGACTTAAGCCAGTGTAGACAGGGCATAGTCTTAAGGCACCTTAATGAGGTTGACTTAAGCATTATGTTGGCCTAGTAGTTGCCAGTGTGGACATGGGCACTCTACAGAAGTTTTGAATGAGGATGCTCTAAGTTGACCTAACAAGGTCAACTTTAAGTTGACCTTGTTCAGTTGACTTAACAGAGCCTCCAGTACAGATATACCCATTGGGTATGTTTACACTTACAATTTAGTTTGAATTAAGGAGGCTTAATCTGAATTAAATTAGTGCATGTCCACACTTACTTTCATTAGTTTGAACTAAGGAATCGCTAGTTCGAATCTATAAAACCTCCTCTAAGTTCAAATTGATGGTTAATTCAAACTCCTAGTTCAAATTAACCCAATGTAGCCATGTTTATTCGAATTAACCACAGCTTGATTTTCCGTATGCAATAGCACCCCCTGCCTGATTCGAACTTGCAAGTCCTGTGCATGGACGTGCAGTTCGAATTAAGGTTTCTAGTATGGCTGTGTCAATTCGAATTAACTTAATTTGAACTAATAATTATTAGGCTGAATTGATGAGTTCAAATTCAGTTAATTCAAACTAACCTTCTAAGTGTAAACATACCTAATGAGTTTGCCTTTTGGTGTGTTGAGATACCTTGTGCCACATGCATATACTCATTTCATTACAGGAGCTTACATCCAAAGTTGATGCTCATATCAATTTAAAACAGTATCTAATTTTTCTCAAACATTTTCCCAAAGTGCATAGGGTGACGGCTCGATAACCATGGGTATGTTGCAAACCACCTTAATCCACAAATAAGCCCATACAGGTCAGTGCAGTATTTGTGGTGCATAGCAGTTTTCAATTTGAACATGGGTATTCAGATGTAGCTAGAATTCTAAGCTGGTGAGTACTTTTATAGATATGATGGACAAAGTTATGCATATTAACAAGTGACAGATGCTTTAAAAATTGTGTTTCGGATGTCAAATAAAGGTTAACATAACTCCTAACCAACAATCAGAAATTTTAACCAACAAGGAACAAGTTGTGTAGTCTATAAACGTGCATGAACTTGTAAGAAAATTAAGACTTTTAATGAGTTACACAGGTTGCTTTTACAGGTCCCCTCTCCCAATTTTCCCTTGTAACTGTTTTAGGCTACACTCACACACGGGGTTATTTCGATACAAGTAGTTTCAAAACAACTTGTATCAAAATAACGCCTTATTGCGAAATAAGTTAATTCAAATTAAGAAAATGTTAATTCGAATGAAGGAAAAAACTCAAATCGAAATAGCAAGTTTGGACAATAGTTATTTCAAAACGAGTCACCATTGTTTCAGAACAACATGTTCTGATGGGATTGTTTCAAAACAATCGTTTCGAAACAACATTGTTTCATCACCAAATGGGGTTTAAGTTGTTTCGAAACAACGCCATTGTTTTGAAACAATGGTACATCGTGTGAATGTGGCGTTTCTTATTTCAAAACAACCTCTGTTGTTTCGAAATAAGACTGCTGTGTGAACACACCCTTATTGTGTGAGTTTTAGCAAGTAGTCTGTTGATACTATTAGTGAATAGTCTTTTTGAAAGACAAAGTTAAGAAGACATGAAAATGCATCTCTTCCACACCAAAGGGCTTGATTCTCATCTTCACCATTTTCGATAGTTCCTTCTGATTTACACCAGGTAACAGATTCAAGACATCTGAAGTAATAATCTAGTTTCACTGCAGAGGAACACGTTCAATCAGCTGAGAATGCTAGTGATCAAATAGCTAATTAGTGTTGTGACAAGTGCAACTTTAAATGCCTCATTTTAGTGGCAATGTTAGGAAGTGTTAATGACAAAAATGTAACTGTATTTGTCTGTTTTTATCATGGCTTTTTTTTGGATTGCAGATGGCACAGTTTTTGTTAAATGAATAATGCCCCCATCGATAGATCTTTTTCTTTTGAAGGACTTGAACTGGGAAATTGAATTATATGTATAATAAAAGGAAAAATGAAAGAACTTTTTACTTTATTTTTGCTCCATTTGGTTTAATTTCTTATGACATTTCTTGATATAATTGGCCCTTACTCATCTTCTAATATAAGACAAAAGAGAAGATGACATTCAATAATGAAAGATTCACCAGGGATCTGATCTTAATAGCTGTCCTGACTGTGCCAGAACAAAGGTCACCAGCAATCTTCCTTGTCCCTAGAGATGGCCTCCCCAGGTAAGGACTGAGGAGTAATGGTGAAAGGGCATGAAGCAGCTTACAGTGGTTCAGCCCATGTTGCATCTGCTCCATGGGTAAATGTATCAACTTATTATAATTAACTACAGGTTACCAGTATTCCAGGACACATGCACTAAACATACTTGCATGATTCACTGGTTAAATACAAGGTTAAACAAAAAGTATTCTTTGATTGCCCATCAGACCTTCATAGTAGCTAGAAAGGGGAAGAGTCCTTGCAACTCATGTTGAAAGTTGACGAATAGGAAGAGACAATGCTAAAGATTTGGAATCCTGCATTCCAGCAACCTCCTTTCATTTTACAGTAAAGTATTGTTAATGTGGGTGCTGCTGCTGTTCTCAGGTATAGTGGTATCACACAAGAGAGGAGTAGTCTTTCTTTTGTGAATCCACGTTCCAAATTATGTAGGCTTTTATATGACAAACAATCAACAACTCAGTTGTGTCTGTTACCACTTGGAAACTAGTGCACTAAAGTGGGTAGCTATGTTAGTTTAGTTCAGCAAAACAGACAAGGAGTCCTGTGGTACTTTTAAAGACTAACAAATTTATTTATTGCATGAGTTTTCATGGAAGAAAATCCCACTTTACAAGATGCTTAAAGATGGCGAATTTACTGAACAAGTTCCTCATCTTCAGGCATATGATGAAGTGGGATTTTCTCCCATGACAGCTCATATGATAAATAAATTTGTTGGTCTTTAAATGGGCTACGGGACTCCTTGTTTGTAGTGCAACAATGGAATCCTTTTTAAGAAGCAAGCCACCTGTATTTTGCACTAGCTGAAGGTCCTGAATGGTATTTTCCCCATACAGACCGCTGTGCAGTAATCCAAAAGCAGGGTGGTAAAATCATGAAACAATTTGGCAATATCAACATCTAAAAGGAAAGAAGGCATTTTTCTTGGCTAGTGGGCACCTTGAGGAAGATGGGTACATAGCAGGGTCCCAAGGTTGATGAACCTGAACTAAGACTGGCAGGCATATTCCTCCAGTCAAAGTACCAGCTATAACTTCAGACAGTCCTTCTAATGCATTGCCTCACAGTCATCTTAACATAGGCACTATGAGCTAGTTCAGTTGTTCTGCAGGGGATTTCTTGCTCAGCAAAGTGAACTTCATGGGCAAATCAATCAGTTAAACAGAAAAATATCCACCATGTAGAAAAAGTGGATTTTTAAGTCTTAGAAACTTGGCAATTCAGAAATCTTGTAAAATATGGTGGAAGCATCTGTGTATTGATATTTAGAAAAAAATAGCTTGTTGTCCCTCGGGTTCCATTGTTGTGAATCCCTTTAAAATATTACTGTTTTGTTAGGTATGAATAACTACGCTTAGGTATGTCTACACTGGCGGCTCTGTTAAGTCATTCCCCATTCAAAACTCCTATAGATGCCCTTGTCCACACTAGTAGGTATGAAGTCATTGGAGGAGTGGTGCATTGTGGGTTGCTGTCCTGCATTGGGAGGTGGCCTGGAGCTAAGTAGGGTGACGTAAGGGCCTTCCCCATCTACATAGGCTTAAGCTGACTTAATAAAGTTGATATAAGTGGTAAGTCAATCTTAAGAGGTAGTGTTATTAAGTCAATTTAAGGAAGTCCTAAAGTTGACTTAAAAAAAGCCCAGTGTGACAGCAGAAGTCTGTAGGGTGACGTAACCTTCCTTAAGTTGACCTAAGGCTCCAGTGTAGGCATATCCCTTGTGAGTTGAAGCTATATTTCCTCTTCTAAACCCTCTCATTTCTTTTCCACCATCACTGCAGATATTCGATTATTTTCATCTCACTTACATTTTTGTTTCTCAGTTCCTATGCATGTTCTTGCTCTTGACAGATCCATTTGATTCAGTATTTGTAAAATCTATCACTTCAGTACATTCTGGCTTATGCCCTCCAACTTTAGTGGGAATTAAGAATGCTCGGGAGACAATCCTAAAATCCAAATGAGCTTCCTTGTATTGGGCAGTGCTGAACATGCTAGCTCAGCTAAATTAATAGTGGGTAGACTGCCAGCAAAATGTCTTCATGGTCCTGTAGACATAGGTCCAGGCATGTCTATAGCACAGGGGTGGCCAAACTTATGGAACTCAAGAGCCGCACAAGTCAATTATTGAAACTTTGAGAGCCACACTGAGGCATATAACCACATACTTTTACCCACTCCAAAATTGCTAAGCTTAAAATTTATTGTACACTTAAATGTTATCATAAACACAGGGCAAATATTGCTCCTACTAATATCAGATTCTAATAATTACTTAAGGTCACCATGAAAACTAAGCCTATACAGTAAAAACTTAGCTGTCACTGGATGGAGAACACTGCAGGCTACTGGCATTTTTTTTTTTAAGTACAAATAACTTAGACACAACTTTAGATGCTATGCCTCCACTTCCTCAGTGAGAGCAAAGTAGTGTGGCAGGGGTCCATTAAGGCAGGGAAGACAAGAGAAACTGTAAACCATTAATTCAGCGCCAGGAGAGTGTTCCACTAAGAGAGGAATCACCATGGAAGTGGCTTTTAAAGAAAAACCTTTTTGCAGCATATGACATCAGCTTAAAAGAAAAGCCCTGCATCCATAATATACAGTCATAATGCATATGCATTTATATCTGTTATATGTAACCTTTATATTCCTCTCTGTAGTGGAGGATATTAGCATAAAACAAGAGAAGAATTTGTGAGAGTGGCAATTTACAAAAGCCTTTTATTTTTACCAATATTCCATTTTTATTTATTTCAGACAGAAAATTGACCAGATAAGCTACTGGCCCATGAAGGATGGCTTGTTTTATTGTCTGTTATTCAGATTTAATATATAGTTGGACAAAGCAAACTGTTTGAGAAAGAAATATGGAACTTACGTCATTGCTTTATCAGCCACATCTGAACAAGTCACACTCCAGGAGCACAACTAGTGTCCATTCTCACATGTAAACCAGAGTTTGGCCAGACCCCATGCAGAGGGGGGTCTTAGACAGTGGAGGAATAGGGTCCACTAGTAGAACCTTGGTATGATGGTGGTTTAGGGAATGAAAAATTTGGACCAACACTTCTTGTGTAAATATGTAATAACTATGGCACTTGATTTGAAGGTAATAATGCCAGTTTTAAACAGCTGTGAACTGGGAGAAATGGTCCATTTTTTTTTCCAGTTAAAAGTGAACAGGGAACTTGGAGGTTTGTTTTTCCCTCCCTAATTTGGGTATGGTATTTACACAGTGCTTCCACAGATTACTTTTTATATAATGACAACTTAAATCACATTCCATCAATAGTCTCAAGCCTAAACACTAAAGAATTAAGACCTTCCAGCCAAGCCTGATGGTACACTACTTCATTAACCATTTCTAAAGTGACAATATGCAACACAGGTGCCATACAACCAAAGCTAAGATTACCACTGTTTTGAAGGCCATGCAAACTAAACACCACAGCCACAGCACACTGATTGTTGGTTAGCTACTGTATTGTCCGGACTAAAAGTCACGGTTTTCTACAAAGCTTTTGAAAGGTGCGACTTATATAACGGTGTGACATATATATCAAATTTACAAGCAAAATGAAATAAGTGGTCTTTGGAAAATGGAGATGATAAAGCAACTGAAAACAACATTCAGATAATAGCTCTGGCAACAATGTTGACAGTCTCTGGCTGGCTCAGTTAATTTGTGTGTGCTCTCTTCACGGTGTGCCCAGAGGCAGGCATGGGGGGGGGCAGGGGGGCTGCCTGGCCACTGCCTCCTGCACGCCATCCCAGCTGCCCACTGCTGCAGCACCTGTGGCTGGCCACCCTGGCTGCCCGGGGTCCGCTGGCAGCCCGCACACTCGCGCATGCTGGAGTGAGGTGGAGGCGGTTCCCAGAGACCAGAGTGGGAGGGTGGCTGCACGTGGTGGTGTGGGCAGTGGAGCGGCACGGGTGTGCGTGCAGGGAGGGAAAGCACTGAAGTGGCCTGGCAGTGGCCCGGTGGTGATGGGGACGAGGGGACCCCCCCCACTCACTGGCAAGCGCTCCCTTATAGCAGTGCAACTTATATGGTGGTGTGATCACGATATGAATTTTTTTTAAACTGATGTTTTTCTATCAGTGCAACTTATATAACGGTGCGACCAATACATGAATTTCTGTGAAGAAAACTGATGCTTTTCTATTACTGCGACGTAAATAATGGTGCGACTTATAGGCTGGAAAGTACAGTAACTACACTGTTACACTACAGATTTACTTTCATTATTGTAACACCCGCACATTAAATCACATGCAAGTGCAGTAGGCACTAAAAGTTGACATACATTTTTTGGAAAAGGTGATAACGCCAAGGGTTTGTTGAGGCTCTGTGGGCTTCGGTTCAGGACCTGTCTTTGAGGCTTTGTTTTTGCAGGTGGCAATAAAGATTCAGATTTATTGTTCAGAGGGTTGGCTGTCCACCAGTTACCCTTTATTATTACTAATTTGTATTATTATAGCATTTTAGGGACGCAATGTGGGTGCCCATTGAGCTGGGCATGCTATTTTTTTAGTCAATATTCTTTAGGCTTTTGTATAATGTTTTGTAATTATTATATACGTTGGCAGGATACAATAGGCTGGGCAGCTATGTTATCGTTTCACAGCTATGCTACATGCAGCCTAAATGACTATTTGAATAATGCTATTTGTAATAGATTGTTCTTTTCTAGTGTAACCTCTGCTTAATGGTGTGGCAGTCTGTCTCCCTCTAGTGGTAGCAACACCTGACAGCAAATGATGAACCTGCTACAGCGTTTCTTGTCTTTCGCTCAAGTGGCAGACACGCATGTATTAAGTTTCAGCAGTCACAAGTTTGATTGCCACTATTGAGACTTGGGCATGAGGCAGTGGTACAATAGCTAGCATGCAAGGTATGCTCCATTAGTGGGCTTTCAAATTACCCATGCTCGTCTGCACCAATTTGTGATATACAACATCAGGTTGCCTATTTTCTTTGACAATGCTTTTTTGCCCTCTTCCCAATAAAAAGGCAGACGGCTTTTCAAATTCATGTCTGCTGTCTCACAGTGCTCTCACTCATTTTACACAAATAACACTAATAATTTTCAATGTTCTTTAAGGTCATTTCTTTGGGATAGGTATTTTTTAAACAGTGGTCTACGACATGGAATGTGTGCAAAAAGCAGCCTACTTTAAATCAGGGTGGCAATAGGGCCAATAATAAGGACTATTTAAAAAAAAAAGACTGAGATGTGGCCATCATGTAGTGCTATATTTACCTTCATTGAGCATTTATTGTTCCCTGCAATATTTTTCTGATGACCCTCAATGAGTACTATCTTCCTAACTGCACACTGCATGCACATCTATGGTAAATAAATATTGAACTTGCCAGACAGACAGGCTAAGGTGGACTTTCACAAATGGAGTTCAGCTTCAACAAAGATTCATCAGAGCCTTTTGCAATGCACATCATTTTGCAGAACTCTTGTTTAATCACAAATAATGAAATTTGTCCATTCACATTACTATAAACAGAACTGAAAAACTTGCTCACCCAGGAAAATGACCTATACATTGCCTTTGGATTTCCTGTCATGCAAGTCTGTAAAATGTGTTGGGATTATTAGCCTTTCATGCAACATTTGGAAAAGCTACACACTACATGTGTAGAGGTCAAGTGGTCTTAGTTGGTGCATAATTGGCTCTTTTAGTAGCCTTAGAATATGTTGGATTTAGATGAAACTGGCAGGACATGAAGGCCATGTGTTCTTCTTAGTAAAACTGGATAACTGTGCTAAGTCCAATTTTTAACAGCAGATTTAAATGGCAGAAAAGTCTTGGTTGATATTTCTTTCATTTGGCTTGAGAAAGAGCAGCTGATTTTTCGGGGACAGTAGCCAGGCAAATAGGAATGGTTTTTCTGAGGTAGGGAGAAGGATCAAAATGTAAGAAAAGGCAGTTTGGGTGGGTAAGATAAGAAACTAAAGAGGGGAATGGAAAAGCATGAACACCCATTCATGAACTCGGTGGGACAGCTCCTGTATGCAAAGTTACTCACGCATCCTTGTTTACGGGACCAAAGTCTTAAAATAAAGTGAATCTGGTGTACATATCCGAACCCTGCATTTCTTGCATGCCTAAAAGGCACTAATTTCAAGGGAAGGTGAGGGTGTGCAAGGAATGCAAGAATGGATACTTTGGTACTAGTTCCAAGGCAGTAGCCCTATTAGTCTTTAAAAGTGCCACAGGACTCCTTGTTTGTTTTGCTTAATGAGACTAACAGATTTATTTATCACATGAGCTGTTGTGGGAATGGGGAGTGCCCAGCATTTATTTTCCTCCCATTCTGCCAGGTCCCCCATCTTCAGAGCATCTGATAAAGTAGGACGTATCTCTTTAAGTGCCACAGGACTCTTTTTCTTTTGTTATTAGTGACACTCACAGTGGCATTTCTCTGTTTTTCACTAAAATTTCCTTACCATTTAATAACAGTAGTAAATTTTTAGCTCCTTTATACTACTGTCTATTTGTAGGACTCAACTTACTTTACAAAGGACGCATCACTCCAACATCACAGATGGGAAAAAGGAGGCACAATAGATATGACTTGCCCCAGGTCATTCACCAAACCAGTAGCAGAACTGGAAACAGAACCAAGGAATCCTGAGTACCAGTCACTTATTCTATAAGCTAGGCCACACTGCCTTCCTTAGAAATAAGACATTATGAAGGAAAGTAGAGATTTATCAAGAACTAACCAATTTTTAAGGAATAAATGTGTAATGAGTGGGGCTGTTAAAGCAACATTTGGTAATAAGAAGGGTAGTAAACCAAATATGCTCCTTGGCAGTGGAAAAATGTTTCTCCAGACATTTAAGGATAACATATTATTCCTATTTCTGTTATTTATGTGCAGCTGCAAGCATTAATGTTATGTATTTTGTTTTACTATGTGCTGTGGTATGCAGAAACTGAGATATCTGCAAGGTTACTATTTGTCATTGCCAGCTGGATGATGTCCTGCTGCTAAGGCCAGAATGGTCAAGCAAGCAACTTATGCTCTGCTAGGCTCCAAAGCAGTGGTCAAGCAACTCAAATTGTATTGGGCTTTCAACAGTTAGTAGGAATGCTGATTGCTGTTAAGAATAAAGGCCAATGTTGGGGCCAAACATTTTGAGAGTGTGCTCTCCTAAGCACAAATATATGATGTTAAGGGGCAACATATTTTGAAATAGTCCAATACTTCTTAATGTTATAAATATTTTATTAGAATAATAGAAAAAAATACATACAGATAACCATAGGATACACGCACAACTGGAAGTTTAAGGATAAATTTCATACTTTTCAATATGAAACAAGATGCTCAGTACATATCTCATGGAGATATATAACAAAGTTAAATAATACAATAGAATAATCAATGAAAATGACACTGCAGGAAGTAGAGCTTTGTGAAACAAGAATAGAAAGATTCACTCTTCATTGCATGAAACTGAATTATATCTTCACCAGGAATGTCTGTTTCCCCCCATTTGGAAAAATCAATGGTTAGCCATATTGAAAAGCAACTAGCCATTTATGGGCGCTTTTTTTTTAAACTATGTATGTACAGTATATACAGATCTTGCTTTAATAGCTGGCAAACTAGTTTTTGTTATGTTATCATCTCAACTCATTATCTGAACACATATTTAAAACAGTTCTACACTGATGTCGGAATTTTATGATCTTGGCTCATTCTTGAAGTTGATACTTTTTTATGTATTTTTTGTCTTGTAACAATACTTGGAGATTAAATTTAAAAAAGGATACTTTTTTTGTCATGTGACTATTTGACACCAGTAATTTGACATCCAATTACAAATTGTTTGAAAGGACAGAGAAATGCATGATTTGCCTAAACTTTGCAATGGCAGAAAATCCAATGTACCAGATTCAGCATCTCTTTTATATATTGGTACAAAAATATAAATTTAGAACAATCTCTGTAATAACAAGGACAAAAAATCTTTGCTTCTATTGATTTATATATCTAGTAAAAGCTAGAGATAGTGCTATGGTCGTACCAAGAACTATATGATTCTCATGGACTGGGTACAGAGTGGCAGGCCAGTTGAGATAATGGAGATGCTTAGACCTAGAGGTCTCTTTCAGCAAACACAAGGAGAAATCTGGGTAGTTGCAATGCTTAAAGAGGGTGTAGGAATGATATCAAATGTTGAATTAGGGCTGAGTTTGCAATGTAATGTGTCAGTGAAGAGGCCAGTGTAATTTTGGGCTGACTATTTAGAGGAACTACATCACAGGGCAAGGAGGCAACAGTTGCTTTCTAGAAGGTTTCTTTCTCATTTCTGGGCATTTCATTTTCCAAAATACATTGTCAAGGTAGTGGTAGTTCAGAGAAGGGCAACAAAAATGATTTCAGAACCAGAGGGTTTAGGTTTTGAAGAAAGAATATAGTGCTACACATGTATGTGGTAACTTGGTAAAGAGATGAATGAACTAGGAGTACGAGGGAAAAAAAAAGTCAAGAATTAATTCAAATACCTCTAAAGAGAAAGGGATTGTGTTGTCTAAGAGAGGTATATAAAAATGTGTGCTGATTAGGAGGAAAAAAAGAAAACCTTTGAAGAGTGACTCTCAGGAGAAGTGTTTGAAACCCTGTCTCCTGGATTTTCAAAGGTAGATTAGAGAAAACATTACAGGAGA
This sequence comes from Podocnemis expansa, assembly GCA_007922195.1. NCBI lineage: Eukaryota > Metazoa > Chordata > Testudines > Podocnemididae > Podocnemis > Podocnemis expansa. The sequence continues at coordinate 11,482,123 of ML681973.1, forward strand.
TGGACTAAGTCCTTTCCATCTATAATACCTATGATTTTCTGTTAGGTTTAGAGTAGATCATATAAAAGTACAATATGCAAGCTTATCCAAATGTTCTTGGTAAACATATTGCTTTTCAAAGATCTAATTGGTCCAAGATTGGTTATTAGATTTCAGTTAAATATGCAGCCATTTTCTTCTGTTTTTGTGGATTATAATTCTATCATAATGACAGAGGATGTGATTCAAGATCACTGGAAACATAGAGTTTATCACAGAGCTACTGTGTATCTGAGGCTCTGGGAAGCTCTCAAACGTTACTCTTATGTTCATTTATATCAGATTTGACATATGTATTGTGTAAACTACTTTGGTTCAAGTATTAAGGCATTTTAGATTCCTTTAAAAGGATTTGCTGACTTTTTATATGGTGGGTTTCTTTATTTTTAACTTTAGCCTAAAATGGGATATGAAGTATTTAAAAACACATCAGAATTGGGGGAAAAAAAAACATGCATAACCACTGCATTTTTTTTTTAAAAAAGCACGTTTGTTAGTAACTGATATTATTTAGCCAATGAATGAGAACGTATCACCACAACACAGCATTAGAAGTCAAGAAAGGTACTATTGGTATGAAGCTGGATAAGCTGTAGATGGTCAGAACTGATGCACCAGAACCTCTTGCATCCATACCTGTAACAAACAAAAACATTTAGCATTAAATTAATGCAAATTTAAATATAAAGTCTCAAAATATTCTACCAATAAGGACTCTGGCCCAGATCCTCAAAGCTATTGAAGCACCCAATGCCAATTAAAATCAATGGGAGTCAGGAATCCAAATACCTTTGAGAATCAGGGCAACTTATTTTCCAAATAAGATTTATTACAGCTCTTTTTTGCAGTTAATCAATGCAATGTTTACCAAATATTTCCAAAGAACTGAAGTACATTCACAAATTCAGGAAAATCACTGTACTGCCTTCATCTTTGAGGTTATAAACAAAAAAGAGTCACATGGAACGTGAAAAATCTGTGTTAAATATTTACATGCACACAGCCATGTGCATGCGCGCACACACACATGCACTCCCATAAATAAAATCTCTTTCACTCCTCACAACTGTCTAATTTACATGGTAATTTACTAGGCCAAAAGAATAAAGTCTGTCATGAATATGGGCACCAAAATGTTAATTGGTTTCCTGTCATTCAGCATACAACCATGGATTTTTTTTTCTTTTACTAAATAAGGAATCCATTCACATGAGACAGGTTCTCACAACTGCTGACTGTGGATGTCAGGTGTGAAGTCTAGTCGCAATTCAGTCAACTAAAGCAAAATAGATGGTATTACAAAATACTGGGATTACATAACTAGCAGTTTCTCAGTGCTTTTTGCTGAAGCACTTTAATCCCAGACATACACATGATTAACAATTTCTCTATTAATACCAGATACTGGTTAGTACTACTTTGCATTGTGAAACTCAATTAAAAGTAAGTTCAAATCAAGTTCATGAGCCCTACATCATTATGATGACTGTGTTCTATCCTGTCACTGGGGTATAGACCTTTTATAAAATTTTACAGACCACAAAACCTTGCACAGATTTTTTTTCAGGAGGCATGCACTAGAACAAATCCTCAGCCGGGGTAAATCAGTGAAGCCCCATTGACTTCATGTTGAGAAACTCTAAATCTTGAGGATTCTCATACTACCATAATAGCAAGATTTAAGGGGCTTCCTTTTCCCAATTTTGTCACCCCCCGCCTTCTTTCTAGATGGCCAGGGATTTTAAATTTAAGGTTATTCAATGAGGAGTACAAGTGAGCTGCTTTATCCAGTGTTTTGATCAATCTATAGTAGGGGCGTATGGAGCCACAGGATGTATCCAGAGCAGAGTTCTGCCCATCACTTACTTGGACTTTCATAACCTAGAGCAAAAAAGATCCGAATTTCTGCTCTGATCCATTCACTTTGACACTAAGTTTTGTAATGAAATGTCAAACAATATGTCAACAGAGGAAGCACAGTATCAATGGGGTCCTGATAATAGTAGGCTAGTAGGCATTACTGTAAGACAAAATAATAACACCTCGTATCAGTGACAACATACTGGTCAGTTTGGGAATCCTGATCTGTTCACTACTAGTACCATCTCCTCCCTCTGTTGTTGCTTTTACTTCTATAATGTAGTCCTCATTGAATGGGAGTAAAAGTTCTGCTGATGTCGTATTTGTGTTCAGTACGTTCACGTGGTTTTGATTGCTGGTCCTGTACAAAACCTGCAATGCAAAATAAATAGTGTTTTTGGGGATGTGGCATGCAGCTTCTCTTCCACAGTGTTCTGTTCTGATTTCTGTTTTTTTTTTTTTTTTTTTTCCAAACAGATAAATTTTGAAAAACCCTGGGAGGAAAAAAAAACTCCTCAGTTTTAGTTGACTTTGTACAGCAGAATTATGCTCAATGTCCAGAAAGGCAATGAAAGAAGATGATTAATCAAGCGCCTTTATCCCAGCTTTAATATGAAATGACACAATATATAATGATAACAAATGAATAATATATTCTCACGAGTTTCTTAGTAATGTGTTGTTCTATAAATTATGCCTCCACTTGGAACATGTCATTATCTAGATCAACCACTTAAAGCAGTAAATAGTAAGGGGAGGTAGAGAAGGGAGCTAATCAAACTGTGGAAACTTGGGCTACAAAGTAAAGTTTTGGATGTGCTGAATGATTATTCTGCCATCAAATTTAACCACATGCATTTTAAAAACTGGAAGCCATATTCAGTCCTGGTTTATATTGGCTTCCATTGAGGTAACCCAGGGTGCTTAAATATTGTCCTTGGAGAAGGGTAGTGGTGGTGTTGTCCCAACCACCTTTTCTCTTATAAGATTCATAGACACTACCTAGGAGAGAGGTGGGTGCTTCTGCACTCCCTGGCTTTAAATGGTTTCCAGTATATATGCATTGGAGTTGATGCAATGACTCTCAACAAGCCCAAAAAATCTCTCTCAGCACCCTTGATAATGGCTAGCACAGCTTCCTGAGTGGGTAGAGTCCTGCAGATTCACGGGTATCCGCTGCAGATCGGCGGGTATCTGCATCCATGGATGCAGGTGTGGCTACCTGCAGACCCATTGCTGCAGAGTGACCTGTGGATGCGGATCTATTTTTATCTGCCCAGGTGCGATCCATCACTGCAGCTGCTGCTATGATCTGTGTCAGCAGCACACAGGGGAACAAGGAAGCGTTCCAGCCAGTCCTAGCTCAGTGCTGATTGTAGTCTACCAGCCAATTAGAGTCTCAGTCACAGCAAGCTGGGGCTTGGAGAGTCATCGCTGTCAGTCAGTCAGCTAGCATGCTGGCCTTTCATTGGCTCACTCCCCATGACTTCCCTGTCCACTTCTTTTTCTTGTTTGCAGTTCACATGCCATAGGAGATTTCACTGGTGACCAAGGAAATATGATTGACAGCAAACCACAAACAAGAAAAGACAAAGAGGGCAGGACCCATGTGGGGAATGAGCCAAACAAAGGCTAAAATGCTGGTGAGTCCAAGCTCAGTTTCAGATGCAGTTCCAGATACATATAAAACATGGTGTGTGGATCATGGACCAGACAGATACTGTCACCGAGCAGATCCAGATTGTATGCAGATCCACATTTTTGTATCCGTGCAGGGCTCTACTGATGGGGAAAATGGCATGGGCTGGAAGCCAAGACAATATGTGGATCCAAAGCATCCCCCATGACAACCTTCACCAGAGCAGTTCTTGCCCTCAGATGAGTCCTTTGCTGCTAGAGATAATCATACAAGAAAAAGAGAACTTCCTAATGACATCAAGTATGAATGAAATGAACAAACTAGCAGAGCTCATGTCATTGGGAAGTGTAGGGATGACAACCCAAAATGACTTGTCAGTGCCTCGCTACATTACACAGACAAGGTGGATAAGGAAATAACTTACATTAGGCAAACTTCAACTGGTGAAAGAAACAAACTTTCAAGCTACACAGAGCTCTTTTTCAGGCCCGGAAGAAGTGCTCTACATTGCTTAAACACTTGTCTTTTTTACCAACAGAAGTTAATCCAATGAATGATATTATCTTGCTCATGTTGTCTCTCTGATTTTCTGTGAACAACATGGCTACAACACTACCTAAATTATGACCATCTCTGGATTGCTCCATAGGTTGCAGTGCTGCTTAAAATATAGCATTGGATGTTCCAGCCCTACCCTGGACATATTCCTCCCACTCTCAACTACACCTCGTAGCCAGGGCACACCCCGAAACTGTGACTTGAAAAGCAATCTTATGTCTTTCTTCCTTTATGGTGACTATGCTGGAAGATTTTCCATTGGCTAATGTGGGGCTGTTTTGACCCTTTTATGCTGTTTCAGGGCCCTCTTACTTTCTGTAAACAATCTGAAGTAGAGGTGAAGATCTTTCCTCTAAGTGTCTAAGTCAGGTCACCATGGTGCCCCGGATTTTGTCCCTGGTGGCTAGCAGAGCCGTGGCAGCAAGGGGGGGTAAGAAAATGTCAGTGCCACCGCCTCTGTCCCCATCACCGCTGACAAAATCGCCCCCAGCCGTGGTGGTTTTTCAGAGTTGGGGGGACCCTGTGCACTTCACATCACCATCGAAAGAAGTGGTGGAGGCAGCAGTGGGTTTTTGGCATTGAACGGGTCCTTCACTACCACACATCTAAGCATTTCAATTTTGGGGCTGGCTCCTAGCGCTAGGGTAGATTTTTTGGGGGCCTGATCTAAGTCAATTCTGAAAATGGGTTTTAGGCGCTTTTTAAATTTTGCCCAGTGTAACTAGATTTCAGTAGTAGGCTAATAGTACTATGTTTATTAAAGTTACAGTCAAATACTTCAGAAAATATGGCACTGAATCTGTGACTATGAATATTTGCATTTCGTGGGTCCCTGCAAGTCAAATAAGCTAACTTTCTAGGTGCCTTACACAGGGTGTAACCAGCTTTCAATCTCTTGTTCACACAGGCCAGAATGGCTCAAAAAAGTTTTCAGGATTCATTCTTCTAATTTAAATACTTTTTATGGCAATAGCATTCAGGGGCACAGATAAATGTAGTTCTCTAGTAGCATCCTCTATATTTAAGTAAGAGATAGAATTGTATGTGGCTCAGAGAGATTTATCAAAATCTGAACATTTGTTTGGTGCTAGAATACTGGTAACAACAGTAGTTTTCTCAAGACAGTGGAAGATTTCCCCCAGGAATTAAAAAGCTCATAGAATGATCAGTTTGATGTACGGCAATACTGAACATATGGGCCAGCATTGCAGCTGTGCTGATTTCCACCAGTGGGTGATCTCTCTTGTGTTGTTTTGTTCAAAACGACAATCAAAACAATGGCTTTACAAAGGGGGTGCAGTACAGATGTTTTCAAACTGGTATTGTTTTCCTCATAATCAATAGTCATGCATTTTGTATGCATGTATTTTAAACTCTAAATTTGTTGCCTTGTTTCTGTATTCTTTTACCTACCTTATATCCAGTTACTTCAGATTCATTCTCTGTTGCTCTCACTTGCTCCCAACTTAGTACTACCTTGGAGTCTGTAACATTCCATATAACATTTCCTGGAGGCTGACTGGGTGCTTGAAATACATAATGAAAGCATGATTTTAATTTACTTGGCATTAGTGATTTATTATATAGCAGCAAATAATAGTTCAGGTAATTGACTGTCATTACATGTTTGATGTAAAAGCAACTCAAAGAGAGCATCATCATTTGTACACTCTATGGTTCAGAGACTAAATTGGAAAAACAGAAGAGGAGATAAATAGGGAGGCACAAAAATGTTTTTTCTGCAGCTGACTTATCAGGCGATTGTTCTCCATTGAACATGGCCAGATAAAGGCATTTTTATCAAGACACAAAATGATAAATTAGAACAAACTGTAGTAAGAGGAATAATGATACAGATACTTTATACCTTTAACATACTGTTAATATTATGCAAATGTTTTGTAATGAATTAACTTGTTTGAACAAATGAAATCTTTCTTTTGTTGACTTTATTGGTTAATGCAATAGTATGTGACAAATTTTTTGGTTACTTTTTTTTCTTTCCTTTTATTTTTTTTTTAATTATATGGTATGTTTATGAAGAGTTATCTGTAAATTTTCCGTAAGATCCATTACAGCAGTGGTCAGACTGCTAAGCAACTGTTCAAGGACCACAAGTCAAAGCTTTGATGCTGGATAGCCAATATCAAAGCATGGTGGAATTTATAACATGAGCATTTCCAGTACAAATACTCAATAGAACAAATCTAAATTACTTCACACATGAAGTGTTAGAATTTTTCCATTAACATTCATGACAGTAAAATGTCTTCTCACAAATGTTCATATAAAGCAGACACAAAAGGTGTATATGTAAATCTTGAGACTACTCAGTAGGCTTTACCTTGACGCACTAATATCACATTCTACAGATGTAAAAAGAGTTTCTCAAATAAAGTGTTTACACTCAAGAGCTGAGTATTATATCATATTTCAGTAGTTTTCATACTCTCATGTTAAGACTGGATTTGAGAATAAATAAATCATTAATTTAAACTCATAGCAAAATATTATTATGACATGTGGAAACATGTGAAAAAAGACACAATATGCATAAATCATAGGCCTCAACCATTTAACTTACAGAATTAATTCACAACTAGAGGTGTGAAAATCACCAAATTTTTTGGTTCAGTTGATGAAGCAAACAAACAAAAAAAATGGCCAAATTAGGTCAACAGAAAAAAATTAAAAATTTCCACTGAAAAAACCCCATTTTTCCAAAAAGAAGTAAAAATATTTGGTTTCAGAAATATGTGGGATGCTTTGACATGTTTGATTTTTTTTATTTGATCAAAAGCTATTTGTCAAAGTTGACCCAAATCTATGTATTGTTTCATGATGTGAAATAACTGGAATCTGTACAGTATGCACATAAATAAATAAATAAATAAATAAATAAATAAATAAAATTTGCTTGACAAATTTTGTGCAACTCTAAGCATGTAGATAGTTTCACTGATTTCACTGGGGGCAACTGACACACTTAAATTAGTTACATGCTTAAGTATATTCCTAAATTAGGGATTCAGTGCAGAATATAAATGTTAAATTGTTCTATCATATCATTCTGTGAGTTAAGACTTGCACTACTCCTTATCTGAATTGTTGTATAATTTAGTGTTTTTCAGACGAAACAGCAATTATTGATTTTTTGGTTAAAAATGCCAATTTTCACAAAGATAAAGTCAAAACTTAATGTTTAACCTTAAAATTCGCTCTAAAAATAGCCTGAATATTCTATACTATAAATAAAAATATAAATTACTGAAAAAAAATCACAGATCTTTACTCTGAAAACAAATAATTCTCCCCAAAACAGTTAACATCCACACCCCAATGTCTGGAATGTGACAGCTTTTAGTCTTCCATTCCACTTGGGTTCTCTTCTGTGCAAAAGACTAAAAAGTTTTCTTGCACAAAGGCCTTGACTTAATCCAACCTCTATGGGCTGAATTCACACTTTACTAGCTTTATATTAAGTTTATAATTAATAGAACTATGGTCACTGGAAAATGATTTTTGCCTTCCAAACACTATGACAGTAACATGATATGCTAAATAAGAGTATTCCGTTGTGGGAGCTATTAGAAGAACTGCTTCCTTCTTGCTTCATTTCAAGATCTTCTTCACCAATTGCCAAGCTGATACAGAAACTTCTATTTGCGTTTCTCTACATCACATCAAGAAGTTTCAATTAAGAGACAGCATCTAATTATTATAGACCAACTGTGAGATAATTGACCATGATGGGAATTATGAGTCCCATGCTGAACTGAAGCCTATTAAAAATGAAATGTGATTGGATGACTTTCCCTTAGAGAGTTCTAATTAGGTTTAATCTTGGCATGGTGACACAAAATGAATTTTACCATTAGATTTATGGGAATTAAAATATGGGAGTTGCTCTGATGGATCAATATATTGTACCTCTGCTTTTAGTTCTGCCTGATGGAATTGAAAACAATGAAGCTATTAGAGCAACTTTTAACAGCCTCTGCTAGGAGGTCACCTTCAGTGATGCTACTGGAAGGTTAAAAAAAAAGTGATAGTACTCTCAGAAATATGAAAGTGTACATAATATTTAACACAGGAAAACACTGTTTTGAAGGTGGTTGATACAGAACTTGCAATGGGGACAATTAAGTGTGGCTTAACACAGTTTTTTCTGATCCCCAGACTTGTGGCGGGTATAATAAAGGGAATCATTAGGGTAATGAGGTAAATTTTATAAAGCAATCAAACACAACAAAAGTCTCACTTTCCCCCTCTCTGAACATCTTCAGCCAGCCAAGTCAGGTTTTCTGTTAATTTCTCTAAACACACCACAAATACATTTATAGAGGCTTTTTTACTCTTTTTTTTTCATAAGATACTTAAGAGGAGGACACAAAAATGTTGCCATTGAATAAGGAGTTGCCACCCTGAAAAGGTTCAGAAACATTGGTGTAATGCAGTGATATGAAGAGAACATTAACCATAAAGTTGGAATCACGGGACCTATGACTATTGTATGTGACTCGTATGTTTCATGTTAGTGGTTAATATTAACTAATATTATATAAGTTGCATAGGAAAATGTGAAAAATGTACTTGTAACATACATAATTTTATGGACAATGAGAAGTGTATCCTTCAAAAAAAGTCTGGTGGGAGTTAAAAAGCTTCAAATGTAAGCTGAGGGAAGAAATGTACATATATTTTAAACACATTTTCATGAATGTGTCACTGAAAATTGTGAATTTTCAAATTCTTCAAAAAGTTCTACTCAAGAGAAAAGAGAATGAAAACAAAGAATTGACATGGCCATTCTTGACTGAACAGAATGTTTCATGAGTCCAAAGTTTGGCGTAATTCTGAGAAAGCTATGTTAGCTTTAAAATTTTCTCTAGAGAAGATGCAACTTCATTTTTAATTTGAAACATTGAAGTTTGCATCACTACTTAAAGTTGTGCAGAAAGTCATTTACTTTAAACTGAGGGGTAAACATTTTTTTAAATATTGCAATACACTTGTTTTACCACAATTTATTTACGTTCATTACTCAATACCAAAATATCTGTATCTAGAAACCTTTAATCAGCCTGTTCCATCTACTAGATGTATTCATTCAGGGCCAAATCTAAATCCCACTGAAGTCAATTGGATGAGGCCTTCATTCAATATTGCCACAGTCAAGTGATTTTTTTGTCCATATACTCTTTCAAGGCATCATGATGTCAGAAAATGAGGACTGCAGCATCAGTGAATGGATCATGAAAAAAATCACTGGGTTTAGGGGAAGACAACTTAAATTGATACAAAAAATATCAGCAATAAGGAAACAAAAAAATAGGACTCAGTAAAATTATATTTAAACTGGCATAGTGTTTTTACTGAATTCTATTTTATATGAAATTCAGTAGAACTGACAATACTGTAAACTAAATATTCTAATAAAATTACAATATTGTGCATTGCTATGGAACATTTTATAAATTCTAATGAGCAAAATCCTGTCCGCCTTACTCAAGTGAGCAGTCACAATGATGTTAACTTTATCGGGACTAGTCTTCAAGGGCCAGTGTCTGATGAACTGGTCAAGTAATAGGACTGGCCAAATGACTACTAAAGATAAAATAGCATTAATAAATATATTAGAGTCTTTGAGTGTGCATTTGGCCCTTTACACAGATTTACTTGTGAATTTATAATGAGAGCCCTGCGGCAGTAGACCAGTCACGGCCAAACTGCGGCTCTTGAAGGAAAAAGTGCGGCTCACAGAAAAGCACAGTGGGGAGAAGTATGGCATGGCTGGAGACAGTGGGGAAATGACAGCCTGGTCAGGGACGGTGGGGAGAAGTACAGCATGGTCACGGATGGCAGGAAAGTGGCCACATTTTTACTGTAGGCCTAGTTTTCATGGTAACCTTAAGTAATTATTAGAATCTGCCATTAGTATGATCAATATTTGCCCTCTTCTATGCTAAAATTAAAGTGTACAATGAATTTTAAACTTAGTAATTTTGGAGGATGTAAAAGTTTATGGCTATGTGCCTCAGTGTGACTCACAAAGGTTTAATAAACAACTTGTGTGGCTCTTGAGTTTCCTAAGTTTGGCCACCCCTGTTAGACTAGCAGGTTTCTTCAGGCATAAGCTTTTGTGGGCCCCAACCCATTTCATCAGATGTTCCAATTGGGTAGGAGCGCATGAAAGCTTATATCCAAAGAAATCTGTTAGTCTATAAGATGCCACAGGACTCTCATTGTTTTGGCTGTACACAGACTAACAGGGCTACCCCTTTGTGAATTTATGATCATTTAAAAGCAATACTTCACAATTTATGTCATTGATTCTGAAATGTGTTTAAACATTCCAGTTCTGTAGAAATGATCACTGCCTTTCAGGGTATTTTGTTTTCTCCAGGGTTAAATGTTGCTTTGCTACTATAGTTGTATTGTTTGACTAATTTGGGCAAGAGGACACATGAATCAACATGACTGTTTCTTATGAACTGCAGTCCACCTCAAAAGTCAGGCTCTAGTGAACTTATTTTATAAAGTCTGGAAATATTCACTGAGCTACTTTTTCCATATAACAGAAACTTGTTCAACATAATACAGTGAAACCTGACTTGTGTTTAAAATCCTCCCAGTCAGTAAAAAGAATTTAACAGTGCAGTTTCACACACATTTGGTAATCAATGGTGGTGGCTTTCAATTAGTTAAGTCCCTGAGCATGTGTGATTTTTGGATCCAGGATTGTGCTAACAGAAGTAGGTGTTGGTTCTGAGCATGAATGTGAAAGAAGCTCAGCATGTATTCTACTTTATATGAAAGACTGATTCATTTTTGCTGTCATCATTCCCAATAATGCACATTTTCCCTTCTGCCTGCTAGTGATGAAACTCCATTATGGCTCTCTTCATTTATTTAAACTGATGATACCCACGTGTCTTTTTTGTGGTGGCATTTACTGTGGCGCTAAAGGGTCCTGACCCAGCACTGTTGTATGCACGAACAGCCGTGTAATACACTAAGTTGCTCTTCAAGCCTGTTATTCTTACTGATGTCTCATTCCCTGTAGCTTTTACTCTATTTGAAGATTCTTCTTTTCCACCGTTATTCCAGTACCTGACCTATGATACAAAGCACAACTAGTTAAAACTCGTTCGTGACAAAATATTCATACACAGTATTATTGATTTGATTCTTCTAAGTGCTTTTTCCTCTCTTGAAAATGGTGGAATTACCTTCCCTTTTCAGAAATAATACATGTGCTATGAAAACAGCATCCCCGTTGCCTATCTGGCTTTCTCTTTCACACCAATATTTCTTTCTTAGTGTGGTTATGGGACAAAGGAGGCTGAAATGTTGGATACCATTTGAACTAAAACAATGATGATTAGAGGAAAAGCATTAGCTCAGTATCATAGTCTCTGTCCTGTGTCAATGGACTGTTTCCTTTAATCCTCTCCCTCCCTTGTAGTCTTTTCATCTCAACCTCTCTCCATACATATTCCTCTTATCTTCATCTCCCCTGTCCTGTCCACCTGACCTCTTTCCCTTTAGTATCTCCCCACCCTTTTACTTTTTTCCATTTAAGTGATACCCTCCTAAATGCATCCCCCAACCCCTGCTTCCCAAATCATAGAAGTAGCAGGAGGTTTGCTGCCAAATTATTTTTCACTCTACTTGTGTATCCTACCCCTTCCCCACCCTGGGTCTGTCTCATCTATTAAGACTCTTAGCGCTTCAGGGCAGGGACTGTCTACTAGTTGGTGTATAGTTGCATCTGATAAAGTGGGTTGGAGCCCATGAAAGCTTATACCTGAAGAAATTTGTTAGTCATTAAGTAGTCACAGGACTCTCGTTGTTTTAGTTGCTGTATGTATGGCACAGAGCACAATTGGGGCCCTATTCTTGGTCCTTAGGCATTACCCTAACAAACAGGATTAACCATAATAAACAAACAACAATACAATTCACCAGAACACTGTGTCTTATCCAATAGTTCCTTTGGAAACTAAAACAGTCATTCTGAAAAATGTCAGTTTAGGATAGACAGAGATAGAGCAGTCATTACTGTTATAGAGATTGCTACACATACAGGCCCTTTCTGGTGTGTTTTTAGAGATACTTGGAAGGACACAGCAAACTTAGTTAGAGGGAGAGAAGAAATTTCTCTACTATATATACTCTGTACACTGGAAATCAGTTCTACAATTTTGGCTGGAACGGATCCAGATTTTCAAGATTTATTTATTTATTTTTCAGAAGACCGGTAACATTTTTATAGTTCCCTTTCTAGTAATACAGGCCCACATTCTGAGCTGCATTTTCATCTGTGACTAGCCCAGTTCTGGGGAGGAGCCATGGTGACTGTATGTAAACTTTTGCAAGGTCACAGATACTCTGGGCAACTGGGAACTAGCCCGGTCCCTTGGTACCCCTGAATGTTGTTCTCATTTACACGTCACTGTCCGAATCACTAAGAGTGCATTTTAACAAATGGAACATCAGCCAGGTGGATATGTCAGTCACTCCTCCTTTTTCTCATATACATGTTGAGGGAGTTAGTTAAGCCAGCTCCTTTACTGACTGGCACTTCTGAACCATCACATTAATGAGAACAGGATCAGGCTCTGGCCCAAAGGATCATGGTAGAGTACTTTGAATCCCTTTCCTTAGGTATAAATACAAACTGTATTCCATAGGTACACATACGGACTGTACAGATATCTAGCGACTCTAATAGTGAATTACACCCAGCACAGTACAGTACAAATGTTTAATCAGCACACGGCCGGGAGGGGCACAGTATTTGTCACCAACAAAATGATTGCCTGGGTTAGCCTAATTGTCTCGCTCTCAAGCAGACAAGCAAGCATTGAATAGGATGGCCATCTCCAGTAGGCTAGACTGCTAACCTGGGCAGTAGAGTAACAGCAGAAAAACAAAAGGACAGCTCTGCTGTGAAATGTAGGCCTGCAGCTGCTCTTTGTCTTGAATCCTCTGAACCATTATAGGGGATTTATCTTACTATCAGATTTTGTAGACTGTATTATTTTGCACTTAAATTTAAGTGTCAGTTTAAATAAAGATATCATGTATCTGAAATTTTATATTCTCCAAAGCAGCAGGGATACAATCAGATGTAGACAGAGGAAACCAGACCCTTATTTATAGAGCCTTAGTTAATACAAAGCAACCAGAAACCTGCCTTTGCTAGATCAGCATTCTGTGGTCTGCAGAAGGGACAGCAGATATCAAGGCAGGGTCATATGCAACAACAGCAAGTCAGGACTGTCAGAAGCTCTCATTCTGGCTGCAGTTTAAGTGAGCGTGCAGTAATTAGTCTGGGGCACTGCAGCAAATAAGACATTGAACACATTCTGCACAAGAATCTGTGGCTATTTTGTTCTGACAATCCCTGTGCCCAGATTATATGCAATGATAGCATGTGTTCATTTAGACCCAAAGGCATAAAGTAAACCCTAATGCATTCTGGTTTTGAATAAAATGTTTCTTATGCACTAAACCCTCCGAGATGTCAGGGGAAAGAAGAAACCACAGGATACCTGGGTGATTCATTTTCCAATAAAAAGCAGTTAATGGAAGTGCTGATTGTGAATATAAGAATGGCTGTAATGGGTCAGACCAATGGTCCAGCTAGGCCACTATCCTACTAACAGTGACCAATGCCAGATGATTCAGAGGGAATGAACAGAACAGGCAATTACTGGATGATCCATTCCCTATTGTCTAATTCCAGGCCTGGCCATTACAGGCTTCAGAACAGCCACAGCTACCCCATCTTTGCTAACAACCTTTAATGGACCTATCCTTCATGAATTTATCTCATTCTTTTTGAACCCAGTAATTGTTTTGGCCTTCACAACCCTTGCAAGAATTTCTACATGCACTGTGTGTAGAATACTTCCTTAGGTTTGCTTTAAACCTATTGTCCATTGATTTTATTAGGCGACTCCCGGATCTTGTGTTATGAGAAGGAGTAAATATCTCTTCCTCATTCATGTGCTTTGACCATTCATGAATTTATACACTTCTATCATATCACCTCTTAGCTATCTCTTTTCCAAGCTCAATAGTCCCTGTCATCTTAATCCTTCCTCATGTGGAAGCTGTTCCACATCCCTCATTATTTCTGTTGCTCTTCTTTTTAACATGTCCACTTCTAATATATAATTTTTGAGATAGGATGACCAGAACTTCATGCAGTATTTGAGGTGTGGGAGTACCATGGAATTTTATAGTGGCATTATGATATTTACTGTTTTATTATCTATTTATTTTTCTAAAGGCCTATCCATCTTTCTACCTCATTTATGAACATGTTGAATAACACTAGTCCCAGTACAGACCCCTGCAGGACACTGTGATTTATCTCTATTCCTTATGAAACCTGACTATTTATTCCTACGTTTTGTTTCCTCTTTTTGAACCAGTTACTGATCCATGAGAGGACCTTCAGTCTTTTCCCATGACTGCCTACTTTGCTGAAGAGCCTCTGTTGAGGTACACTGAAAGGCCACCATATCCTCTTTGTCCAAATTTGTTGGTCCCACAAAGAATTCTAGTAGATGGATGAGGCATGATTTCCATTTAAGAAAGCCATATTTACTCTTCCCCAACAAATCACATTCCTCTATGTTTTTACTAATTCTGTTCTTCACTACAATTTCGGCCTGGCCTGGCCTGTAATTGCCAGCATCACCTCTAAAGCCTTTTCTAAAAATTGTTTATCACATTCATGAACCTCTAGTCATCTGGTATGGAAGCTGATTTAAGTGATTGTTTATATACCAGAGTTAGCAAGTCTGCAATTTCATATTTGATTTCTTTTAGACTAATGGGCGAATACCATCTGGTCCTGGTCTACACTTAGAAGGTTAGTTTGAATTAACTGAATTAGAACTCATTAATTTGATCTAATATTTATTAGTTTGAATTAAGTTATTTCGAATTAACACAGCCACACCAGAAACCCTAATTTGAACTGGCATGCTCATACACAGGACTTGATAATTCCAATCAGGTGGGGGTGGTATTGCATAAGGAAATATCAAGCTGTGGTTAACTTGAACTAACAGTTCCAATTCACACAGCTACAATGGATTCATTCGAATTAATGAGTTCAAATTAACCATCACTTTGAACTTAAGGGAGGCTTTATAGATTTGAACTAGGCTTTCCTTAGTTTGAACTAAGGGAACTCCTTAGTCTGAACTAATGAAAGCTACTGTGGACATGCACTAATTTAGTTGGAATTAAGCCTCCTTAATTCAAACTAAATTATAAGTGTAGACATACCCATGGTCTTATTACTGATTAACCACCTATATCAACACCTACATCTGGGCCAGTTCCTCAGATGTGTCACCAAACAAGAATAAACTCAGGTGTGGGAATCTCCCTCCTCTTCAGTGAAGACCAATGCAAAGAATCATTTAGTTTGACTACTATCCTCTTGCCTTCCTTGTGCATTCCTTTAGCACGTCTTTTGTCCAGTAACCCCAGTGACTGATGGTCTTGTTTCCTGCTTTGGGTGCATTTTTTTGTTGTTGTTATTAGCTTTCATGTCTTCTGCTAGCTGATCTTCAAATTCTCATTTGAGCTGCATAAAAATAATTTTACATTTGACCTACAAAGATTTATACTCCCCTCTACTTTCCTCGCTAGGAGCTGACTTCCAATTTTTAAAGGATTTCTTTTTGTTTTAAACCACTTTTACTCTTTTTTTAACTTTTAACTTTTCATGCTTTTAGTCACTTGTTTTTAAAATTTGGGATATACATTTAATTTGAGCCTTTTCTATTTTTTTTTTTAAAAAGTTCCATGCAGCTTGCAGGCATTTCAGTCTTGTAACTGGTCCTTTTAAGTTCATTTTAACTATTTTCCTCATTTTTGTGTAGTTCTCCTATCTGAAGTTAAACGCTACTGAGGTGAGCTTCTTTGCTTTCATTACCAAGCGGGTCCAACTATATATAACTCTTGGTGTCTAGAAACTTTATATCTGGCTTCCATCTTGAGAAAAGAAGCACCCAGTCAATATGGGGATAGTTGAAATCCCTCATTATTATTCAGTTTTCTGTTTTTATAGCCTCTCTTATTTCTCTGAGCCTTTCACTATCACCATCCTGGTCAGGTGGTTGATAGCACATTCCTACTACTAATCTCACATTATTATTTGAACATTTTGCATGACTGCTGACCAATAAATAAATTATTAGAAAATAAAACATAATTATGGTCATGCTACTTTACCAGAGGGTGCAAAGTTAAATGGATTTACCTCATAACCCACCAACCGTCCACTACTCATTTTCCAAGGAATGACATTCCAGCAAACTTCAATTACTGAAGATGACAGGCTTTTTGCAGAGACACCAGAAGGTGCTACAGTAGGCTCTGTATTTGGAAATAAAACATAAGAGAACTGTAGCATTGATAAATAGGAAAATAAAAATGTCAGCAAGATTTTTAATTTAAAATGGCCTCATTGATATCTGCTAAGCAAATATTCATTCAGCTGTTATGATATTATCATATCAAACACTTATTAAGAAAGCCATTCAAAAAGATGAATCGAACACATACCCTCTTCAGCAGAAAACACTGTGGTTACTGAGCTAAATGGCCCTTCTCCTTTATTATTATATACACCCACTTTGACTTCATATGGTGAAAATGGCAGGATGCTTTCATTTCTAAAGACATATCTTGGTGTATCAGGAGATGTGACTACAGTCTGTATCCATGTTGTAATACCAAGACGTCGGAAAGCAACAACATATCCAAATCCTTCACCATTTTGTAATTCCTCTGGAATGGGCTGTACAAAAACAAGAAGTACACAAGTTCATGGTGCTATGTACAATACATCAAAATGTGCTTCCTGGAGGCTACCTCGCAATTTATACTATAAACTTGCCTTGAACAACAGAAGAACTTGTTGGAGAAAAACAAGAAACATTCCAAAGTAAACTGGATTGACACACCGAGTAAATGTTTTTTCTTTTAAAAACTTTGGTATCATTTTATATTAAGGCTCCATTTATATATTGTTTATCAAGGATTAATAAATGATTCATATAAACATCAATCAGTTCATAAAGATGATAAATTGCTTGTTACTATGTTTTATAATTATTTAACACCTATTAAAGACAACCATCTATAACAAACAAGAATTCCAGTGGCACTTCTAAAGACTAACAAATTTATGTGTCACATAAATTTGTTAGTCTTTAAAAGTGCCATTAAACTCCTTGTTTGATTTGCTGAACTAGACAAACATTGCTACCCCTTTGGGACTTGTCATCTACAAAACTTAGTACTCATATCTGTAACACTTAATAACCTTTTAATGATTTATAAAGGGAACCCTTAAAATAAAACATGACACAACTTTATTCTTTAATCCTATGTGCCAGCATGGGAACTCCAAACTAGCAGAATCAATGAGAAGCTTTGGGATGCCACTGGAAATAGACAGACACAATTAAAAGTATAATTCTTCTGTTTGACTCTTCAGCAATACTTTTCCAGACTTCATTTAACATTTACACTAAGCCAGAAGCATGGTAATTAAAGTCTCTGTTCATTCTGTTCTTGGATAGTAACTAATGAAAGTGAAAGAAGAAAGGAAATATGCATAGCTCACATTATAGAACGTTAACACACTCATAACCCTAGATGAGGTGTGCTGAATGCAAGGGATTTGGCCTTGGAATGGGAATTTGAATGAAAACAGTAATTCTTGGAAGAGAATGACTTGCCAGAAAACTTACATCCCATGTTATGACCAGTTCAGACCTGCTGCCTCCTCCCCCACTTACTTCAGATGGGGGTGTTTCAGGAACTGAAAGAAGAAAGACACTTAGGATAAACATATGGACACACTAAGCAGCTGGCATTGTATGGCACTAGTCCAGGGTAGGCAACCCTGGCACACGTGCTGACAGGGATGGGGGCAAGGACAAATCAGCCTATGGGGCCTGCAGCCCCCCTCCATGTGCTGGGGAGCTGGGGTGGGCCAGCCAAGAGGCTAGATTCCACTCTTCTGCCCTGCCCCTGGGCTGCCTGCTCCACCCTGGTGGTGGGACAGGCTGATCCAGAGGCTGGGCTTCATGCTGCTATCAAGCTCCTTGCCTTCGACTTGCTGCCAAAGGCAGTGGGGTGAAGGGAGCAGGCAGCTTGACAGAGTGGGGGCCCACATAATCATTGGGCTCCAATTCCATTCCTCATCCTCCTCGTCCTGCTGGTCTCCCCACCAAGGACAGCCCTGCACGTGAGGCCATTCAGAGCTGCATGCAGTACCCTCTGTGGCACCACTGAAATTGCTACTCCTGCCACCGAAAGCCATTTTGGGCTGCTTCCTTCAGGTGTTGTTGGGGGTCCCTGCACTACTCATGTCCCCATGTGTCTCAGAAGGAAGCTGCCTGGAGTGGTTCCTCTCCACAGTGTGCTGCCATCAAAAGAAGTCATTCTAGGCAGCTTCTTTCTGTGGCATGTCTGAGGACCCCCATCCTCAGGTACAGCACCAAGAGGAGCCACTCTGGGTGACTTCTTTTCATGGTATTCCTGGGAAGTGCCTCCCTCCTGACCTCAGCTGTGGCCATGGCTGAATTTTCAGGTGAATGCCACATTTTTTCAGCAAAGGAGGCTGGCGGTACCATCTGAGAGTCAGGGAGGAGGAGCTGGCATAGGGGTTGGCAAAGGTTGCTGACCCCTGCACTGATCTGTGCTTTGAAGGGTCCTCAGAGATTTACTCAACTTTGTTGCTCAAAACAGGGCAGTTGTTTCTACGCTGTTGTGTGAGCTCAATCCACAGAATCACCAAGCACTTCCTGCACTTACTTTGCTTGAGTAACCATTGTGTTTGGCACACACCTCACAGTAGGAGCTCACAGATTTTCAGGATTGCATCCTATGTCATATTTCTATGTCATATTGTGGTTTTAAATTTAAGAGTCCCATGCCAACTTGAAACATACCCCAAACTCCCCTGCTGGGTATGCTATACAGACCACTTACACAATGTTCTAACTGAGTGTAAATACCACTTTTTTTGACGTTCATCAGTATGTTCTCTTGGAACACCTCTTATGATGTACCAGGTACATCAAGAACAGAAAAGAAGAAGAAAAGCAAAAGTAGCAAGACTAACTAAATTAATGATCTGTGAATAATAAAAAAAAAAGTACAACCTATTCCTAACCAGAACATAAACCAATTAGCAGTAACTTTGCCACCATGACAGCATCCGATTTTCATGAGAAAATGATTATTGACTAACTCCCTCCCATATATTGAGCCCAAAAATAGCACAGTTAGGTAATGACACTTTCATGCTTTATGGTCTAACTACTTGTATATGCTATAAACATCTATGATGCATATTGGAAAGAAAATTTGAGTCTTATACTCAGATCCCCTTCTGTTTCCCAAGCATTAAGAACAGGGCTTATTAGACTGAGTAATTTTCTAGGCTTGCACCTGCCTGCTTCTTTCTTTCTTTCTTTCTTTCTTTCTTTCAAAGTCCTTTAATACCTCAGTGCTTCGTAGCAAATGCAAATATTTAGTGACCTTCACTAGTAATTTCATCCTGTAGTAATTAAAATTGGGTTTCCTTATCTTAGCAGGTAAGCACCAGAGTATGTTCTTTGTTATCCATCAGCTACGAGTGTTCAATAGTTCTAACAGCAGAACATTAAATGTACGAGGAAGGCAGCGCTCTCATGCCTTACAATGAAAACATCTTGTTACTGTCTAGCATTAAATAGACGGATCATGCTTTCCCCCCCCCCCTGGTTGAACTAAGTGCAAATGGGAAGCAATCCATGCTGAAACTTGCACTGCTATACACCTTTATTTTATTAAATAAAGAAATCCCCTCTACATTCACTGAAATCTTTAGTTTCTACATAGCTGATTGAACACAATGAGAACTCAGCATGCTGTAGCATACATTGGGATGCTTTGTTGATAGCTGCATTTCCATTTAGCTGCATGGAAAACTTACAAGCAGATTAGTTATATGCCTTTTTATTGGACAGTAGTTCAGAATTCATACAAAAAGGGTCATAGGCTTGAATGCTTCTCTGTAGTCAAGACATCTTAATTACAAACAAACAAACAAAAACCAAACAAACAGAAAAACCCACTAACCTGCCTCTTCAGTTCTTACTTTTTCTGAGGGTAAACTAGGTTCTCCACCTCCAATTTTGTTACTGGCGACAACACGAAATTCATATTCTACCCAAGGATTTAAATCCACTACTGTGGCCATGTAAGTCTTTCCATCGATGACATCAGGAACTGTACAGTAAAATGATGGGAAATTAAGAAATACCCCTCCTCCCCTTAAACAAGCATTTCATATGGATATGGACCCAATAAAATTTCTTGTTTTACCTGTTGTGACTCTCTGCCAACCCACTGAAAATGGTGTTCTTGCCTGAATGGTATAAGTAGTGACTGGGCTGTGATTATCTGCGCCCTCTTTCCAAGACAGCTGAGCTGTGGTATCTGTTATTTCATCCACTTTCACATGCTGAGGGGGCCCCGGGGAGCCTAATAAAATCAGAATTCAGACTGAGAAGCTGGTGGTATGTAGTGAAGGGAGTATAGCAGAAACCACTTATACAGCCCCAACCGACTCCTATTTTAGCAGCACTGTGGGGGGAAGAAAACAATTTAGCTTGCAACAAAAGTACCAGTTTTCATATTTCCTAATCTTCTGTCTGGTATTTTATAGCTGTGAAAACCAAGTTCTGAAATTATCGTTCCAAACCCATAACACAGATGATAGGTTTTTTCAGAGTCCTTTGTTCAGCATGATTCCTCCACCTTTCCCAAAGTAATGCCTTTTTCTTTAGTCCTTGATGTCCTCCTTTAATCTACTAATACAGCTCTGCCGGCCTCCAATTTGTTAGCTAAAGCTGTTTACTGTATGATGCACGGCAGTAATTTTTCAGCACAACATCAGATCAGCACCCTGGACAGCAATTCAGTCAGGCAAGCTTCCTGCAGCATGCTGGAAAATCCTAATTCAATGAGACTCTGCAAAAGATGCTGCTTTTCTCTCACACACAACTTCAGAGGTAATTAATTTTATTGTTGTTTTTGTGGTAGTGCTTTGGAGTCCTAGTCATGGCCCAGTAATCCATCGTGCTAGATGCTGCACTAACAGAAGACAAAAACTGGCTTTGCCCCCAGAGGACTGGTGGCGAGATGCTTAGCGTCAGCTGTAAAATGTCAGGTGCCTTTTAAAATACACTGAATGAATGCAGTTTTTTTTTATTTTATTTTCTTCACTGGATTATAGCTGTTTTTCTAGCAATGAGTTCTGCTGTACAATCAGTAGGGACAGTTGATATGGAACTACAGTCCAATTTCTTAACAAATCTTGAGTCAACATAAATACCATCAGATTCAATAACTTGGACTCCATCGTGTCTTGTGTACAAAGCCTGCAGTAAGGAAGAGCTGGTGAATGACTGGGCCACAATCTGTGTCTTTGGTGGCAGTAGTAATTTACAACCACGTTTATTCTAGTAACTTGTTTTTCCATCCTTGGTCTCCCCAAATCACTCAACTGCACTAACCAGGAGAAAGGTGTGAGGGCAGTGCTCCTCCTGTTCCCATATTCCAGACACCAAGGAATGCATATGTAGGTGTGCAGTGTCCAGTTAGGGCTGCAAATGCGTGGGGGCTGTTCATACTCTACCTTTCTAACTTACATGTATGTATGCAATCAAGACCTTTCTGTGTTTCACCTTGTCAGCTAGGAAAGTAGCTAGAAAATAAGATCAACAAATAAAAATCCAACTTTTACCTCGTACTATTAGATCTGCTGCAGATGATACACTATCAACTTCCGTCTTTACCATGCAAACATATTTTCCACTGTGTTTCAGCTGGATGTTTCTAATCATTAAGTCTCCCGATGCACTCTGTTGAACACATAAAATTTGCTTGTTAATAATAATAATAATAATTCAAAGTTCATGTTCTACAAATAAATAAATAGGCTGCCCAAAGTGTTCAGTGTTTCCAAAGGACAGCTGCTCCATAAAAATGAGAAAATATGGTCACCATGTGTTCTAACTAATATGCTTTCCGTTGAAGTTTGACCACCTGAACTGAATTTGGGAAGTCTGTATCTAAAGAGATTATCTAATTCAGATGGTAAGAAATGATGAAAATGTCAATAACAAAAGTAAGTAAAGCTGTAATATAAACAGGGGCAATGGAAAATGTATAAAAATATTTGTTACAGGCTTTGAAAAAAAATGTGAGGCCTAGTTAGTCTACAGTTCTTGATTTATGGTTATACGACCTAAAAAATATGTATCTTATAATAATCAAGCAATTCATAAAATGTTAGTTTAAGCTTGAAATAACAGTTTTCTAGGAAATTTCTGGAACATGTACTCATGAAGCTAACCACATTAACGTATTGAAAATAACAACAAATATATGGACACAAATAGCATATTTTAGCAATCAGAATGCCAATTATGGTTCCTCAGAATGCTAAACATGGAATAAAGACTTAAATCAAATATGATTCCAGATGTTTGGAGGTTGTAAGTTTAAAGGAAATACGTATTCAACCCCTAGTTGGGATGTTAGAATGACAGAACTGTGGAAACTTGAACGTCGCCCACTTACAGTGGTTCTCCACTTGCTTTTCCTTTCAGCTTCTCCTCTGAGACATCCATCAGTTTCCATAAGGTTGTGAGTATGCACAATAGCAGGGATTGTGTTGGTATTTACTTTTATCAGGATGTGCAGAGGCAGACAGCTCATGACACCCTGCGATAGCCTCATGATCCCTTAAGGGGGTCAGGATTCTCAGTCTGGTTTACGGTATACTTTTGATTGTATAAATAGAATTTTGGACATGGATTTTATCTGAATAATTGGGAGTTTGAACAACTGAGAGGGCTGGAGCCACGGAGCAGTGGGGTGGCCTTTCTTGTGGGAAGGGGCTCCTCCTCCTATTGCCAGTCCTGGTGGGGTGCATGTGTGTCTCTGCTTTGTCCAGCCAGGAGCCAAGCCACCCTTGTCCCACCCTTTGTGTCTTCAGGGATTGTGTGTCATTAGCTCTGCAGGAACACAATCACGACCCTTCTCAGTCACTCCCATGTTTCTACTTGCGATTCAGTAGTCTCATCTCCTATAA
Source organism: Podocnemis expansa (assembly GCA_007922195.1). Classification (NCBI taxonomy): domain Eukaryota; kingdom Metazoa; phylum Chordata; order Testudines; family Podocnemididae; genus Podocnemis; species Podocnemis expansa. The sequence goes on from ML681973.1 coordinate 11,505,414, forward strand.
TTAACATGCTGTAGTTACCTAAGTGAAAGGGCCTTTTATTAGTGACTTGTGAAGGATGCATGCCTAAGCAGACTCCCAGTTCAGTATAGATATAACAGACTTTCAGAAAAGACTGTACTGTAAAATTGGTATGAAAAAAAATCAGCTTCTTTATTTGTGAAAGTAAAATAGAATGTGACAATTCAAGACTGAGCTGTTTTTGGAGAGTTAATTTTGTTACAAACAAACAAACAAACAAACAAACAAACAAACAAACAAACTTTCATGTCCTTATGCAAGATAAAATTGCAGGTGAGAATCACAACATTAATTTTTCCCCTTCTACAGACTTTTCATTGTAGGTATTTCATATTTTTTCACACAAGTTCTTTATTTTTCCCCAAGGAATTATATGTTTGTAGCTTTTTGCTGAATTTCCATGATTTTAAGATTCCCTTGGTGCTATTTTTGGCTTTTAGCTGAACATTTAATCCACAATGCTTTCTTCTCTCTTCAGAATGCACGGCACGCACTTGCTCTATTTCCTTCTGTGTTGTGGAGAAAGCAGATGTGACTCTTGACTGATAGCTGTAATTTCAAAATGCACCGGAAAGTGGTCGCAGCTTAACATTTATTTCTCCAGTATTGCTTCAGGGCTTGATCCTGCAATTCCAGGCACTTGGACATGATGGCACTTAGATGTGCTCCTTCCTTTTGTACATCTACAGAGGAAGATTCTTCAGAAGCAGGGTCATCCCCTCTTTCCAGCTGCTGAAGAACTCCTTATAAGATATCTCATAGCCCACTTCCACAGAGATGAGTCTTGGCATCATAGTTGAATCTCAGCTACAGTTGGTTAAACCTGGAGTCAAAGTGACCCCAATGACACTACACTGGATTTACGCTCTTGGAGCCAAAAATCAGAAGCTGGGCCCCTGACTCAGCCTGATAATGGCCTGAAAATCTTGCCACTTGTAGAAGAGTTTCAAACAGGTTATTCATGGATCATTTGTCTGATAGAAAGGTTTTATACTTGAGGCCCTTGACTCAAGGATTATTATAGGAGAGGCGGTATTGTCGAGAAATGTATTATGGTCTACTGTTCAAGATACTGGACTAGGAGTCCTAATCATGGTGCAGCTCCTGATCTGCTGCATGGCCATGACCTTAACCTTGCTCCTTGACCTTTCTTCCCTGCCACTCATTGTCTTGTACAAGTTCTTTAGAAAGGACTGCCTGACTGTGTTTGCAGTAATATTGGTTGAAGTCTTTAGTACCAGTAAAACATGATACATTTATTAATTATTATTATTAATGACAACAACCAGTCCTCAGGCAGAAACAATGCTGAATGACTAGAACATTTAAGAAAAACAAACAGGCCAGTTTGGCCATTGAAAATATCAACCCCATAGAAAAAAATCACCTGTGGGCAAGGTTGAAAGAGCTAGGTATATTTAATTTAAATAAAAGAGGACTGAGCTGGAGACATGACAATAGTCATCAAATACATAAAAGCTTGTTTGTTAGTTTGCAGCAGCAGATATCTAGTTTAGATATTAAGAAAAATGTTCTAATTATAAGGATAGTTGAGGATCGCAACAGATTATTTAGGGTGACTGGGGACTCCACATCAGTGGAGTTTTTTTAAGAACAGGTTGATCTATGTACACTTAATGTGCCTCAGCACAGGGGGCTGGAATAGTTAACCACTTGAGATCCCTTCCAGTCTTATATTTCTATGAGCTTCCTATAGTTAGACCTGATCCTGATGTACATAAAATTATCTCAACTCCCACTGGCCTCAGGCAGATGGGGTGGGGTGGGAATTAATGGAGTTAACCATGTCTTGTTGAGAGCTGTTCAGCACCCTTCAGGACTGAAATCATCAAAGACTAGACTGCTACAATAGTCTACTTTGCCATTTCTAATGGGAAATTATTAGTGCACAGAGTATTATCAGCATGACTAAGGATGGTGCGCTCTGGCGACAATTAATGTTTTATGTTGCAAGAGGAAAACTCACCTGTAAATATTCTCCACCTCTTAACAGCTATGTGATTTTTTTTAATACTCCACCTCATCTTTCCAGTTAGCGACTAGCTTCCAGCTCAGGCTGCCTTTCATTCTGCATAAATTGCCCTTCCATAGAATGAAGATTTGCTACCTTTTAGAATAGACACATCCTGGAAGACTTGAGAAGTTTCCTTTTTGTCTACTAAAATCTGTTGACCTTTCAGACATGCTTTAAGGCCCATTTATCAGGCATAGGAGTGATGCACCTGAGGGTGGTATTGCTGTCTGGTGAGATCTTTCAGTTGTACTGATCACATGGCTGCTGATTTAATGAGATGTGAGAGAAAGAAGAAGTGCTATTTCTTCAGATGGTGGTTGTTTTATAAGTCCTTACTGCACTAAACAAATATATGCCAAAGTCACTCAGAAATTTATGTGGGCACCCTCTGCTGCAGGGTTTCTATAAGACTGTAGTCTGGATGAATAAACATTGAAACTCTTTGGGCTGTTTGTTTTATATTCACAACAAACGGTGCTTATATTTTGATCCTAATATTCCATGGATGGATATTTCCAGAGAGAGACTGAATTGGTTAAAATACAACACTCAATAAATTTGACATAAATTTGCAATATCATTTCCAGCTTTTCTCTCAGGATTTGTTCCTGTTTCGTTCAAGTCAAAAGAAATTTCACTGCTGTCTTAAATGAGACCAAACAATCAAGTCTTTACTTTTGTCTGAAGTCCCATTTGAAGTGGTGGGTACAGCAATGCTACCCACCACCTGTTTGTGTAAACATGCCCTAAAAATGTTTGTAACAGCTCCAGTTCCCGCCTATCAATAAATAAATGTGAAGAGTTATTTTCACTAATACAATGCAGATGTGTTGTTTTCAATATAATATAATATAATATAGATGTAAACAATTATGCAGGACTATGCTAACACTTGCTGCAGCACTCCACAACATATTGCGAGTAAGTCTACACTGCAACCGGGGCACATGCCTGCAATATGTGTAGATATATCTGAGGTAACTAATTTAGTCATCTTGGTCTCCAACAGCAATGAAGTGATAGTAATACAGACTTCTGCATGGGCTGTACAAGTCCACCTGGGACTATGCAAACATACTTAGGTGAGAATTACTGAAATGCGCGCTGCCATGATTTCAATGCTAGTGGTATCTGAACTAGCTGGGTAAATATTAATTTGAATATTTCTACATGTCTACCCATAGCAAAGTAGATATACCCTGAGAATGACCAATACAAAGGCATCTGGAATACAGGAAACTACTTGATGGCTTGATGGGAAGTGGGCATTTAGCACATATCCTCAAACTTGTAATTTATCGCCAGAAACTTATCGTGTTGTAAGCCTTCTACACATAAATTTAGCCAGTGGATTCCCAAACAGAATGATCTTACTTTAAATAAGAGTTCTTCTGCTCTTTGGATGACAAGTTAAAATGGGCTAAGCAATCACCTTTTTCAGTTGCAGGAAACAATATAGTCCTGTAAAGCAAGTTCCGATATTTTCTGTCCAACTCAATACGAATAATATGCTGCTATGAAAGTTCTGATGTTTCACACAAATCATTCTGGGATACTTTGAAAATACTTGGACAACAGTGCTGCAACACAGCTGATACCCTCAATTGTCACTGATCCCTAGGTACTGAGCAATGAAGTAAGTTTCATTCACATCTCTGGCCAGCAAAATTAAATTTTTGCTAGTGTGGACAAGCTAATGTGACAGGAAGGTCATCTTCCCTGTTATACACCACACAAAACTATGCAAAATGAATTATTGGTAGCCCATGCGATATAGGCACCTGTAATGGCAATGTGCTCCTTAGCTAGCTAAGGCCAGTGTGGAGTGAACCAACATGGTCAATGTGAAAAAGAAATTCATGCTGCAGCTTATATGTTCTACAGGGCTATGTCTACACTGAGGGGCTAGTTTAAGTTGACTAAACAAAGTTGATTTTAAGTTTACTTAAATTTGACCTTGTTAATTTGACTGAGGGGTATGTCTACATTAGTAGACATGCCCTGGCTCTGGGGGTCTCAATCCATCTCCTGCCGTCTGTGCTGACAATCCAGCTCACAGACCCTTGACAAAGGTGGCGGGGGCTGGGAACCAGCCACAGATGCTGGCAGCAAGGGATGGGAGCCCAATCTGGCCCCCGCTCCTTTGCTGCAGGTGGTGGGGACTGGGAGCTGGTTCTGGCTGGCAGCGGCAAGTGGCACGGAGCCTGATCCAGCCCCGAGCCACTGGCCACTGCCAACAGGTGGCAACAGCAGCCTGGTCAAATTCACAGGTTACTTCTGGGGCTGGATCAGGCTCCAAGCCACTTCCGGCAAGTGACTTGGGGCCATATTCGGTTCTGTGGCTGGCTGCCAGCCCCAGCTGCCTGCAGCAAGGGGTTGGTGGCCAGATCGGCAGAGGGCTGAGAGCTGGATTGAGCTTGCAGTCCCTTGCCACTGGCAGCTGGGGCCAGATCAAGCCCTGGAGCCAGACGAGGACCCAGGGCTGGGCAAGTGGCTAGGCCTGGGTCCCCTTCCAAGTCGACTTTATGCTTTAGTAGATTTTCAAGGTCAGGAGTTATTAAGTCAACTTAACAAATTATGAATAGGGTCAGGGAGTACATTAGGTCAACTTTAGACAGGTTAAGTTGATCTAAGGCTCCCGTGTAGACACACCCTACATGTGCATCTCTGCTTAATGCTCATAGATGTAATTGGACCAAGCACAATAAATACAGGTAGTCCTCACTTAGTGACCGGGTTCCGTTCCTGAAACCCGGTTGATAAACGAATTGGTCACTAAACGAGGAGCAGCCCTTACCGGTATTTCAGGCATAATGTACTTTACTGGTAGTGGGTTTTTCAACCATCTGTAGATAGTTTTAATGTCACCTTTGCATCATTTATAACATTTTTAATATATATTTTAAATGTTTTAAGCTCTAATGTACTGAACTTAGTTTGCATAGTGTACTGTAAATATAGGTAATCTGAGAGAGTTGATGCGAGTTCTCGTACATCGCCATAATACCAACTCATCAGAGAGCTGGTCATAACTCTGAGGGGTCACTAAACGAGTAGGTCACTAAGTGAGGACTAGCTGTAAATCAATCCATATTTGCTTTTGCACTTCTTTTTGCAGCCTGTATGATAATTTCAATTGTTGCTGTATTGTCTGAACAGGTGATATCTGAAGTGTTTTGCAGGCAATCTGTTCACAATTTCAAAAACTGCTTGATTAGCCATGCTTCTCCTATGACTTATCTGTCTAACAGAAAAGAGATGCAAAACAATATTACATCCCAGTATTTTGGGTCCATCTGGTAGATCTGTACATTGCACAACAGGGGCTACCATTATATTTCCAAGAGCTGCAATATTCAAAGATTGAAGGCATACCACTTTGCTCAAGAATGGTCCAGGAAGTCCCATTACATTACTATATCATTTTCCATGTCAAAGAGAAAAACCTATCAAGTGAAAAGTTACATTGTGTTTGCAGCAGTTATTGCTGGTGATCACCAAAACTGGTCACTATAGCTGTTTTTTCAGACACTGAATCAGAACATATAAATGGGCATTTGGAGCCAGGTCAATGGTCCATCTAGCCCCACTATCTTCTCTTACGACACTGGCCTGTGCCAGATTTTGGAAAGGAAATGGGAAAAAAAAACAGGGCAATTTACTGAGTAATCAATCTGATCATGTAGTACTAGGTTCTGGCAAACAGGAATACCCAGAGTATGGGGTAACACCGTTGATCATCTTGGTTGGCAGTCATTTATGGATGTATCCTTCATAAACTTATCTAATTCTTTTTTGAACTCAGTTATAATTTTGGCCTTCACAACAACCCCAGGCAATGAATACACACTTTGATAGTGCACTATTGGAAAAAAGTACTTCATTATCTATTGTGCATTAATTTCCTTGGGTGATCACTGGTTCTTGTGTTATGTGAAGGAGCAAATAACATTTCCTTATTCACCTTCTCCACACTATTCATGATGATGATGACTCTTCTTCAATGTATTGTGTTCACATGTGTGCTCGATAACTCTGTTCTTTACAATACTTTCGGCCAATTTGGCTGGTACTGAAGGTAGGTTTATCAGTTGGTAATTGCCAAGATCAGCTTTGGAGCCTTTTTAAAAATAGGTGTTACCTTAGCTATCCTCCAGGCATCTGCTATGAAGATCAATTTCAGTGACAGTTTACAGACCATAGTTAGTAGTTTGACAATTTCATATCTGAGCTCCTTCAGAACTGTAGGGTGAATATCTTCTGGTCTTGATGACTTCTTACTGTTTATCTATTTATTCCAAAACCTCCTCTACTGACACCTTGGTCTGCGTCAGTTCCTCGGATTTGTTACCTAAAAAAGACTAGCACAGGTATGGGCTCTCCCTCACATAGTCTGCTCTGAAGTTTGATACAGAGCATTCATTTAGCTTCTCCACAACAGCCTTCTCTTCCTTGATTGCAGTTTGATTGTCCAGAAGCCCCACTGTATGTTTGGTAGGCTAATTGCTTCTGATGCACTAAAAAAAAATTCCTATTAGTTATCATGTCTTTTCATAGTTGCTCTCAAATTTTATTTGGTCTGCCTAATTACCCTTTTACACTTGACTTATTAGACTTTATGTTTCTTTCTATTTTACTCAGTAGGATCTGATTTTCCATTTTTGAAAGATGTCTTTTTGATCTCTAACCATTTCTTCTATACTTTTGTAAAGCCATATGATTTTCTTTTTTAATTTGAGGTATACATATAGATTGAGCCTCTATTATAGTCTTTTAAAAAGCGTTTATGAAGTTTGCAGCATTTCAGTCCTTGGACGGTTCCTTATGATTTCCATTTAACTAGCCTCATTTGCATGTAGTCTCCCTTTCTAAAGTTAAATACTATTATGGTAGGGTTCTTGGAATTTTACCCCCCCCCCCAAGGATGTTAAATTTCATTATATTTTGGACACTATTAGTTCAGTTCCATTATATTCACCCCTTGGACCAGACACTGTGTGCCAGTTAAAATAAAATAAAAACTGCCTCCCCCCTTTCTTGCTCTCCAAAAGAAACCTAATTTCTTTTGCATGCACTTGCATTTAACCAGTTGCTAATTCTAGAGCAATTTGCATATGGATCCTCTTTCATGCCCACTGATTAAATGCTATGCCTTCTGAGAAGATTTTCCAAGATACACGAGCACAGTTAGGCACCTAAATTCTGCTGACTTTCAGTGAGAGTTGGACACCTAAATGGTCATTGGTTTCATCAGCAAAAACATAGAGCTATAGGAAACAGCACTTTAATAAACCTATAGAGAAGCCAATGTCACCTGCTGAGGCTAATTCACTTCTTTCCAACCCCCCCTTTTTGGCAGTTATGACAAATTTTACCTTGTATGCTTGATTAATGGTTAATTTTGAAGAGCATTTAAATATAACCTTTCAAATGCATTGGATCATGCTAAACAGCATTTATTCTAAAAAACATTTACTAAAGAACATGACTCATCTCCTTCACACACAAAGACCTAGATTGTATAACGTTGGGCACACTATAAATACATTAGACACAGACAGAGAGGGGAAAAAAGCAGGAGGAAGATGACCTTGGCAATGGACTGGGATTCAGGAGTTCTGAGCTGTTCACAGACCACATCTGAAACTTCAACAAAGTCAATTTAGCTATTTCTATACCGCAATAAAACAACCGCTTCTGATCCTCATCAGTTGGCTGAGGCTATGGGGTGGTAAATCATTCTAGACATTTTGGCTCTGGCTGGAGACCGAGCTCTGGAATCTTGTGTTCCAGATCCTGGTCTACAGCCTGTACCCAAGCATTTAGACTGCAATTTTACAATTTCACAATCCATACCCCACAAGTGAGAGTCAGCTGACATGGGCCACTTGCAGGTTTGAAAATGCTGTGCAGACACACCTTGGCTACCTAGCTGTGATTCCCAAGCTTGTGTAGGACAAGGCTCTCTATATAATGAATGGGGAAGGACATACGATTCAGAACTGAATTCACAAAAGCCACCATGCTAGGCAGCTCCCTACCTAAACCTACCAATGTGAGATGCTGAGGTGAGGGGTGCTCCTAACCCCCTGTCCTCTCAGGGAGTTTGGTGCCTCCCTCTGCTTGATTCTCAGCTGAAAATTCTCTCTTGGCATCAATTACTTACACTATTTGTGTAAGAAGTCGGGAGGGTGGGAGTGGATGGAGAGTGCTTATAACCTTCAGCCGGAAGTTAGGCTACTTACCAGGATTGTGGGAGACAAACAGTTCACCTATTTTATTACAACAAATGGATATGTAAGCTTAGAGTCATGAAAGGGAAAATCTAGAGCTTTTCTTGTGTGTTTGACCGAACACTAAATAAAACAACTGATTTTCTGTAACTCACCCCGCAATGAGGCAATCCTGCTTGGTTTTGCCAAGCCTAGAAGCTTAACATTTTCAAAGCCAATTTTGCTCATTCACTGTAATCAACCAATCAACCACTTTGCTAACTAGACAGAAAGCATGACAGTCAGAGAATTCAGTGAGTGCCTGAAAACACAGCTAAGTATTTTTCAAGAGCCAAATGTCTCTGTGGCTGATGAGGCCCGATCCTGAGCAGGGAGTGCTATAGAAGTACATCTCAGCATCAGGAAGAGCACTGGGAAGCATGAGAGCTCAGACAATTAACTACATCTGAGTTCTCAGAAAGAGTTTACTTGGGCCAGATCCTCCACTGATGTAAATCAGCATAGCACCACTGACTGCAGTGAAACTATGCCAATTTATGCCATTGGAGGATTTGGCCTCACATAATCTATTTTGTTATTTATATATCTGTATTGTTCAAGCAAATTATTTCAAATTTGGCCAAACATTCAGATGACATGGGGTCTGATGATGCCTGCTCTGTTTATTATATGTCTCAACACAGACATAGCTTTGGAAAGACCATACTGGGTATATTCCATGCTATGGTCCCTCCTGCTAAGGGAATGCTTAGTCCCAGTTATGGGAGGTAATTTGCACATTCCTGCCTTAGTCATGATAGTAGCTCAGGATGATATCTGTTGTCATTTGCCTGGAGTGGAAAGACAGTTAAATCCTCTTTTAGTTCTTTTGGGGATATGAAGCTTGATAAAAGAGTTTATCACAAATTTGAAATGCCTTTCAGCCTCATCAGTGGGGTCTCTGTGGCTTACACAAATCGTCCAAATCAGCCAGAGTCCATTTATGAATTCTGCTTTGAAACTAAGTAATGACATTGCACACAGTTTGGATGTAAACCCAAGTGACACTCAGCATTTTTTTTTTATTATCCTGTAAAAAGCAGCACAGAAGAAGCCATTTGCACTGCATGGCAAATTTTATTGGTCCTACAAAATACAGGAACTCTGCTACATAATTTTGAGTAGCTTTCTACCATTACCCTAAATATTTACATATATACAGGTATAGAGATCTCTTGTAACAGTTCTGTTAAATCTTTGTGTGGGTTTGAACCCAAAACTCAGGGTGAAATTTGGGGTGGTATGAAGCTACACAGACAAATGGGACACAAGGTTCACACAAAACTCTTAGCAGACTTGCTTTGTAGAACAGCATAGTTGATACATCTAACTGACATTCTTCTCACGTAGGTGAAGTGCCTAAGCTCAGAGTAAAAGGAGCTCTCTTTGTTGGTTACTAATGGAGGCTTCAGTATTTATAGCAAAGTGGCAATTTTTGGAAAAATACACTGGATAGTTCAGTCAATTTTTGGTTAACTGTAACAAGGAATAAAACATCAGAGTTGTGCACTGTTGAGACATGAGAACACTACAAAGAACATGGGAGACATCTCATGAAGTATCTATTTAAACAGATGTCTGCTTGGCAACAAACAACGTGTTTTCAATTTATCAGGATTTCGCTGTCAGTTCAAATAGCTGTTGTGTTTGTGGCTGAAAGTAATGTTCTTAAATTTGTAACTCTTGCATTGTTGTGCTTCAGGTAGTTAATATCTGTTTTATGGAATCATCATCATCATCACCATCAGCAGCAGCAATCCTTTGAAGTCAAGGATGATTGTTTCTCATGGATTGTCCATTTCAAATTATCTAAGTGTTCACTGATGACTGATGAGGCCTCTTCTAGGCCACAGACTTTGCCACATTGCAGACACACATTTCCAAGCCGGGTTGGTGAATTTGGGACGTTGGGTAGAGCCATGCTGCATTCTTTATGTCTCTTCCATTTTTCTGTTACATGTAGTTGCATCTGGTTTGCAAAGTGCTGAATTTCCTGCCTCAAGCAATTTTTCCATTGTTCTTAGTCTTGGGCTATAAATTCCCATGAACTGATGTCAAAGTTGTGCTTGCTCATGTTAGCCTTGAAGATGTCTCATTTGTGTTTTTTTTTGCTCTCCTTTAACATGTGTACCTTGAGAACATAAAACCTGTTTTGGCAGTTGAGAATCAGTCATCACAAGCTGATGTCATGAACACTCATACGATGATGATCAGCTTTACTGGTTAGATCTTGTTCGGATTATGGAACGTGTACAGCCACATACTCTGTGCCTGTAATTCTTAACAGTCTATCTCCTTTGGGGAAGGCACTTCTATAATACTAAGGGTTACTCTACCGTGAATGCTAAAAGTTGCAGTGGAGCTGGGGACTGCGCTAGTCAACAAGTGGGGGCTTGGACTAGCCAGCTACGTATGTCTTCAAGGAGTCCAGGTGTGTTTGTGTTCAGCTGGCCTGCCTGACCTGGCACTATACTACTCCTAAGTACACTGAGTGTGTGCTAACTTAAGCAGAGCTAGAATGCATCTATCTATACAAGACGGGAAACATGTTCCCATCTGCACCACAGATGTGCTGGTTGTGTTCTAGTTAATGTGTTAAGTTCAAAAAAACCCCAAAAACCTGAAGTTACCACATCCAATATTTTTGTTCTTTTATGTAAGCCTTGTCTTTAAACAAGACGTCTCTATAAGTAGATAGATAAATATTCACAACTTACCCCACCTACTTTCTCAAAATGAGAAGTGTCTCTTTTGAAATCGGTGATGGTTCCATTAAAATACCACGTGAAGCTAATATCTAGCAGTGGATCATGCTGAACTTGACAGGGCAAGATTACGCTCTCTCCAACGGTAACATCCATGTTTGAAGGTGCCAGCGTTATCCTTGTCGGCTCTAGAGAGAGCAGAAATAGTAATTTTAGCTGCCCATCAATTCTAACTGAGATTTCTGTAAATGGTAACATTCTGTAAGTTCCAAAGGGGTAGCCATGTTAGTCTAATTCAGCAAAACAAGCAAGGAGTCCTGTGGCACTTAAGGACTAACAAATTTATTTATCGTATGAGCTTTTGTGGGAGAAAATCCCACTTCAACAGGTGCTTTTTCTACAAGATACACATGACCAGTGGCAGTCACTTTAGATTACTCATATTCTACATCATGATTATTACTTAGAGCTCTGTCCCTTATGTACTGAGGGAACTTAGTAACTTCAGTAGGTGTTCCATATGGCACAGAGTAGAACATGACCTGCTGTGTACTTTGTGGAGCTGAACACATTGCAACATATGTAAAAAAGTACAGTTCTGTAGAAAAACTAAAGGTGCTAATAAATAGAAGAAAAAATTTCCTCTTTGATCCACACTATGGATTTCTGTAGGATTTTCTGCATGCTTTCTGCATTATTTGTAGAAGGTCTGCCTATTGAGCAAGTAGGGTATGATAATTTTAGCAATTAGTATTTGTCAGTGTAAAAATGCTTTACAAACATCAGTTAATCTTCAAACCAGGTAAAAACTGAGAGTAAAAATAAAGCCATTTTGCAGATAACCAAACTGAGGATGCACAATTTAATATTTTCCCTCCTGAATTATATAGTCAGTCAGTGCATCTGTGAAAAGTAGCATCCAGACACCCTTACTCCAAGTGCTCTCTAGGTCTAGGAACTATTTCATTGTATAAATGAGAAGAGATTTCCCTCTAAATTTATAAAAGATCCCAAACAGTTTACTTTTTATTCAACCATTTATGAACAACCAACTGCTCAGATCTTTTGCCTTCAGTCACACAAAATAAACCCATTAGAGCCCAAACTTTGAACTCCTATACTTCTTGCAATTCAGAGTTATTGCAGTTCAGAGCCATTTTCAATAACTTGACTTAAAAAACCCAAACATACCTGTAACTACTAAGTTAGTCGTGCTGCTAGCTTTTCCAAACTGGTTCTCTGCCAGGCAGGTGTAAATTCCAGCGTCTAATTTAGTGACATTAGCTAGTCTTAGGCCTCCATCTTTTAAAAATGTTATTCTAAAAAAGGATGGAGAGATGAAAAAATAATCATTGGTTTGCAGAAGAAATAAATGAACATCCATCTTACTACATCACTACAGTCAGCCTTCCAATCAATTTTGGATCAATCTCCCGACAGATGTTTTAAAATTTATATAGCATGATATGCAGCAGTAGAATTTGGCCATGTGCGTGTGTGCATGGGATGCAGAAAATACATGAACAAGTCTGTCTTCTTTGGGAAAAATCCAGAACCATGTCCATCCACCAAAACTGGTTCCAGAGCCTGGTAAAGGCAGGATTCCTGCTGTCTGTATGAAATGTTCCTCTTTAGTGCCTCCCCCCACCTGTTTACCGCAGAGCACAGCTCAATGGGCATTCTCTGCATGTGGGTTAGGGTGGTTGTTATTTTGGCACCGTTCAACAGGGGACAAGATAGCTGTGACGTATAAGTCAGTCGTGAAATTCCAACAGTAGTCACTGAAAAGCTCTGCTCCCATTCTTTAGCTTGAGGAGAAAAGATATGGTTGGCAGGTGTAAGGAAAAGATTTTCTGAGTGCACAGCCTGGTTGTTTCAGCAGTGTATGGGAAACAAAAATGTCCCTTAGAAGGTGCTTGTTTTAGTGGGTTGCACCATCATTCATAAAGTACAGGGAATTTAGTTATCTTGGAAAATGTATTATTTTCTAGGCAACACAGAGGCTTGTGATTCAGGGTGATGTTTGCTATACAATGACTAAATGCGGCATTTCCAGATGACAAATTATTCTCGAGCTTTGATAGCCTCAATGAGCTTCAGCTCTACTCTGAATGTACAAAACCAACAATCATCAGTGATCGTAATTCATGACTAAGGTACTGAAGCCAAGCTCCACACTTCTGCTGCAACTGCTACAACCACACACTGGAATGCTCTTCTTTTAGACTAGCTGAAAGGAGAGAAGATGTCAATATACTACAATGCAAACAATTAAACTAAGATTTATCCACTAGTACAATAAATAACGAGGCAGTTTTGGATGACAAGACACTCTGCACTGTTAACTTGAGTACACATAACAAAACTCAAAGACAGATGTTCAGAGTAAAGAACAAGAAAAGTACTTATGATTAATGCATGACAGTTTAAGAGGCAAATATAACGATGATAATGCAGAAGGAAATACATGCCTGCAAAAATTAGGGCTTAAATTTATCACTAACATTTTCTTGTAATAACATGAAGAATGTCAAAATGTATCGGAGAAGATAAAAAAATTCAAATTCATTTCTAATTCCAACAAACTGACAGGCATTCTGATTGCAAATTTTATCATGTGGTTTTACTCAGGGTCTATTTAAATTTTGGACATTAATACTTACCTACTACTCAGAATGGGGCTTTATTGCTGTGGCAGATGCTCTCACACACACAAACACATATGTGGACAGGCACGTAGCATGTGTTCTGCTTAGTGACAGTATAATACACCATATGCAGTACTGCTCGCTGGGACCTGACTTGGTTAATATACCCATACTGCAAATACAGTCAAAAGCCCCTTCCTTGGTGGCAAATGTCACATAGCCATGCAAGAATAGTGTCACTCTTCAAGTTGCAGACAGAGGCACGTATCAGTTGATGCGAGAGGAGATATTATGACAACACTGGTCAACCAGAGTAGACACTGGGCATCCTTTGGAGGAGAAAGAAGGGTGGGAGGTGTGGGGGCAAAGGAAGAAGTGAAGGATCACTGCTGGGCTTATGATGAAAGGTCATGTCTCCGCAGAAGAAACCGGTTGAACATGTTAATTTCCCTCACCCCAGAGAGAGAGAGTTTGTTTGTTTGTTTGTTTGTTTAAAGCAAAAATGAAAATTTTCATGAAAAAATGTCATGAACATAAAAACTGAAAATCTAAACTGGTATTCATTTTGGCAATTGAAAAAAAAAACTGGGTTAAAACCAATTATTTTTGTTTCATTCTCCATTTCAACAGCACCCTACCCTACCCCATTGTTAAAAGAAAAATAATCAATGCTACAAAGAAAAATTATAATGAAAACTAAACAATAAGCATGCCATGAAGTCTCTCTCTTTTTTAATTTTTTTTCTTTTTTTATGGAGGACAAAAATAATTCCCTAATCAGCTTGGTTTCCAACATATTTTGAGAAAATTACACATGCCTGCATCATGCTTGCATAATCGCTGTTGTGAGAGAAATGTTCCAGTGTATCTGGTGTACCTAGGCTAGCATAAATACTGCTTGAGTCCAAAAATATGCACAAAACCAGAGTGAAAGTGGGTGTGGGAGATGTTTCAGTTCATACATTTGGGTTAGTTTCCCTTATATTACTGCTGCCTCTATTTATATATGCCACACTTTTCTTTGCCAGGCTGTGTACCCTAGTCACCTACAACTGTAATGAGGAAATTCAGAATATAGACACAACAAACTTCTCCAATGCACACATGGCATTTCTATATCATTTACAAAGCCCTTCCACCTAAATCATTACACAATCCTTTACATTGCTGACAGAATTCAAAATACTAGTGGACAGACAGACGGAGTCTAAACACAAAATTAGGGTCAGAAAAAGTATCAACAAAAACTGGAAAGACAGAAATACCATTAATTTGTAAAAAGATATGCAGCGGAGAATGTAATGAGAGGGTGTTAAAGAGAAGGAGACAACATATGCTAAACCAATATCCAGAGAATCTTATTTTTCAGATGTTCATTTAGATTTAGAACGGTTTACGTGGCAAAAAGACCGTAGCAAATACCTAGATTCTTGAAATCACTTATTGCTTGGTGGGGGGAGGGACACTGGGACAGCTACATCAATATAGCTGCAAAACTTTCGTGGCATATGCTGCTGCTGTGTAAAAAGTGATTTGAACTAGTGTGACTTCACTTGGTGGGAACCTGCACCTTTGCAAGTACGTTTTGTCAGTTTCCAAATGGATAGCCATGTTAATCTAGTCCAGCAAAAAAACCCAAGGAGTCGTGTGGCACTTAAAGACCGTTAATCTTTAAGTACATTTTGGTCTCACTTTATATTAGATGGCCTCTCTCTCTTTCTCTCCATCCATCCATCCATCCTCCCACGTTCATAAATGATTAACAGATTTCTAAATCATGTTATAGATACAATTAAGCATGTTATAGAAATGTTTAAACACGTTTTATTGGTAGTAATAAGAGCATCAAGATAAAATGTTATTAGAATGCTGTCAGGCATAATTAGAAGCAATATATTGAGGTGCTGGACTCTATGAAAATATGTCTTGCACACTAGGGCTTTGCATTAGCGTAGTTGCATTGATGTAGTTACCTCAATGTAAAAAAAAAAAAAATCTGGTGTTGATAAGGTCTTAGATGAAGCAAGAGAGAAAATTGGATCAGGGTATTAAAAGAAAAAAGGAAAAAAGGAAAACATCTATTGTTTAATTAAAGCAAATGACATTTAGAGTCCTTTGAGCTATGTGAAAGCAGAGTTTGTAACAATGAAGGAACAAGCTTATTAAAACTGGATATATTTAAGAATTGCCTTATTTTTTCAGAATTAAAACAAATCAATTCGAGAAAAACTATTGTTAAAATAAAATCTTTATCGGTAAATTAAAAAACAGCTCTTTACTTTTTCAATAACTAAGGCAGCAAAAACAGTTCAGCTGATAAAAGGAATAGATCCTAAAATATCTGATAACTGCCCCCTCTATCCCCCTGTAATTCTAGGCAATCTAAACTTGCATAAAGAGTCAGAAGTCCACACTTTCTCACAAGGCAAGTATCCTTCTACCGGCTAGCTTTTAAGAAGTGTCCTAGATTTCTATTTATTATCTTATAATACATTAAATATGAGATTGCCTTCTAATGTCCCACATATTTATAGTGTATTTCAATGCAGCACAACAGAGAAAGGTTTGATCCTAATTTTCAGACTCTAGATTCCACTTTCAAACCCACCAGCCCATGCACTTTTAATGCATTATCATTTTCCAGTGCAAAGAGTGCAGTAAAAATGCACCCTCTTGCAGATACGTGTCCAAGTCTGTGACATCACAAATGGTGGTTGATTTGAGGTCTTATTGATAACCAATTCTTATGTGTTGAGATATTAGTTGTAATTTTTTTTCTGAAAAACAAAAATGGCACCTCCTTCTGCTACCACAAATATTCAAGAAATGTCTCTTTCATATTAATTTCTCCTCCAAGTATTAGGGTAAGAAGAAGAAAAATGCATTTATATGGCTGACAGCCCATGCCCTTTATTAGGTGATCTGAGGCATGTCTTTGTGTAGGAAAATACGGCATAGATTAGGAGATAATAAATTATGGTGGAAACACATGAATTACCATACTGAATCAGTCCATCTAGTCCATTACTGTGTCTCCAACACTGACCAGAATCAGATGCTTCAGATATAGATGTAAGAACCCATCAGTGATCTATCTCCAACATTAGATGTCATCCTGATTTCCGGTAGTTAGATACGGGCTTAAGCCTTGAAGCATGAAGTTAAATATACCTTCAATATGATAATTTGATATTGACATAAATATGCAATTTATTTTTAAATCTTACTAAACTTTTCAGCTCAGCAATTTCTTGTGGCAATGAGTTCCACAGTCTAATCTGAATTGAATAAAAAGCATTCCTTTAATTAGTTTTGACTTTTTCGGCATTGAATGTCATTGACTGTCCCCTTGTTCTTGCAGAGAGATAAAGCAGCAGAGGCAATATCTTTTATAGGACCAACTTCTGATGGCGAGAGAGATAAGCTGATATAGAAATCTTCTTCAGGTCTGGGAAAGCAACTCAGAGTGTCACAGGTAAATCCAAGATGGAACAAATGGTTTAGCATAAGGGTGTACATGCACATGCTGTAAGAGACCATTCAAAGTGCAGAGACCCGTCTGCATTATCAGATGGTGAAACAGAAGTATCTTATCCACCTTCTCTATACCATTTAGTATTTGATCTGCTTTTATCATGTACCCTCTTTCTTTGCTGCTTTCTAAGATAAACATGACTTTAAATCTCTCTTCACAGAAGGTTTCCAGGCCCTTGATCATTCTCGACAGCTTACTTTTCAGATTCTTTAATAGTACATAGCCTTCTAAGACGAAGGGGAGGGGGAGGAGAAAGGATTAAGGATGACAAAATGAACAAAAAACTACACAATCTAGCATTTACACAGCATTTTCTCAGTAGATTTCAAAGCACTTTATGGAGGAAATCATTACCATTCTGCCCATTTTACAAGGGGAAAATGAGGCACAGATGGGGGAAATGTGTTGCCCATGGTCCCCAACAGGCAGGCCCAGGAACAGAGTTCCAGTCCAGCATTAAGATGCAGCTGATATAAGGTGCTGCACAGCTTCAACTCCCATAGGAGCCCATGGAATTGGAGGGTAGGCGATACTTCTCAGAGGGACTCTGCAGAAGTGGATTCCACATTAACAAGTATGAAAAGGCAGCAGAACTCAGAACCACAAGGGCAGCTGTGCAGAATGGAATCAGCTGAACTAAAGGAAGACGTTTATAAAATTACTGCTCATTACACCATGATGTTGCCGACACTTATGACCTATCACAAGCCTTTTGACAGTTACTGTTTTTGGAAAGCCTGAGCACCTGAAAATAGAGAATCATGACTTTTGTTAAAACATCAGTAATTAGTTTCTCTCTATGAATGTTGAGAAAAGGCTGAAAGTGTGAGCTGAATGCTCCCTGATGGCTCAGAAATGAAGAAGTTGAATGAAAAAAAATACTATTTTTTAAAATCTCATGATTTTTAAGTCAATCTCATGATATTGAGTGGCACAACGCTTGACTTTTGAATGTTGGGAGTTGGCAATACTGTGAAGCAGACTATCTGCGCCAGTGATGGGGACCAGGGCCCAATTATCACAGGGGCTTAAGCCCTGGACTCTGGCCAAAAGTGAGGCCCCAGGCTCCAGTCCCTAAAACCCCTATGATAGTCCAGCACCCTCTACACTGTTCAGTGCCAGCAGGGCAGTGAGGAAGGGGGCGGGACCTGGAGCCAGAGGATGGGCTCTGCATTCCCACCCCGCCGTGCTCTTGAGCTGACAAGCTCATCTCTGGGGGTGGTGCAGGCTAGTACCTGATCACTCTGCCCAGGGGCCAAGGCTGGCTGGCATGACCCAACCTGACTCTGCTCCAGCCTAGTGGAACACTAATGGCCCTCAGGAGCTGCACTGGAGGCCACTGCATTGTCAAATGACACCCTTGTCTCCCCAAAACACCCGTCTCCTCACATTTTAGATTCTCTGCATCTGAATAGATGAAGGAAGCAGCCACTATGTGCAGAGGCAGGGGTCCTGACTCAAGGATTTTTGGTTAGTGAGGCTATACCTATGTCACTCAGGGGTATGAAAAATCCAAGGCTACCCATGTACACGATGTTCTGTTGACAGGAGACATCTCTCTCACTATTGACTTAAAAGGGAAAAGATCAAGACCCTTATACCCATTGACTATGTCCACACTAGCAAATTAGTTCGGACTAAGCAAGCTTAGTCCAGACTAATTTCAACCCAGTCTACGCTAGCCTTTGGCTCGTTGGAACTAAGAACATTTTTAGTTTGAACTAGCCAAAGCTTAGTTCAAACTTGTTAGTTCGAATGATTAGTTCGAACTAACTGCTTAGTTCGAACTTATTTCAAAATTTAGTTGGAACTAGCACGATGTAGTCGTGCTAGTTCAAATTAAATAAGTTTGAACTAGCAGTTAGTTCGAACTAAGCATGGTTTTTTAGTTTGAACTAACTGTGTTTTTTAGTTCAAGCTAAAAAGTTCGTTTGAACTGCAAAAAGCGCAGCGAGTTCAAATTAAAAGTTAGTTCAAATCACAAAACTGCACTTAGTTCAAACTAACTTTCGAATTACTTAGTTTGGACTAAGAACGTCCAAACTAAGTGTAGTTATAGCCATTGTGAAAACGAATATTGTGTAATCCTTAAAAGGATTACATTAATTACTGCACAGGACCAACTGACTTTAGAAAGGGAAGGAATGTAAGGTTTAAATGATTAACTACATCTATGTGTCACCAGCACTATTAGGTATTATTCTCTTTTGATCTCCTTATGGGACTCCCTCTTAAGAACTGTAACAAAATGGAACTGTTCAAACTTGTCTTCACAGCTCTGCTTCCACCACTGTCTCAGAACGGGTCTTATACTAAGCACTTGCTCTGGCTATAATGCTAGCCTCAATGAGTCAATTCGTTTAAATTCTTCCCACTCCATCCTCACGGACTTTCCATGCAGACCTTAGTGTGTGGAACACTTTTCTTATTTCAGGGCACCAAGCCCCTGCATTTCTTATCTGAGTCACTCTAAAAAGCCAGACTTTTTAGAAGAATCAGACGAATTTGTTATTTTTTCCACCCATTTTGAGGGATTTTTCAGTACAGAAGATACAAACTCATTTTTAAATCATGTGCTTTTTCTCCAAGACATTTTTAGCTCTTTTAATTAAACCTATGAGTTGTTTTCCAAATCTCCCATGAGCTGAAAAAGCAGCAACAAATATTCAAAAATATTCAAAAAATATAAGCAATAATGACATCAAAGTGAGACTCTTACAAGTTTAAAAAGGAATGTGGCTAAAACATCCAAAGAAATATAAATTATTAAACTAAAAAATTCTGAGAACACTTTGAAATAACATCACTGTATTTTCTGATTATTCAAGTGTAAGCTTTCTTAAAATGCACTGACTCTAATAGTCTTATTCCAGATTTGCTCAAGTGTAAATGGCATTTGGTCCAAAACATAGTTAGCACGGGCAAGGCTCTGCCCCCTTTCCACAAGAAGACCGAATGAGATTACCATGGGTGACATACTATTCAGCTTCATGGGGTGGAAGGTTTCGTTGCTCCATATTTATTTATGGCATTATAATGTGACTTTACTCTTAGCACCATTTACCAAGATAGTGCATAGCTGCCTCTGCCCCCTCAAACAGCCTCAGTAAGGGAAAATAATTTATTGCATCTCTACAAAGGATTCTGCTTACTTACCAGCTTGTACCATGCCAGTTAATTTGGCCATAAGGGGAAGGTAGAGAAGGGGACACAGTGCCTATTTCCCCACCTTCTATTCTCCTGCTCAACATGCACACACTGGGGAGTATTTTGAGAACAAGGGCTGCAATCTGCACAAGATTGGGGCCCAATATCCAGGCTGGCTAGTCCTGCCTGATTCCCCTCTGCTGACCAGTTTGGCAAAGAACAGAATCTAGTCCTGATATTGGCATCACCTTTGTCTGATTAAAGACTTCTTTGTTTGAAGAGAGTTAATGAAAAAAGTACCACTAATTGCAAACCTTTCCTAAATTACAATGTGTATAGTGACAACCGTTTCATGAATAGCAATAGCTTCCTGAATTGCAATTATTCATAGGCAACAATAATGAACTAGAGTGTCTTCAGCAAAGATTCACAACTTTACTCCACTCTGAAGACAAATTCATTAGATTAATCCAGAGTTATAGGCTTGTTATCACATTTCGTCTGTAAGCTATTTATAGCATGCTGTCAAAAATAAAGCTGTAGATAGTCGTGTGTTTTCAAGCAGGTACATAAATCTAGGCAAGCAGCACTTTGTACACAATATATTTTTGATGATAGAAATATTTTTTATGGTCAATATAGACCTGGTCTTTTTTCCTCAATAAAAATCAGTAGGATTTTTTCTAACAAGAAGGGGGGGGGTCAGGCCTTATGTTTTTGTGCATGCAACACTTTTTTTTAAAAGGATCAAGAAGGAGGTACAGAAAACACACAATGGTTGAAATATGCCCAATTATGAAGGGGATTTCACAAATTTTAGTGGCTATTGTGACAGCATGTTACAAACTCACAGGACAGAGAGATGCTGTCACATTTCAAGATAATGAGTAATTGCATGTGGAAAGCATAAGCAAGAAGACATGGATTTGAAAGGTGGGTCTGCAGGCAGCTAAGCAAACTTACTGGGCTGTACAAAGCTCTGTCGGGGTGTATACACAACATCAGCCATATCCTGATACTTAGAGCCCTGCATGGACGCATATGTGTGGATCTGCATTGGATCTGTATCCACAAGAAATGGTCTGTGGATACCCACACTGTATGAGCAGATATAGGAATAAAGCAGATATCCACGGATTTACATGGCTCTACTCATTTGTAGAGCTCTGCATGGATACAAACATTGGATCCGTGTCCAATCTGCATCCACAAGAAATGGTCTGTGGGTGTAATGCGGATATCCACAGTTTTGCAGGGCTCTACCTATACTCTCCAGTGTTTAAACTTGACTACAAATAAGAATAGTAATTAGGATTTAGAACTGACTAGACCAGAAAGGTGCTGAGTCTTTAAAGTTCAGACTGCTGGATTTTTGGTTCTAGTCCATCTCTAGTTTGAATATGTAACAAATAATAAAGTTAGTGTTTCTGAGACACATCCCCAAAATATCTGTGACAGACCTTGTGCAATTTTCTGCATTAAAAATATTTAATCAATTACAAAGCAAAAATGGGGAAGTATCTGTAATGTTTTACAAGAACAAGACTATGTGGTTTTCAACTGAACTTGAACAGCTTGCCAGCAGTAAGCCAAGCTCTGTAAAATGTAACCCAGTAAACAAGGTGCCATGGAAACACACATGCAAGGAATTAGAATCAGCATTGTGAACCGCCTCATAAAATCAAAGCAGTCAGCACAGCTAGCCGATGCTCATCTCAGGTCTATCAAGTGCATCTCCACCTATAGCCACATCACCTCTCTCCTGGTGAAGTTTGACGCCAGAATATTACAGCAAACACATTCTGCAGTCCACCCTTCTCCATTGCTCTTAGTCAGCCCCCAAACTCTTTTGGCTTTTCACTCAGTGTCCCACAAAGTTTTTCTTTCTGCCTGTGATCACATCTGGGAACACCTGCTCCATGGAAATGGTGAGACATAATGCAGAATGCGAGGCCAACAACCCTCCCCAAAGGCACAGGAACTACAAACCAAATGCATCTTGCTTCTGCTGTTCCAGAGGAGAGAAAGCTGCATTTCCCTCTGCCCTAATACAGTGGAAGTGACTCACTAAGTGTGTGCAATTTTTACTGTACACATAAAAGATCTGCCAAATGCAAACAGATTTGACAAATTCTAAACACTGTCAGGGGAGAGGGGAATCTTTATTTAACTACTGTGGGAAGCAATACATTTTCTTAGAAAATATAAATGAAGCACATATGTGTCACCACAGAAGTGTAACCACCCCCCACACATTTAGTTACTTTAACAGCATTCTCTGATTATTTGCTTTCTGTATAATATCATGTTCCAAATGAGTAGTCGTCTTAGTCTAGTGCAGCAAAACAAACAAGGAGTCCTGTGGCACTTTTAAAGGCTAACAAATTTATTTATTGCATGATCTTTCAAGTGTCTGATGAAGTGGGGTTATCTTCCATGAAATCTCATGCAATAAATACATTTGTTAGTCTTTAAAAGTGCCACAGGGTTCCTTGTTTGTTTTGTATAATATCATGCATAATTTTTTGTATAAAATGATTTTTTTCACTGTTTTGGGCATGTTTTCACTTCATTTTTCATTTAGAGTCCATTATAAATATCGGGTGAATAAATATAAAAGTAATAGTACCACTAATGAATTAATTATGATTAATATTCAGCACCGAACTTGGAGACCACCTGGTCATATTCATTGCTGTTATAAGTGGGCAAAATTGATTCACTTGCATCAGTGGTAAATTTAAACCCATGTACTAGCTTATAAATGAAACAAACATCTGAGTACATTTTTTCTGTATTTTTTTTTTAATCCAAATAATGTGCATGTGGAATTCAGCAGATGCATGGACAATTTTGAGTGTGTCAATACTGTAGGAGCCAAATTAAAGAATGCCTTGTTGAGCAGAAATATGAAAAGCAGGAACTGTTTCCCAGTGAACCTTATCTGGTCTCTGGGATATTTCAGAGCATACTGCTAACCTAGTTAGATATCAAGTATTTACAAGAGTGTCATTTGCTTCCAGACAGATGGTTCTTGACTCTGTTCAATCTGAAAGCAGTAAGTAGAGCCTCTTGTCAGGCAGTGAGAAAATTCTGCCTCTTTAATTACTCATTCAGCGGGGATGGTGTTGAAGTGATGAGAGACCTTGAAGACTCCAGATTCCATAAATATATTTCTACTCTCTGCACACACCCCAAAGGATTAGAACAGCAATTGCAAGTAAGGGCTCTGTCTCCCGCACACTCTGACAGACATAGACTGGCCCACTACAACTCAGTCAGATACAACTCCCAATTAAAGGTGAACTCTGCCTTCAGGAGATGGGAATTTTTACATAAGAACTACCATAGTGGATCAGATCAGTGCTCCATTGAATCCAAATATGCCACCCTCAACCACAACCAGTGCCCGGTGCTTCTGAGAAAGATGCAATAAGGAAATATATGGAATTACATGCCAACAGGAGAAGGTTTCTCGTAACACCATTTGTTAGTTTGTTTGTGACCCAATGCAAGGGTTCACATCTTTTGTATACATTGCTTAGGAGAACAAAACGTACCTGTGGATGTTCTCATTACACATTTATATGGCTATAACAGGATTTTCCCAAGCATTTAGCATTGGCCTTACTCTGCTCCCTTGAAGCAAATTACCACTAATTTGAAGGGAAGAGGCATAAGGTCAACATTAAATGCTTTTGAAAAATCCCACCCTAATTTTTACTTGAATTCTGCTAGATCTCAATTATATTTTGTGGTAGGGAGCTCCTGAGCCTACTCCTGTGTTGGGTGAATAAAGTACTTCCTTTTATTAGTTTTCTACTTGTTGTCTTTCAATTTCATTGTATTATGAGAAAGAGTATATGAAAGTGTCTGATAATCCTCTATTCACCATTCATTATATTATAAACTTCTATTCTGACCCATTTTATTTAGCTTTTCTCTAAACCAGGCAGTCCTAATCTTTTCAATCTCTGCTCACAGGAAAGCCTTTTCATACATCTAATCATTTTCATCAGCTATCTCTCATCCATTTCTATTGCTGCTCTTTTAAGAATCGGTGACCAGAACTGAAAATAGTATTCAAGGTAAAGGGACATCAATTTATGTAATGGCATTATAATATTTTCTATCCCATTGTTCACACATCATAATATTATGCTTTTTTAAAATTGATTATGCACATAAACCAGATTTTGTTTTCATTGAGCTGTAAACATGTGATGTCCATGTCTTTTTCCGAAGCGGTTACACTTAAAATTTACAACACAACGTTGTGTACAAGCAATTCAGATGTTCTGTTCCAATGTGTACTACCTTGCATTTGTACGCATTGCTCTTCATCTGTCACAGTCCAGCCCGACGGCCTATCTTTATTAGGTTCTTTGGGAGTACAAAAGACTGACCTGACTAATTTTGTGTCATCTGCACATTTGAACTATGCTGGTCACTCCCTTTTCCAGATCATAAAGAAGTACATTAAACGAGAGCTGTCTAGCACAGAACCCCAGACCACCCCACTCTAAACAAATACACAGAACAGCATTGCAGGCCACTCACTATAAACCTTTTGCCATGATGAAAACTGACAATTTATTATGACAGTACTTTATATTTCTCACCACAAACCCCAACTTCTCTTTTCAACCTCCTTTGTGAAAGATTTTGTCTAAAGGATTTTGCATGCTCAAGTATTTGTATGTCATATTACAGGTTTTGAAATTATAATGCATTCCAAGTCTCTCATAGTTGCCACTGCTCTGGGCTAAATTCTGTTCTCCATTATTCCAACGAAATGGAGAGTGGAAGTTGGTCTGCTGACTTCAGTGGATGCTATATACTTGTATTTCCTAGCAAAATACCTTCAGAAAGAGTGGTGATGAGCATGACATAAAGACTATATGAGAGCTAGGTATTTATTATTAAAGTATTAAAATCAAGACAGATACTAGATATGACTTTGCCCTGTGACTAGTTGGATTTGAAAGTGATACCCTTGCATGGCTGTTTTTAAAAAGGATTTTGCATGTTATAAACAAATAATCTTTTAATAAGATTAAAATAAAAATACCATTACTGGTATGATACCTTTCATTTTCCTGTAGTAGATCACCTCCCTTCTTCCAGGAGCAAATTGCCTTAGGGGAAGCTTTTGGCTTGCACTCAAAATTTACTGTGCTCCCTATCTGAACCTGAATCAATTTCTTCATTGGGTTCTTGGAGAAGTCTGGAGCGGAAGCTGAAGCAAAGGGAATAAACAAAGAAATAAAACTGGTTTACATTTTATTAAGCCTACTACTAAGCATTTATATAGCATTTCTCAGCTTCTAGTGTATTTAGAAATGTTAATGAGTTAACTTAAACAGTATTCCTGTAAGGGAAGTTATTATTTCTTCTTTTTACAACTTGAGGAACTGGGATATAGAAGTTAAGATCCTGGTTCTGTGAAACACATAAGCAAATGCTGATGTTTGACCATATGTTTAAGGTCCCACTGACTCGAGTGGGACTTCAGCCTATGATTAAACCCACTGAAATTAGTTGTGTTTAAGCACATGAATAATTTCAAGTATATGCTCAAGTATTTTGATTAATTTGGGCGTAGGTGATTTGCCCAAGAACACTTGGAGTAGGTGCCAGGACCCGGATTACAACTCAGAATTCTTGACTCCCCATCTTGTGTGATTTCGTTAGTCAGTGTTTCAGGATTATGAAATTGCTCGGAGTGTAGAAGTATATTCTGTACTAGTCAATAGTTCAATATATGAGCATTCCATATAACAATGCTAATCACTGAACTGTAAATCAAAATCCATTTTATTTTAGGAGATCAAGGCTGGGTTAATCATTCAGTGATTGATTCTAAACCTTATCAGTGAAAGGGAGCTAGTTTGTTTTCAGAAAACATACTTTTTTTTAAAGTTCTCATTCCAATTAATTTTCCAAATCACTCCTTGCAGCCTTACAAATTACAAGTTTGAAAGCATCTGAATTCCCAAGACACTTTGCATATTCAGAGTTTCAGTCTAGCAAGTGATTGCCATTTTTGAAAGGAGCGCATGTCACCCTACACCATACAATGACACACCGTTATCCCCATGCACAAGGAAAGTAGCACACACAACTAGTTTATTGCTCTCTTGGGAATACTGGAATCAGGACAAAGAAGGTCAGTGTTACCGACCAACATGCTAAGCCAAGGTGGCTTCCAGACTGTGTGATTAGTTTTAATCTTTGGGCTTGCATCCAAGCCACTGTTTCTGTTCTTCTCCTAACTAATCATTTATCTCTGTGCCCTCTGTTTTCAAAGCAGTGAACGCATGGGATGCTAATACAGTGGCTATTCTGAGCGAATCCTTGAGAAGCAGATGAGAAAATTCCTCAGCTTCACGAATAAGAACTCATCTGCTGTGATAAAAATGTTTGTTTTATTGAAGGTATCTGAGTTGGTTAAGAATTGAGATCAGGTGCATATTACTAGCTACTGCAGTAATGACAAAACGTTCTCCTCCTCCTCCCCCAGTAGAAAGGAAAATTAATCTTACCTATAACCCTGAGCTCTGCACTGGAATATATCACTCCATGCTTGTTTTCAGCTATGCACTGGTATATGCCAGAATCTGTCAGATTTAGATTTGTTATTATAAGTGCATCGCTTTCAGTTTGGATCCTTCCCTGGATTTTAAGGAGAAAAAAATCTTTAATGTACATTAAGTTTTATGGGACATAAATGAAAGAGGAGGGATTCATCCCAATTCAGAGAGATAGTCTAAACCCCATTGCAAAATCCTAACTGGAATTTATGTAGAGCACCTGCTCTCTGCACAGGGGTGAACTCCATCCTTTAGGAATGGTGCAATACTGGCTTTCAGGAGATGAATAGAGCTTTTGGGTGCCATCTAAGGAAAGAAAGTCTTGAATCATACATCAGATCCTTCCCACATTATGAAGAAGTCCAGGTATAGATCTTAATTTTCCAACTTGTGATTATGGATTCTGATTAGCAAAATGCACTGCTGCCAGTGACATGCATTAAAGAATTATGAGTTAAATCGTCCCAAATCATGTATTTGTTTTTTATAAAATTTCTGGCTCTCTTTTTATCAGTTGGGAGTCTTTAGGACTGACATTTTCTCTATAATCATGAAGATCTGAAATTTACTAAAATCCTGAGATTCTCACCCAAGAGCTGCATTTTAAGACATGCATCAAATTCGTGGGACTTGTGATAAAATCAAGTAAGTTGGCATCATAACTGGCTTTAACTTCATCAATTTACAATAGTTTGGTGTCTATGAAATATCAGTGTGATTCTCTGGAAACCTTGAAATGTTATATAAAGATGTCTCAAACTGAACACCCAGATCAACTATGAATTACTGACAATGAATATTCACATTGCAATAACTTTCTTCTGCCATTCTTTGACAAGGCCGATTGGAACACAACATAAAAATTGTCACAGAACAAAACAGTAACGTGGATCAATGTTATATAAATGTTCTATGAAGAGTCAAGGGCCTGACTCCTGCTCACAAAACCATTAAAACCACCTTTTCCAAAAATGTTCATGAGTTAGGGCATGAAGTGATGCATGACCATGAGATGGTAGAGTTCAAGATGCTGATTAATGGAAAAAAAGGAAGGAAGCAAAACACAGACCCTGGACTTCAGAAAAGCAGATTTTGTCTCCCTCAGGGAACTGATGGGCAGGATCCCTTGGGAGGCTGATCTGAAGGGAAAAGGTGCCAAGAGAGCTGGCTGCATTTTAAAGAAACCCTGCTAAGGGCACAGGAAGATACCATTCCGATGAGTGGGAAGAACAGCAAATGTGGAAGGTGCCCAGTGTGGCTTAACAGAGAGCTCTGCACTGAGCTAAAGCATAAAAAGGAAGCTTACAGGAATTGGAAGCTTGGACAGATGACTAAGGAGGCATATAAAGATATTGCTCAGGATTGCAGAGATAAAATCAGAAAGGCCAAAGGACAATTGGAGTTGTGGCTAGCAAGGGATGTGAAGGATAACAGGAAGGGGTTCTACAAGTATGTCAATAACAAAAAGAGGATCAGGGCTGGTGTAGGTCCCTCACTGAATAGTGCAGGTATCCTCGTGATGAAGGATGAAGAAAAGGCTGAAGTGCTCAATGCTTCTTTTACTTCAGTTTTCACAGGGAGGGCCAGCTCCCAGCCCACTACACTGGGTATGGCAGATTGGAGAGAAGAAGAGAGGCCCTTGGTGACAGAAGGTCAGGTTAGGGACTACCTAAAGAAGCTAGATGTCCACAAGTCCATGGGGCCAGACGACCTGCATCCCAGGGTGCTGAGGGAGCTGACCCATGAGGTAGCAGTACTGCTGGCCATTATCTTTGAAAACTCATGACGAACGGGGGTGGTGCCGGAGGACTGGAAGAAAACAAATATAGTGCCGATCTTCAAGAAAGGCAAAAAGGAGGATCCTTTACAGACCTGTCAGCCTCACCTCAAACCCTGGAAAAATCATGGAGCAGATTCTCAAAGAATCCATCCTGAAACACTTGGAGGAAAACAGAGTGATCAGGAACAGTCAGCATGGATTCACCAAGGGTAAATTGTGCCTGACCAACCGCATCGCCTTCTATGATGAGATGACTGGATTTGTGGGTGTGGAAAGAGCTGTTGATGTGATATACCTCGACTTTAGCAAGGCTTTTGATATGGTTTCCCACAGCATTCTTGTCAGCAAGTTAAGGAACTATGTGTTGGATGTGTGGACTGTAAGGTGGGTAGAGAACTGGCTAGATCAATGGTTTCAGCGTGTAGGAACCAATGGCTCCACGTATAGTTGGCAACCGGTAATGAGTGGTGTGCCCCAGTGGTCGGTCCTGGGGCCAGTTCTGTTCAATATTTTCATTAATGATCTGTATGATGCGATTGATTGCACACTCAGTAAGTTTGCAGATGACACCAAGCTGGGGGGAATGACAGACACACTGGAGGGCAGGGAGAAGATTCAGGGAGACTTAGACAAATTGGAGCAGTGAGCCAATAGAAATCTCATGAGGTTCAACAAGGATAAGTGCAAAGTCCTGCACTTCTGACGGAAAAACCCCATGCACTGCTACAGGCTGGGGAGTGATCAGCTAAGTAGCAGCACCGTAGGAAAGGACCTGGGGGTCCTGGTGGATGGGACGCTGGATATGAGTCAGCAGTGTGCTCTTGCTGCCAAAAAGGCCAATGGCATACCAGGCTGCATCAGAAGAAGCACTGCCAGCAGATCAAAGGATGTGATCATTCCCCTCTATTCAGCACTGGTGAGGCTGCATCTGGAATACTGTGTCCAGTTTTGGGCTCCCCACTACAAAAAGGACGTGGACAAATTAGAAAGAGTCCAGTGGAAGGCAACAAAAATGATCAAGGGGCTGGAGCACAAGACCTATGAAGAAAGACTGAAGGAACTAGGCTTATTTAGCCTGCAGAAGAGAAGACTGAGGGGGGATTTGATAACAACCTTCAACTACCTGAAGGGTTGCTCCAAGGAGGATGGAGCTTGGCTGTTCTCAGTAGTAACAGAGTATAGAACAAGGAGCAATGGTTTCAAGTTGCAGCTGGGGAGGTCCAGGCTGGATATTAGGAAAAACTTTCTTACTAGGAGGTTAGTAAAGCATTGGAATGGGCTACCCAGGGAGGTGGTGGAATCTCCGTCTTTGGAGATGTTTAAGGCCCGGCTGGATAAAACTCTAGCTGGAATAATTTAGTGGGAGTGGTCCTGCTTTTTTTGGCAGGGGGTTGGACTAGATGACCTCATGAGGTCCCTTCCAACCCTATGGTTCTCTGATTCTATGAATTTATGGGGTAGCTGACAGGAAGTGGTAATCTAAATGACAGAAGAGACAAGTAGATTGAGCACCTCCCATTAACATACTTACATTCACATAGCATGGAATCTTCACAGCACTGCATCAAAGTCACATGTCCTCATGTTGATGGTGCCTTACTCCTTTCACGAAGGTGGACTAACTGATGCAATTGGAGAGCACGTTCCAATCGACTGAGCGGGTCTACACAGACCCGCTTAATTGATGCTGGTGCATCAACCTGCTGCTATGGCAGCGAAGACATACCTCAGAAACTAATTTGCCAGATGCAGTGAAGTGATGAGAAACCACAATGATGGCATCCCCTTTCTCTTGAACATGTCTGCCATATAACTCATTCCCTGTTTGGTGGTGGAAATAATGTATTATCTCTTGGAGAGCTACATTAGCAGCTAGGGTATAAGTCTACCATAAATCATCTAAAGGGCTTCTCTGGACTGGTTAATGTTATGGACCTCTGTGAACTCTTAGCAGTTATCAAGATTAATTTCATAGGATCTCACTGAAAAACAAACAAAGAAAAAATACACTTTACCTCTAATGGTAGAGCGTTTCCATTCTTTGTCCACCTGTAGGATGGTTTGGGCTTTCCACTTGCCCTGCATTCCCAGTATAAACTGTCCTCCACTGCAGCTTCGATATCTTTTATAACCTGGACCCAGTGAGGTTTTGCTATGTACAAAATACAAAACAAGAAAACCCAAACAAACTGCTAGTTATTATATAGTGTGAAAACCAAAGGGTTAATTTGGAGAGAGTGGATTAGATTCCTAGCTGGATTGGCCAGTACCCAAAGATTCTCAGTGCCTTTGACCTGTGTTGCTTACTGAAGAAACACAACTCAATGGAATTTTTTAAAGAAATTTGATTAGAGCTGATAAACGAAAAACAAAATCAAGAAAATAGATCAGTAAGTCTAAATATATAATGATGCATGAAAATAGTACTAAATTAATTTTAGGGTTAAACCATACAGTATCAAATGGAGGTAAAAATAAGTTCAAAGAAAAAAATTAGCACGAATACTGGAATACAATAATCAGAGACGTCCCTAGAGGGGTGCCTAGGGGTGCGGGGCCCAGGGCGAACCACCCTCCATGGGGTGTCCTCCACCGGCACTGGGGACCAGACCTCTGCAGTGCCCCCCCCCCATGCTGGGGATGAGGCAAGTGGGCAAAAGGGCAGTCCACCACCTCAGCGCTGCCAGTCTGCGCCCCCCCGCCACATGCGTTGCTCTGGGCTCTCTGCCAGAGCAGCAAGGAGGAGGTGGGGGGGCAGCGATACTGGCTCCATGCTGCCTTCCGTCCCCTCCCCGCTGCTCTGGCATGGAGCCCAGAGCAGCTTGCAAGGCGGGGGGGTGGTGGATTGGCAGGGGCGCTGCAGCGGCGGACGAGCCTTTTGCCTGCTCGCCTGGCCCCCAGCATGGGGGGGTGGCAGGGAGGCCACGTAGGGACCCCAAAAGCATGGGACTTAGGGCGGCTGCCCCTTCTGCCCCCCCTTAAGGATGGCCCTGACAATAATCAGTTTAGGTAAATCATGAAATTAACAAGGACTCAAACCAGGCAATCTAAAGAGGTGGTTGTCTATTTCTAAACTCCAAGCAAAGGATTTTCCCTGTGGAAGTGCAATCAAAAACACAGCTGTGTGGATATTTTAATACAGAAACCAAATTATTGTTTACATATAAATCACAACCTTAAAGCCAATTGAAACTTCCCTCTAATATTTCACTGTTACATACAGGGAATAATCCATTTCCTACTCAGTAATACAAATACATACTTTTAATCAAACTTTTTAATAAGCAAAAATTTCATAGCTCTCACTTAACATTAAATAGCTGACTATTTTATTTCTCTGGATGCTTTTACTGAATGAGGAACACAAACACACAATGATTTTGAGGCAAAATTTTAGGGCTTCATTGGGAATTATTCTTTCATGCCTCCCCATGTGGTCTTTATGGATGATTATACGCATAGATTCAGGTGCATAACCACACATTCACATCCTACAATAATAAAAAGGCAGGGTGTCTCCCATTTAATAAAAATCAAAGGCATGGAAAATGGATAAACAGGATATTTCAAATAAAAAGGGCTCTGAGCTGTCCGGTTCTCACAGTTGTTCCACTGACATGCAGTCAAGCATCAGATGATGACATTTCTTTCATAATGCAATATGCTTACAATTTTCTTTGGCTATAAGAATACAAGTCATGGCTATGTAACCTGTCAACATCATGACTTTTTTCCTCAGAGTTGATCAGTCTTGGAGTATGGAAATGTTTACCTTCCTGAACTGGCTTGCCAAATGCCTTCAACCTTCAGATTCACCTTATGGTTGAAAAGTTCAGCTTGTATCACCGTACAGCACCTCATTTGGGGCTCTCAGGCCAATCAGATGGGCACTGTGCCCTAGAACAGACCGTACATTCAACCACACTGAAGTAGGTGAGCTTTGAACTAAGTATCAGTTTGGAAGTATGTCAAGGGGGATGAAAGTTTGAGCATAGATGCCATCATGGTTCTTGCACGTTGCATACCTAAATATTTATGCAAAATTGGCAACAGCATTTGCATTACTGATGGCTCCAAATATGAACAAAATTTTATATCTGCTGTGTTCTCTCATTTGAAAGTACTCCTACAAAGTAGGCTAAAAGTAACCCTTTTTTTTCCCATGCTTATAGCTATAAAGTTCATAAGTTTCTGTATTTCCAGAAAAGGTCTTAATCTGTTTATTTTCATTCCAAGACATGCTCCTTCAGACTTCTCAGTGGCATGGTGTCTGGTTACCTAGCTATTGGGAGAAGGCCAGGCCTTTACGCTGAGCCTGTGCTCAGGATCACCCATCAGGAAGAACTCTCTAGAAGAATAGCTTCTAAAGCTGAAAAATACTAACTATATGAATGTTCAAAATCATTATTTAACTCGCATCATTTGCAGCAGAGTCTTAATATGAAATTTAGAGACTTCCTAGACTAGAGGGATACCCTCTACCCTTTGAAACCATGTAACAAAGGAAAATCGGATATAACGTGATCCTCTGAAGGAGGGTCAGACTGTCTGCAGGCACATTTCCCTAGAAAAAATAGTAACCACATCATGACTTCCTGCAAGACAACTTGAGGCTGGTAGGAGAGAATAAGTAGGTCTATATCCCAAGGGCAGATGAAAGAATCTGCAGGAGATCTGAATCATTTAAGGTTCATGATCCTGGCTGCTGGGTCAAGTCTGATTGGGGTCAGACACTGCAGAATAAGGAGTGAGCTGGAGCCTCTGGAAACAAAGGACTTACTGGTATTAGTACAGTCATAGGACCTCAGGCCTTGGAGGTTAAACAACTTGTGAGGAATGGTGGGAGGAGGTGCTTTGTGGTCTTTTCAGCACAGCCTTCACCTGCTGTCTGAGAGCAGAAATATCTTTTTCCAGGTTCTTATGTGGGGGACCTAGTCTTCACAGAGATTCAGGAGTCTCCAGTGAAACTTTCCTGCTTACTCTGCAAGCTGTGGGAACAGGAGTCCCATGCCTATGGGAGGAGTGGCAGGGGTTGAAAAATGTACTCCAGCTTCATATCATTCATTCTGGTTTGCAGGAGCAACACAGGCCCAGGGAAAGACCTGGGGCCCTCGTTGGTCCTGATTCAGGGCCCAGCCCCAGATCTGGGGCTTGAGCCCCCTATGCCCAGCACCAGCAACACCACTGTTGGACCCCTGGCTGGGGATGGAGCCAGGGAAGACAGCTGCTGCTGCGGATGGCCAGGTGGTGGACCCAGGGCTCAAGCCTCCTATGCCCAGTGCCAGCGCCACCACTGCTGGTTTGGTCTCACTGAAGTGAGCTTCCGTTCATCTGGCTCAACAGCCAAGCCCACATGACAGAGGGGAGCTGGATTCCTATCGTCTTCCAGCTATCTCTGCCATTTCTGTGGGTAATGGGAGGAGATGTGCTCTCGTCCAACCCTCCACAGAAAGCCAGATTAATTTGTTTTTGTTTGAGGTTAGCAGTTTTGAGGAGAAGAACCTGAAAATCAATGAATAAACTGAGAAACTTTAGGTGAACCCCAATGGAAGCTCTGCAACAAAGGTGGTGCTATTGTCTGAGGCAGAGAATTATAGCGTGTTTCTTCCGAGATGCGGTCTTAAAACCAGGCTCTGAATAAAGACTTCTTGCCACAGATATGTGGAATTCCCTACTGAGAAGGCATGGAGGGAACTGAGAACTGGAATGAAAAACTCAATAGTACTGGCCAAACCCTTGTGCTGACCCAGTAGTGAGGCAATACATTAACAGAAAAACTAGTTACAACAGTTTAACAGTAAGTTAGTTATTACCTTATGAGGTCTGGCAAAAATGGAAAATCTCATTTCTCTTTTTCTTGTTACTGTGGTAATAGCTTTCAGAAATTCAGGCTATGACTCTCAAGCTAATTTAGCATCATGTTTATCATACAGATGAGCTGATTTTTATATATAAAAGTAACTAATGAGCTTTAATTTGTGGTGGTTTTTTTGGCAAAATGAGATTTCTTGCAGTTATTAACTAGAGGTGCCTTATCCTCTGTAACCACCAGAAAAACATTAACTGACTTCAATAGCTCCTGCATCAGACCTACTTGCTGTAATTTTTAATATAACTGGGAAAACTTAGTACATAAAAAGATTAACAATCTGTCTCAGTAGCAAAGCAATTAAATCATTAGACAATGTTGATGATTAAGTTTCATGTTGATCAAGCTCAGCAACACGTCAATGCTAATTTGTTTATTTATATTTTTGTAATTAATGTTGTGAGGAAGTCTCCAAGAGCAAGACAGATTCCGGTTATCTTACAAAAGTTCTGATATGTTAGAGTGTACATAATTCAATTGCTCTACATTTAGAGATATTGCAGTCTTTAAGGTAGCTTACCTGACTGCAGACTCAGAGCATCAGTAGCTTATACACCAACAATTTATAAAGGGGTTGACTGTCTCTGGGGCTCCATAAAGTTGTCAAGTCCTCCTTTCAACTTACAATCACCAGACTTTTGGTCCAGGTGAGCTGAAGACCACTAATTTCCTAAATGAGTGGTCAAGGATGGAAAGGCCTTGGGTTTGAGCAAACAACGCTGGCCAGCACAATAGTAATCTATTCCATAGACTAACAGAAAATTGACTCTTTTATGGAGCAATAAGGAAAAGAGAGGTTACCATGCTCCTCCATTAAGCTCTTTGACACAATAACAGATGACTCAGGTGAGTTCCAATGGTTGATTCTGTGTTTTAAAATGTGTTTCTTTTGATCAGTTTCAAATATATTAATTTTGTTAAATTTATTCATTTTAAAATTTAATTAAAATAAATTGTTAAATTTTATTTTGTGACTCTTCTGTATGATGAAATGGGATAAATAGGAGTTCACACATCTATACTTATTTTAGTTACTTATATCTTGTTACCTCTTTTATATCCCTACTTTAATCTATATAAAAGCAATCTTTTTCACTGCTCCTCACTTTGGAAGTGCCTTCAAATATCTTCACTGAGTTTCTTATATCTTTTAGAGAATGGGGTAATTGTAACTAGACACGATACTAAAGGTGAGGGCAAATTAGGTCATGATAATATAATAGATTACAATGTCTGATCTACTTTTTGTATTTTTAGAACACACAAACTCCTGGGTGGAAAAATCAGGTATTAAAAATGTTAGAATGGTGGGAAGAAAAATAAGTTGTTAACTTGATGTTGGATCATCCCCATGTAAACTCCTTCAAGAGAGAAATAATTAAGAGGATTAATATGATCTTGGTGACATTATGAAACAATCAAGAATATTTGTTTTACATCTGTTTTAATTAACAACTTTTGAAATGTGTTGAGAGTAACCGTTAAGAACCCAATGCTGAATTTGAATAATCATACCTGCCCTATTATTTATTCAGTGCCACTAGTGTGTGTGGCATTTTTAACAAGAACAGTTACCACTCCAGAGGCCTTGTAGTATTTATGGATAAAATACACCCAGAGAAAAAAACCCAAAACACTTAGAACATACTTAACTTTAAGCCCCAGTCCAACCTTATTCAGAAAAGTACTTATGCATGTGATTAACTTCAAGCACATCCTTAAATCTGATTTGTCAATGAGAATTAAATACATTCTAAAAAGCAGACTAAGTGCTTTGCCGAATCAAGACCATAATTAGTAGAAACATAAAACTTCTTGAAAAGTAAAAAGGGGCAGGATAGTGTGGTAACTGTGTGAGGGGGGAAATACCCTCCCCCCTTGGAGAGTCATTAGATTTTTCTTTAGTTATGTGAGCATTTCACCACACACAAGTAGCAGAAACATCTCAGACTCTACAACCTCTAAGCAACAGTGTACCCCCACTAGTATCACTACAATGTATTCTAATTATGTCTTTCCAGAGTTGGTGCTTTCTAGAAGATGGCTGATCTTTTCTAAATCCTTAAGGCTATGTCTACACTAAGAAAAGTTAGTTCAAATTTATTAATTCAAACTAATAAGTTCAAGTTTAGTTCAAACTTAACTCAAACTTATTAGCTCAAATTAACAAAGCATTCAACTTAACATTAAGTTGAATTAGTCCACTTTGTTAATTTGAACTAACTGACCTTAATTCGAATTTATTAAA
Source organism: Podocnemis expansa (assembly GCA_007922195.1). Classification (NCBI taxonomy): domain Eukaryota; kingdom Metazoa; phylum Chordata; order Testudines; family Podocnemididae; genus Podocnemis; species Podocnemis expansa. The sequence continues at coordinate 11,542,264 of ML681973.1, forward strand.
TTCAAACTAAGGGTTAATCCTTGTCCATACCTTTCTTAGGCTGTATTCACACACAGATGGTTATTTCGAAACAAGTTGTGTCGAAACAACTTGTTTCGAAATAACACCTTATTTCAAAATAACTTCATTCGAATTAACAAACTGTTAATTCGA
>ML681973.1:11542816-11675947 GCA_007922195.1 Podocnemis expansa
GACAGCCCTCAGCACCCTGGCCAGGGTCCTAAGGGTTCCCTGGCCAGGGTGCTGAAGATCCAATGTTGTTTCGGAACACTTTGTTCCGAAACAACATGTTCACACGCCTTGTTTCGAAACAAGGGTTTCAAAACAACGTAGTTTCACCCAGAAACCAGGTTTAAGTTCTTTCAAAACAACACAGTTGTTTCGAAACAAGGGCTTCCCCTTGTTTCAAAACAACTGTGCGTCATGTGAACATGTTTTTTTTTTTGGTTTCGAAACAACGAGGTTGTTTCAAAACAAAAGTGCTGTGTGAATACAGCCTTAGTTTGAACTAAGGATTGAACTAAACTAACCAGCAGGTCTTACTAATTCAAACTCAGCTTTCATTAGTTCAAATAAAGGAATTTCTAATTCAAACTTAGAAAAGCTTAGTGTAGAGAGGTACTAAGCTCAAATTAAGCCTCCTTAATTCGAATTAACTTGCAAGTGCTGACATACTCTAATAAATTATATTAGTTTTCCCTAAATTTCTCATCCTCTGCTGCCCAGAATAATTTCTTCAGAAACTCCAGAATAACTGACACAGTTTAGTGGAAGATTAATTTGCATACACTGTAAGCTTATATTTCTTTACCAGAAAGATTTCTGAGTTGTGCTATCAGTCAGTGACAAGTAAATATTAGAGTTGCATGAAGATAGCATCTTCAGTTATAGAACAGTATTAATGTACAACCAGAGAGACAATCCACCAGCTGCCAAAAAATTATATAAATAAGCTTTCCTAAATATGGACTACTGTAGGAGGTTTACTAGTTAAGTTAGCAGAGCAAGACTAGGTAAAACTATGTAATTCTGTGGTATGGATTACATTGGGCAAAACAAATGAACCAACTTGCATAAATTTTGTACTATTATAACATGTATGGCTATTTCTGTCTTAATCATCAGTAACAGGAATGAACCTATTAAGCTGTCACGCAATAGCTGCATGCTTCCTAATTGAGAGTGTTCAAATACCCATGTGGACATAAGAGTTTGCAATCAGCATTTCCATCCTTTTAAGGTTCTAGGGTCAGAGGCAAGTTAACTCTCGCGTCTCAGTAGGCCCAACCAGTCCCACCTTCCTTTGCACAGAAATGTTCTTTGTTTCAGGCACAATGCCCTCTGGTGGACCCAGAATAACACAGGAAACAGTATCCTAAAGGTTAAATTGTTTGAAATAACAAGTAAATCAATTGTCTGGAGCATCGGTATGTTATGACAGATTTCTAGTGGTTTGGTTTTTCAGTCAATAGGTTCAACAGGTGTAAAACTGCTGTAACCAAGTGAAAAGCTCTATGGATGTATTAACTGTATCTGAAAGACTTTACAATTTTCTAATGAAAGCCACTCTATAAAAAACAGTGCATAGAGCCAAGTCACAGATGTGAGACTCATAGATGATGAATTTTAGCAGTTTTGTACTGTATTGTACATGTAATGTTTATTATAGGATTCATAACTGCAGTATGCACATGGAAAGTCAGTCTACCCATTTCCATTTAATTGCAAATGGGGGGGGGGAGGAGGAGTAAATTTCCTTTTTACTTATTTGTAAAACCACCTTTATATAAATTAAATCAAAATTCAGTAAATTTGTGCTGTGTAGTGCTTTGTATATAGTATCAAAGAATAAACACCTAAAAAATATTTCTGTGATCTTTTCTGAGTCTACATTCTATCCTTATACATGAAAATTTCATGTCTTGATTAGAATAATCTTACATTAAGCATTTCATAGCATATAGTGAAGCATTCTTTTAATTGCCACTTTCTTGAGGAAAATCATTTATGCTGAGAATTGACATCTACAAAAATTGTCAATTACTAGTTTGCTTGTAAATCACTTTAGCATTAAGAAAACACCAATATCATTGCTGATATTCAATTGGTTTTAAATGCACAAGAGACTACTGCTGTTTTCCAGCTTTTAGATTCTACATTCCTTCATTTCCTATGTTAGATTACGTTTCCTAATTTATTTATTCATTTTAGAGTCTCACTGGTCCTTTTGAACACAGAGGATTTGAGAATACTGGGGAATCATTTCTCTAAACCAAGACAGAATTTAATCTTCCTGTAAATATTAATCCCAAAAGGACCATAAAAAATCAGACTATATAATTAAGTGGAAGTATGGCTTCCACATGGAATGTGCAAAACAATTACGGCTAGTGGAAAGCTTTGACCTATGCATCAATGACAGTACAAAAAGAATGTGAGCTTTAGGTAACTAACTATTCCAAACATGGACTATTCTTAAAAGAAGAAAGTCCTCATTTGCTATTTTCAGTGTTAAAGCCTTCATTTCTCTGGAATAAAACCTATTTAAGCATAAAACTTCAAAACTGGATGTGATTTTCTCCTTCTCAGATAGCAATTAGATGGCACCTGATTTTTAATTGCAAGAGTTCTAGGGCCCTACATTAAATCATGTATTCATAGGCTGTCATAGGTAAATAGCACTTGTAGTTTATAATGATGAAACCTTCTTACCAAAGTAGGTGAGACGTCCTCTTGCAATGTTTTTCCCTCTTGAGTTTTCAGTAATACACTCATAGAGGCCTGCATCCTCTTGCTGGAAATTTGGAATTTCAATCATGCCATTGGATTTCCTCAGCTTTATTTTACTTGGAAATGGCAGGCCATCACTTCTTCTCCAATTTATCTGAGGCACCGGGCTAAAAAGAAAGTTACAGGATTAGTTATTAATAAACAGTTTTTCAGAAAAAAACATTCTTTTGTCAAAATTATATACAATTCTAAATAAATAGGCATCAAAGTTGATGAAAGACAAAGGGTTTATAGTCAAGTTTTATCTAATACATACTATATATTAGAGATAGTGGAATACTGAAGTAACTGATTTGGAAATTTATACACTATGTTTGGTTCACTATTCATGGTAACAGATTGTTTATTATTCAGAACAATTTGAATGATTGTTCACTATTAGTAAAATTTTCAACAAATCCCAGTAGTTTCATTCCAGAAAGACTTCAGAATAGGATTTTCAAAAGCTCTCAGTTTTGGTTTCTTCCAGAAACAAAGGGAGTTTTATTACCTAAAGACTAACAGATTTATTTTTCACATGAGCTTTTGTGGGCAAAAATCCCACTTTGTCAGATGCTTTGAAGATGGGTGAACTTCTAAGGGCCCCTGGGCCTCCCCATCAGTGGGGCCCCTCTCACCAAAGGGCCCCCCCCACCAACAGACCAGAGCTGGGGAGGGTGGCTGGGGCCAGAGGCCAGCCGCGGCCTAGCCAGTCGGCCTTGGGGGGAGAAGGGCGGACTAATGCACAGTGCAGCTTCCAAGGGCTGCACCGGAGTCCGTACTGCACACATGGCCAGACTGCAGCCTCACCCCCATCCTGCTCCCAGGGACCAAATGCCCAGCCCAGGGGTGGGGTGAGAATATGAGAGATTGGTTAGTAGACTGGCTCACTCCACCCCTGAGGGCAGATTGGCTGGCCCAGGAGCAGGGTAGGAGCTCAGAGTCTGGCCTTCAGCCGGCATGGCCTTCTCCCCTTCTTAGCACCGGGCTGCCAGCAGCATTGAGGGGCCCCCACATTGTGTGGGCCCCTAGGCATGAGTCCCATTGGCCAATGCGGTTATCTGCCCCTGCTGCTGCTCATTAATTCTCTGACTTTTGACGTTTCAGTCAATGAGTACAAGCAATATTATATGATTTAGATTGCCAGTCTAACAACCTAAATCATGTTCCAAAGGGGTAGCTTTGTTAGTCTAGTTCAGCAAATCAAACAAGGAGTCCTGTGGCACTTTTAAAGACTAATAAATTTATTTATTACATGAGCTTTCGTGTGAGAAAATCCCACTTCGTCGGAAAGTATCTAAAGTGGGATTTTCTTCTATGAAAGCTCATGCAATAAATAAATTTGTAAGTTTCAAAAAGTGCCACAGGACTCCTTGCTTATTTTACCCTAAATTATGAATACTTGGCAAGGGTCTCGGCAAGTAATACATTGAGGAGTTGGCAAAGACATTTGCAGAAATTAAAACTGGTTCTCAAATTATTTTTGAAGAACAGAAGGAGCTAAGTTTGGATAAGAAGAAAGAACTATGCCATTCTAAGTAACTGTGTTTTGATGGATATTTAAGATGTAGAGGAAAAGTTTTATGACAGCATCAAAAGTTAACAGTGCAGTTTTGCCAGAGCTCCCATTAACTGCAATGAAAATTCTATGTGTGTTGGAAGGCCATGGATGATTTGAATAAATTCACGGTGATGTCCCACTTAAATCATTGTATTGCATATGGTCATGCTTTTAATTTTAATAAAGTGAAAGACTATTTTTCCATCTGTTCCAATACAATAACTGTGAAAGACAAAGCAGGACATAAACCAACAAATGCCCTGCTGCAACTCAGTCTGTCGTCTCATTTAACCCAAGCATTCCTAAGTATTTCAATATTTGAACATGCATAAAAACTTACTTTCCTAAGGCAAAACACTCCAATTTCACTGTGGAACCTTTGGCTGCTGGAAGTGTCTCTGGAAATTGAACTTCTATTTTGGGTTCATATTCACCCATAACTCCTGTTAATAATGAGAAGGAAAAGATGTCAGTGGTCTTTATTTGTTCCAGAGGGGTAGCCTGTGTTAGTCTGTATACAGCAAAAAAACAAACAAACCAGAAGTCCTGTGATGCCTTAAAAGCTAACAAATGTCTTTGGGCATAAGCTTTTGTGGGCTGCAACCCACTTCATCAGATGCTTTCGTGGGCTGCAACCCACTTTGTTGCTTGTGCCCAAAGAAATCTGTTAGTTTTTAAGGTGCCACAGGACTTTCATTGTTTTTATTTGTTTTCTCTGCTTCATTCTTTGGCATTATAGCTCATTTTCATCTCTTCTGATCAAATGGACACTGTTTTAAAAAACATGCTTTCAGTTAAATCCTCAGCTGCCCCTTGAGAAAATAATTTAATTGTATAGTAGAGAAGTTCATAATCAGCATGAAACTTTTGATTAAAAACCACTATTCTTGCCATGCATGAAAGATTACATATGACAAAATGGCATGTCCCATATGCTATATGTATGTAGATAGCAGCTATAATTGATATACAGTATCAGATTGAAGTCATACCATCAGTTCGCAGCACCAGAGGCGTGGGTGAACCGAGAATTCTGGTGTTCGTTACAGTGCTGGTCACAACACAGGTGTAATTTCCTACATCTGATGGCTCCACTTTAGCTATGTAGAGATGCCCAGTCTCTTGAGACACAAACCGCCGACTGTCCTCTTGCACAAATGATGGATATTTATTGAAGATCCAAGCAAATGACAGTTCTAATTTGTGTAAAGAAATAGGTATGTAACATATTTCTATATTTTATAAAGATACACAGTATGCCTGATAGCACTAGAAGTGGGTTTCATGCTGGCAGGTATGATAGTCTAAGAAATACAAATATAGGAAAGCACTTTTATATAGTTAGTTATGTCTCCACCAGGAAGGATTGGCCACTTTACCTGGCACAATTAATACATAAATACATCATAATTACTGAGCCCCTTCGACAGCTCTCAAACAGTCACAGGCAGGAAACCTTATGTCCACCGCTTCAGATTTGTGGTATGGTGTCCTACTCTGTTAGCTGCTGTAGTCACCATGATAGGGTCTCAATACTTTAATTAGAGGCCCACACAAATTTTCTCCCTTAGCCTTTGATGAATACCAGGGGTACATCTGCTGGCAGAGAGGAGAAAGAAGATATATAAATATTTATGTGTTTGCATGTGTGTGTGGAATCAGAATTGCTCACTAAAATGTTAGAGGCCTTAGCTTATTACTCCAGATTCTGAAGTGATTGGAATTTGTGCTTTCTTAGCAGGAGGATTCAAGTTCTCATGTTGCGCTGATGGAAAAGTTTCATGGTGTGCAACATAGTTACCCCTGGGAAGTCTTAGATGAACATGGATTTAGAAAGAACAAAAGTTAAATTTGCTCATTTGTATTTCAGGGTTGGATAAAACTTCCAAGTCTATTTCCATAGCTTTTGTAGTGTTGCATATTATTTTAAATGTAATTTTTGTTTGGCAACTGTGCAGAGATTTATTCTTTATATTTTTCCACTATAATTCTATATTATAATGCTAGTGCAGTTCCATTCCCAAATTATTTAACATTTCCATCAATTATTTTTTAAAAAGCAGCCTTTAAAATGGTCTCTTTCTACATAGTTGGCTTTATTATATTTAATCATGCAATACAGTCTCATTACTTTCCCCCTATGGAATTATGTGTACTATCCGAATAAGGAGCAGACCAGGAACATTGGAATATGCATGATTGCGGTAGTGTGCAATCTGTAATTTTTCACTGAGCTGCCAGATTTTGGAAAAAATTAAATATCTATATGTAAAAAGAGGAGGAGGAGAAAGATGAAGGGAAAACAAATGACTTAAGGGCAATGTCCTGTCTTCTTACTCTTTGTTTTTTAATGACTTCGAGAGTGGAAGGGTGTGCAGTGAGCAAAATGACACAAGCTAGGTGAAAAACATAAATATTATTCATTCAGCCTATGGGTCAGATCAGAACCATAAATGATGTAAACTCGCAAAATTCTATGGAAGACAGAGGAGCTATGTCCATTTACCCCAACTGAAGGTGTCACTGTAGAATACACATCTGGCCCCAATAATCAGACAAAAAGTTACAGAATAAATAAGTGTACTTTATAGCAAAGTAAGCAAATTTGACCAGGCATGTCACACTGCCACTTTATAGCAGAATTGAACTTTCAACTCTAAACAAGATCTCAGAAATAGATTTGACAAACATCAGAATTACAGTGTAATTCAGTTTACTGATGACCACTTAAAGAGAACATTCCACTCCCATGTATTAAATTTTATCCTGCAAATGCCATTTCCTTTGCAAGCTGATATACTTGCCTTTTATTCATACTCCTCAAAATCAGAATTGAAATTAATTATTTTAATGGTTTTGCATACAGGAAATAAGTTTTCATCTATCTGAGTGCCATCCAGCAGAATTCTTTTTAAATGAATGCTACACCTTCTGTGAGTGCTAATTAGAGCTAATTACAGTTTGACTGACTTGCCCTGGTATTGCCCTGCCCTTGCAAATGGAGATTATACCTCTCTGCATGAAGCTCATTAGAAATCCATAGGTGTGCACATGGTGATCATTTGCATGCAGCTACCAAAAGGAAGAGTAAAAAGGGAGAGAGGGAACTTAATGTAATCCTTAAAACTAAATTCCAGTGAGTTCCAAGAGAAGAGAGGACCAGGACAACATCATAACACTGAAGATATGCATAGGAAAACCTGCTATAAAGCAAATGATTAAAATATTTGTGCACTAGGTAATACAAAGCAGATATCAAAATGGGATGGCTTTCCTATTTCCATTTATTTATTTATTTATTTATTGAAATGCAAAGTCCCTTTCTTAGACAATGTTAACAGCACCACCTTTTGCTTTCTACTGAGTCTGAATGGACTTTTGCTATTCTACGAAGTATTCATTACGGAAAGAATGTAACTAAAGGTTCCTAATGAATTCATAGCATGAGTCTCTTTATATGATAACAATGCCTTATATAACAGAAAAGGAATTTCATTATAATTTAAGCTGTGAATTTAAACTAGACTATTAGACTATTTCTACCAGTATAATCCCCCTGTGTTCCCACACAGAGGTTTATACTTGTATAACCATACCTAGGTAATCTACCACACTAAGTAATGAAACTTTTCTTTGTAGACAACGATTGAAAGCCTGATTCAAAAGAGCAAGGTGGGGTAATAGTCCTACTGATTTTAAAGGTAATTTTGTTTAAGTGAGGAGTGCATCTAACTGAGCTTTATGCAAGGATATCCTGGGCATAATCTGTGATCTATGTCATGCAGGAGATTAGACTATAATGATAATGACCCATCATCCCTTCTGGCTTTAAAATCTATACATTGGCGCAAATTTACCTAAAAGAACCTAATTCTGCTCCCAGTTTAAGCCAATAAGAATTTTATCACTAGCTTGAAAGAGACCAGATTTAGGGCAACTCTGAGCACCTTTCAAAATTTTGCCCTCTATATGTTTAGCAATTGTTCCCTAATGTAACATATCAAAACATATAAGAAGCAGGAAAGATGGGTAAACGGTGTCCATCTGGCATCAATCAGCATATCAAATGAGAATACCTTATACTCTAGGCCATGAGAGCAGACAGGAGGAGGGCATAGGAGGGAAGGCAAATACAAAAGGGTGCAGAATGTTGTTATAAATTAGCCATCCATCCCCACCTTATTGCATATAATAAAGGAGACTAGCATAAATCTAGTGCTAGACTTGGCCATTGTTGTGGTGTGTCTTACTCTGTGTCTACTCAAGTACCACACTCTAAATAAGCACAGCAGACTCTTTTCATTTCCTTTGCTATCTAATCCCTACTCTATACTGGCAGCAAATTTGATGGCAATTGACTCCCAGTTATGCAAGGAATGTAAAATTCTTTGCGTAACTAGTGCCGACTTTTAAAGCTGCTTTTACACATTAGGGAAAAGTTGACCTCAGGCTTTCCGCTAGTTCCCCTGGTTCCCAGAACTTCCAGGGCCGACTTCTGGGAGTGGCGTGGCGAGCTCATATTCACTGCAAACCAATCCTGAAAGGGCAAACTGACAGCGGCAAAATTGCCACTGTCAATGTAGACATACCCTAAGACAAACATACATTAACCGTGTATGAGCTACTGAATTTCCGTGACATTTATTCCTGTTCTGATACTGTGGCTCTTTAAAACTGCTCTAACATTTACGTATTTTCACATCAACTGTATTCCTGTTGGGTGTGAACCAGGCATAATGTGACCTTTGGAAGTGAAACGCAATGCTCCTAAAGTGAATACCCCCCAAAAGGACTAAGTAGGGGAGACAAAACTATGCTGAACCAAGGCCATCACCATCTTTCCAGAAGCCAAAGAGTTGCATCAGTTTTGACACCGATATGCTTTAAAAAGAAAATTAAAATAAACCCAGTTCTGCTTTCACAACAGAAAGCATCATAAAATGTACAGTAAAAGCATAAATATAGTCAAACTCTTTGTGTGTCCTTTTAGCTTCATCCCATTTCCTGTTTCAGCATACATCTCCCCTTTTTATCCTCAACATTTTTTCTCCTGTTCCCTTCCTTCTGTCTCTGGTTTGGATTATTTTCTCCCCATTTTCTTTCCCTCTCTTCCCATCTATCTCCCACATCAACTCTTTCTGATGTCCATCCCTACTGAAAACCTTAGATACACTGCCTCCCAGTTCTTACTGAAAACAGTAGAGAAAATGCTGATGTTCCTTTGTTTATATAGTTTAATACTATAGCTGGACAAGAGTTAGAGATTTCAGCTCAGACTTTTCAATATACCCAATGTTCAGGAGTGTATGCAAAAGTTCTACAGGCTGAGATAAAACAGTGACTTTCCTGTAATTATTTTTCAAAGGCATGCTCTAGAATTTTATTAAAAATTATAGAATTCATATAGAATTCTAAGAGATGAGTCATAAAACTGATAAAAAGCTAGAAAGTGACACTTTTTTTCTCATAGACTCACAGGTTATATCTACACTAGGAGGGCTTAGGTAAGTTGACTAAATATGGTCAACTTAAAGTTGAGTTTATTAAGTTGAATTTGAGAGGCCCCATTTGTTTAAATTGACTTTATAAAATCAGTTTAAGTCAGGGGACCCCTTTTCAACATCTACTAACTTAAGTCAACCTTATCAAGTTGCCTTTAACGGCTGCATTTTGTTAAACCGACTTGATAAAGTCAACTTAACCCTTAAAGTTGACTTTAAGGGTGAGAATTATTAAGTCAACTTAAGTGAGTGCTTAAATCGACTTAATGAACTCCAAATGTGGTCAGGGAGTTGCTTATGTCAACTTAAGCCTCTAGTGTAGACACAGCTCTAGACTGTAAGGTCAGAAGGGACCAATATGATCTTCTTTCTAAAGAGTAGTTCCTGTAGAATCCTATTATTTTTCCTTGCAACCCTGTTGCTTTCAGCCCCAGTAAATAACATCTAGCGTTCTTCATAAAAGGAAGGGAATCATTTATAAATGTGGGGAAATTTCTATTTCATAAAGGATAAAGTATGAACATTCATTTTGTTAAAGCAACAGGTTCACATTAATTTTATTATCACAGTCTAGCTAGTTTTAGACCGAAAGCCGGAGAAGTCGTATAATTAATATGACACTAGGAAATCTTTCTGAATAGTGCCTTCTGATGTGATTGTTTCTCTTAACTGGTACAGAGATATTAAACACAGCCACCTACATGCTAATGCATAAACAAAATGTTGTTTAAAGTAAATTATAAAGAAGATTCTTTTGCAAAACCATTTTCTGTTGACTCAGCTGTAATCAGTAGGTTTTCTTTTTCCTTCAGGGGGAAAAAACACTGTAGAAAAAAAATAAGAATTGGGATATTTGGTGTAGATATTAGAAGCTTGATTTGGCACCCATTCTTCTGGCATAAAAGGAGTACCTTGAGTAAAGTCAATAATTAGTCCTATGAGAGGGAATGATAATCAGGCTCAACACTGAGACATGCTCTGAATAAATCCTGGAATAAATTATCTTGAAAGACCTACCTGCCCTTCCAACACACATTTTCATTGATTTTTTTAAAAATGGATTACAACATTCCTTTCCCCAGAGCCCCATAGCTAATATTACATTTTATATTTACACTGCTTAACAAAACACTATTTCCCCCCAATAAATTTATATTAAACAACTTGTTTTGTGACTTATCACATTTACTCTGCTTGCCTTTTGCTGCTCCTACAGTACCTCTAGTGACATAAAATCTCTTCTCTGTCAATTACATTCTTCAGTTGATTTCCTGTTATAAATGAAAGTAATGCATCTATTTTAGGTTTCCTCAGAGATCCAATTCTACATTTTAAACCATACCATGTTTTCTTTCTTGAGATTATAAGGAGCGCAAGACATTGAGAATTTTAGCTACTACTCAATTTTCAACTTTTATTTGTTTAGGTTTTGGATTATTTCCACAATTTTTCTCCACATATGTTTACTGCTGTCCCTTTTACATCATGATTTACCCTTATTTCATTATTATTTATATTATAATAACATCTAAGGATCTCATCTGGGATCAGGCCTTCTTTATGCTAGGCACTGCATAAAAACAGTAGTTCAGTTACAAAGCTTCCACATTAAAATTTAAACATGTGCCATCTAAAGGATTTAAAAATAAAATAGTGTTAGTAAGCATATTATTTCTTAGTCTATCACTACAATTTTCTGTCATTTACTTAGGAATTTAGGGGCTCAGTGTTCATAAGCACCTAAGTGATGGGTCTCTCTAGATCACAATCAGGAAGTGAGATTGCACCAGTTCATGCTGGCTTGCCTGACCTAGTTTTGATCTACTGTGTATGGCTGGATTCTAAATTCCAACTGCCAACCCTACGCTGAGTTGGGTTCGATGACTAAAGCCTAGCACTTATGCCAGCAAAATTTTTATCATTTAGAATATCCAGGCAAAAAATATTATTTTTTTCTTAATTGACTCATTTGCCTCCAGTTAGTTTCTTTATCTAACAACATAGGCATTGCCATGGATCAGACTCATCTAGTGGCTAGTATCAGATGCTACAGAGGAAGGAAGGTACAAGAAAGCACGGAGTAGACAGATATGGAATAATCTGTTACACTCCTACCTCAACTCCCCGACGTCATTGTAGGTTGGCTCCTAATCTCTAATAGTTAGAGACAAGCATGCAATTTTTCATCTCTTTTCCAACATCTGTGTTGACTATTAGAAACCTTGGATTTTCTTATTATCCACATAAATGTTCAGTTCCTCTTTGAACCTTGCTAGAACATAGCTCTATCCTATATGTAAAGTTCAAAAGCTTTGATTAGATTTTTCTAATGCATTAACTTAAAAGCACTGGCCCAGTCATTTATCAGTGGGCACCCAGACAGATGTTCTTACAAGATTTATCATTTCATTACTGTATATTTGGCTTTTATTCCAGGTGTCTCTACTATTTTAGTATCACAACATTCATACCGCTTTCAAGAACACATGAAGAAAGACTCAAGATGCATCAAGGACTTGTCAGGAGGTACAACCCCAACATATCCTCGATGCAGCTCAAGATAGACTGTAACAGAGGCATGTGGAAGAAAGCCATAATACATAGTAAAGAAACAGTCAAATCTTAGGGAATAGTAGAATTCTCTATTTATTAGAAAGCAAGTTAAAAACCACAGAAAAATCAGGTCAGTCCTGACAGTTTTTCCTGTCTACAGATGCACCCATCTGTATTTTACATTTCAGCAGATGTTTTCCTTGTGTTAACTCACACAGTCATGGTATTAAGTGAAGACACAATAGGAGCCAGATTTTTCACATAAAGCAGTAACTATAACTGGAGTGGAGAGCTCAGAAGAAACAGATTACCTACAAAGGTTATGTAATCTCAGTCACTGGAAGTTTCTACAAACAGGTTAGACAAACACTCAGCAGGGATGGTCTTCTAGATAATACTTAGCCCTACCTCAATGTAGCACCTAGCAAGGACTCTCCCAGTCCCACATTTCTCTGATTCACTCCCACATTTTTAGTTATAGGACTTAAGAAAAACTAACATCTTACTGACATAAAACACATTGAAAACTCTTGCACTTTTCTTGTAGTCATTAAAGCTTTAGCTCCCAAATATAACATCCTAATAGCTGTAGGCATGAAGAGAAGGGGTTAATGAACTCATATGAGATCCTTACCACTGCACAGTGGATAGTTAAAGCGTATTTATATGTAACTTCAAAACAGTTTTAATTTAGTTGAAAATCCTGTTAAGGACACAGCTGGTTGCACCAACACATTGTCAGACTCTCTCTGGAAACCTTCCTAAGGATGTGTGAAAATTCTCTGAAAGCCTGGAGGGGTGACAACCAGTTTGTCTGCGTATCAGCCTGAAAACATTGTATAAGTAGGCATGTGGCAATTCTCCAACAAGGTCCACATCTGGGGAGTTTAATATTTAATATACCCAGTCTTCATACATCGTTTGAAAGCTTATGCTATGTATGTGCAGACAAGGTATGATGTGGAGCTGTCAAGTGGTACCATGAGCCTGTAGGCAAGATGAAACACTGGTACCCAATATGAGAAACTATCGTTTTCAAACAGATCCACAAACACCGCAAGATGACTACAGTTCTTATTGTTTCCATTAATTTCAACCCCCTACTGTGCTGTTTATTGTTCAAGCTACCAAACAAACAACAATGCATTAACAGAGCTGTATTGGTTTTGTGTGGGCAAGAAATGATTAATCTGCTTTGCATGTGGCAAAAATGGCAAATATCAACATTTTGCAAAATGCTAACATGAATGTTGCTACATCACAGCTATTTAATTGTTAATTATAAAAAAAAAATCTGTATTTTCAGCTAAAGGTTGCTGACCAGGTTGCTCTGTCACTGAAAGTTGTGCAACAGTAGCAGATCACGGTTTGCACTGCATAGTAGACAGATATGTACATGAATTTCTAATGGGATACTTCTCCATTTGTAAGCTTTTGCATACACAATGTGGCACTTAGTCTTTCAGGCAGGTTTTAATTGGTAATTGCCTGTACTTGAAGTACAAGCCTTTGAAATATTCTACAAACTAGCTATTTAATTCAGAGATGCTTATGCACCAGTCAGTGTTAGAAATGACAATACAGAGTTTCATACTGGGCATCAATCAAAGTGCTCGCTGAGCAATTTTTATAGTAATATACAAATCTAATTTATACCTATTTTAGCACAAGTCTGTATATTTGTACAAAATGAAAAATGGTGGTTGTGGTGGTACTATTACTGACAATAGACTTTGGGACTTTTACCGCTACAGGGAAGTTAGATAATAGGAACATGTGGAGGATACAAGCCCCTTAAAGCTTATTCAAAGAGAAAATAGTTCACCACAAAGTTTGACAAATGTTTTGTTAAGAAAAAATCAGAAGAATACAATTATGAAGAGCCTACAGTGCTGGGAAGAATTCTGTGATGGTGTCAGCTGGAGTCAGGGGAGATGAGTGGTGTAGGCAGCTACCAAATGAGTATTCTAGTTTAGATGATGCGCCATCAACACCCTTTCACAGGGCTCCATTTCAGAAGTACACAAGCAAGCTGAATTTGGCATATGTCACAGCTATACAGAACTTTGGAAAGAAAATTACTCTGAATTTGATTAGAGAGCATCAAGCTCACCTGCTTTTATAATCACCAGACCTAGCACGTCATTCACTGACTGGGCTCATTATATTGCTTGCTTCAGGGGGGAAGGGATTGGGACCCAAGACGAGAAACTTCATAAAATAAAAGCATGTGAGAGAACAACTAATTTAAGGGAGGCAGCACTTTAAAGAGGAGATGATGACATGTTCGCCAGAATATATGTGGAAGACTTGATTGCTAAGGATACAGTTTATCACTCAGCATATCTTTTTCCTACTCAGGTAAAACAAATCTTGTTGCAAAATCATCCAGTTACAATGCAACAATACAGTCACCTTATGACATTGGGTTTTATCAACTGATTGAAGAAGTAGACAATGATCTTATGTACAAGAAGGCTCCTCTCCTGTCAAAACTGCTATAAAGCTCTATTTCCCTTAGATATAGATCCTTCAAACTATTTCACTAGCAAATTACAGGCAAAATTGGGGCAGGAGGGTGGGAGAAAGGAGAGAAACCCGAGAAAATTACAGGCAAGATTGGAAATAGACTGGGTCTGCAATTTCATTCTATGCACAGCATGGACAAGGCAAGTCTACCATTGTTCTATGCAGCACAATAACATTAGCTGATGCTATACAAGCTGCAAGTAAATGAAGCAGGAATTTAAGGCATCCAAATGTTTTGTGGATGGCCTTCTGCTGAGTGAGCCTGATGAACAGCTTTCAAACGAACAAATGGTTTTATATAATACTGCTTCAATCCTTTGATCTGAAATAATCAAAATGAAAGCCACTGCACAGAATCCAAAGCCAGGTGACTGCAGTTTGCAGATGTCAGCTAGTTTTCTGCCCTAATCTGTATAGGAGTTTGTCCTTTGGTTGACATATAAAGAAGCATATAATTCAGCCAGCAGTGAAGATCATCCTCCCCAGAAGAAATCTGGAGAAGCTGTTTCTCAATGGCACAGTTCATACCATTAAGCAGTCCAAAATGATCACAGCACTGAGTGACTCTATGAGCTAAGAGCAGGCAGTAAAGAAACCACAGTGTACATTACTGATTTCATGGCTGTCATGCAGATGGGAAACATATTCCATGGATAGGCTGCTAAAGAGCTTGAGGCAGGTCCTAAAAGGAACTGATAAAGCAAACTCTGTAATCCAAGTCTTTAAACTGATACAACAACAATTCAGTGAAAATACAGAAAGATAGAATCAAACAAGATATAAAGTAGGATGAAAGAAAGACCAGGTGACTATTGGACACACCATGCTTCAGTGGCAAAAGTTTCTAACTGTGGCATCTAATAAGCTATCACTTGCAAAATTCCTCTGTGAACTTACGTTTCAAAATGTAGCTGAAAGTACATGAGCACACCCAACACAAACATTCCTTCCTGCCGGTGTCTGTTCCAATGGTAAAGTAGCAAAGTCCATCATCAACTGCAAAGGTGATGAAGAAGAGCAAGACTTATATAATACTAAAGAGGAAACAAAAAAGAATGTTTCCACATGTTGTATGGGACAATATGGCTTTTGGGTCTCTTGGTGTCATAGGAACTGTAGCAATTAGGTCACCTGAAACAGATGTTTTGGTCCTTCCTGTTCACTGCTTCCCAAAAACAAAACATGCAAATAGCAGGTAGATTGAAATACGCACCACTACCAGCACAGCCAACGAAAATCTTTTCAGACCTTTGCGAGCAGTTCACGACATACTCATTTCTGACTTCTGCAAAAAACTTCCTGCTGCGTGTGCATTACAAGGGATTGACTCTGTGTCATCCTTATCTCGTACTGAGAAAAAAAAAATGCTATGTGTTTAATGTTGTCAAAACAAAAGAAGCTTACTATTTCAGAGATCTTCCCAAACTGAGAAACGGAGTAGGGTAAATTACGATTTCTGCTGTAAGGAAGTTGGTAGCAGTGCTTTATGACCAGAGTCAGAGAGAAACAGAGACAAGCAGAGGGCTGAATTGTTTGCACCACTACCTAGCCATCAGAAAGGACAAGTCATTGGCCAAAGAACAGTTTTGAAGAGCATATCAAGAGAGCATGACAGCAAACAAAGATCTGAATACTTTACAAATAGGTAAACCACATGCTGGATTGCCACTGCAATGCAGATGGAAAACATGTGAACTACTTTCTGTACTCTTCAAGGACCCAATGGCATCTGACCCAATTGCATCTGAGTTTCTATCAGATTTTATATATGGCTATGCCTGTAGGGGTCACTGCACAATCAACTGTGTCTGTAGTCAGAACATGTTTTCTGCACAGAAAAATGCACCTGACGAGGAAGGGAAAACTATAGTAACCCACAAACCCTCCATAGAGCTGATGATAAAGAAAAACAAACAAGGAGTTCTGTGGCACTTTTAAAGACTAAAAAATTTATTATTGCACGAGCTTTGTGGGAGAAAATACCACTTTGTCAGACATTTAAAGATGGGGTAAAGAAGATGATGATGTCATCAGCACTCCTAGATTTCAATGATATTGGTATTAATTATTATTAGACCTTATTTTAAATTATGGTGATACTTTGAGTCAATGAAGAAAACAATTTTGTGTCTTGATATAATACAGAGTCACTAAACAAATAGAAACCAATGCAAATATTTAAAAATTTTGGTATCATATTGCTGGCATCATAATTTATCATTGTTTCCAATGTAATGGCACCACTTTACAGCTCCACATCATGCTTTACCTTAAAGTAAATGTAGGAAGCTTTCAAATGATATAGGATGTGTGTGTAAAGAGGGTACCTTAAGTCAACCAAATTGGTCATATCCACTGCTTGCCTAAATGAGATGCCCTCTGTACCTCCAAATATGACAAGGACTCAACACACGCATGCAAATAAAAGATATTTCAAGTAACGGACTGATACAGCATCCCTAAGCACTCATAACTCCTAATGACAGAAAAAAAGGACAAACAGACTCAATTATGTTCAGTTGCAAACAGAATTAGGAGATCTATGGGGATTCCAGAATTGTTCTTATGTATGTAGTTATTTTACCATCAATAAAGAAAAACAGGAACCATTACTGGATACCGTCTCCAGTGACATTTACCAAACAGAAACTCTTGTGTAATCATTTCAAAATTTACCCTTCCAGAAACATGAATGGGGTGCAGACTAAGTAGATGAAATAGTTGTGCTTTCTCTGCTTCTCATTACATTTCCACAAATTTTGGAGACTTTTAATTTTGGAGGCTTCCTTTTGAATGCCCAACAACATTATTTATTTTCCAAAGGGATAGCCGTGTCAGTGTAGTCCAGAAAAGAAAAACATGGAGTCATGTGGCACTTTAAGACTAACAGATTTATTTTTTGCAGGAGCTTTCATGGGAGAAAATCCCACTTTGCTAGATGCTTCAAAGATGGGTGAACTTACAGAATGGAATGAAAATAAATGCAACGGGGTGTAAAACATATGCAAGCTAAATTCTGTGAAAGCAGGACTTAATTGAGACTATGGGTTCTTTTCCTATTACAAAAGGCAATTTGACTTCAGACTTCCCATGGTCTGAACCGAACAACTGCTCTGATTTGCTGTTACTGTATGACCTGATCCTATGTTTTACACCCCCTTGCATTTATTTTCATTCCTTTCTGTAAGTTCACCCATAGGTGAGGGGTGTCCCCTGGCCAGCAGAGCGGGGCTGCAGGCACCAGCGGGGTTCAGCGCTGGGCTGTGCTAAATCCTGCGGGTGCCTGCAGCTCCCTCCCCAAGCGAAATTGCATGTTCACACTGTGAACTTGCTATTTCGTTTCCTGCCTTTTTCCTTATTTCAAAGTAACTTTTTGTTAATTCGTCATAAGTTATTTCGAAATAAGGTGTTATTTCGATATAAGTTGTTTCAAAATGACTTGTATCGAAATAACCCCCTGTGTGTGAACACAGCCTAACAGATTTATTTATCACATGAGCTTTCGTGGGAGAATATCACTCTCTCTAGCCTTGGGAGACAGACCTCTCCTCGCCTACAGACAACCCCCAAACCTTAAACAGATACCCACCAGCAACTACAGACCTAACAACAGAAACATTAAAACAGGCACATATCCCTGCAACAAACCACGCTGCCAACTCTGTCCACATATCTGCACAAAAGAAACCATCATAGGGCCTAATCAAGCCTGCTACTCCATCAAAGGCACCTGCACACCCACTAATGTGATTTATACCATCATGTGCCGGAAATGCCTCCAAGCCTTATACACCGGACAAACAGGACAATCCTTACACAGAAGATTAAATGCACACAAAACTGATATCAGAAATCACAACACAACCTCCCCCCCAAACAAAAAAGAAACAACCCATTTGCTGAGCACTTCCATCTTCCTAATCACTCCATTGATGACTTGTTAATGATGGTCATCAAGAAAATCAATGGGACATCAAGACTTCAAAGAGAAACAGCTGAAATCAAACTAATATGCAAATTAAATTGTGTGAAAGCAGGGCTGAATTGTGACTATGGATTCTTTTCACATTCTAACAGGTAATTTGACTTCACCCTCCCTCTGTATGCTCTCTCCTAGAATTTGAATCCTTACAAATTCTCTGATTTGCTGTTGTAGTATGACCTGATCCCATGTCTTACACTCCCCTCCATTTATTTTCATCCAATTCTGTAAGTTCTCCCTCTTCAAAGCATCTGATGAAGTGGGATATTCTCCCATGAAAGCTCATATGATAAATAAATCTGTTAGTCTTTAAGTGCCACAAGACTCCTTGCTTTTTAAGATTTTAGGCTGCCTCCTTGGTGCCTACTATTTTTATCAAGCTTTGATCTCTACCGATTTGACCATGGAGAAAACTCCTTCCCAAATATTGCAGTCAGTTGGACCATGAGCACATCGAGAAGACCCATCAGCAAACACTCAGGCAAGAATTCACTGCCACACTCAGATTCCTCCGTCTAGTATCTTATCTCCTGCCATTGCAGGTATTTGCTGCGATCAGCTGCAAATGGGCACATGCCACTGTAAGCAGTCAAGTCACATGATCCTCTCCATAAATTTTATCACATTCAGTTTTGAAACCAGTTAGTGTTTTAATCCCCCCTGCTCCCCTTGGAAGGTTGTTCCAGAGCAGCAGTGTTCAAATCTTCATCTAACTTTATGTCTAAACTTGTTGATGTCCAGGTATCCACTTGTTCTTCTGCCAGCATTAGCACTTAACTTAAATAACTCTTCTCCCTCCCTCACATTTATCCCTCTGCTGTATTTACAGAGCACAACTCCCATCTCCCTTCAGCCTTTGTTTTGGTAATCTAAACAAGACAAGCTTCTCAAATCTTCTCTCATAGAGTAGGTTTTCCATTCCTCTGATCATCCTAGAAGTCCTTCTCTAAATTGCATAATGGAAAATTCATATCTGATAATTCTGTGTTTCTGACTACAAAGAATGAGGAAACTATACCCTGCAACTCCCCAGAGTAACTCAGAGTACAGAGGAAATGTTTTGATTTGAAACTAATGTAAATCATCAATCTTTTTGGCATAAAAAATGAATTATTTTGGAGCTAAAATGTAAAAGATGAATTTGCAGCATGCTCTGCAGGTAATTAGGCATGCAACTCCCACAAAAAAAGAAAACAAAACAATGAAAATTGTCTGAGCAATTATCCATGTAACATATTGAACGTGTAACCCTAAACTCTTAAAAACGCATTTTTGTTGAATTTTTTTTTTTTTTGCTTCAGACTGAAGTATTATTGAGACTTAAAGTGAATTTGAAAAATAATCCAGCCCCTCGTCTGAACATGAATGTTAGTGGGAAGGGGAGGAAAAGAGGGAGTTGATCTTGAACTTCCAGTTGCTGCATTACCCATTTTAACTCTAGCACATCCCCATTCATTCATAATTGGGCAGCACCACAATCTTCAGAGCTCATTTAGTGTATTAATCAGGTGTCCTGGTATAGCACACCATAACTGCTTTCATAAAAGTGCCCAATATTCCCTCAAAAGCATACAATATACACCCAAAATAGCTAGAAAACAAAACCATCAATACAAATTAAGACAACCAAAATGATAAAAAACACACGACATACCTGTACTAAAAAGACAACTACAGCACGGGCACAGTATACTTCAGTCAAGGTACTACAGAAGGGAGACCAGGACTTAGAAAATGGCTTTCAACTTTTGGCAAAATCAACTTAAACAGAGCTAGAAAAAGCCATTGAGGGGCTGAGCTCAAACTGCAGTAAGGAGTCAGGAAATTCCAAGAGACGCTGGATTGTGCTTGTTTATGGGATGTACAAAGTCTTTGATGTGATTCAACCAGATGCCCATGTGAGCCCATCACAAAACATAAGACATTATGATAGGGTTGCTTTAGTCGATATGAATGAGTAGAACAGCTTAGTGCTGTACAACCACAAAATAGTAGATTGTGAGCTAAGCAGGGCAGGAACTACCTATGCAGAGAAGACAGAAAGAAGACAGGGAAAAGGGACGTAAAAGACTCATTGCTTATAAGTATCAAGTTATTCCCATGTATTGTTTGTTGGTTTGTTTTGTGTCCTATTTACTTTCTAAACCGGGTTTTGTCAGGAGTGGACTAACTAAACAGAAAGATACAGAAAGAAAGAGGGGGTGAAGAAGAAGAGATCTGGGGGGAAGGTGATGAAGGGCAGGTGGAATGACGCTAAGGTTAAAAGACTTTGAGGGTAAGGGTTTAGAGCAGACAGACAATCAGTGCAGGGGAGACAAATGTCCCCAAAGAAAACTGTCAAAAGGAGATTGATGCTTTTGTCCCTGTTGCAAAACCGTCTAAGAACAGTTTTGTGCCTACTCTGTTGGAGAAGTTACATTTGTTTAGCAAGAACAGCAGAAAAAAAATGTGTGGTGTCATAGTGGTGTGGTATGTGTATGTGTGTGTGGGGGGGCCCTCTGGGTAATAACAGCATATTACAGATTTTTCCCAAGTCTTCTTAAAGGTTTCCAAGAGCAGCACGTGGCTACAATTAAAAATAATAATACACATCTAAACTCACTCTCATGATACACTAAGAACAATCTTTTCATTCATTTAGAATATTTATTAATGCCTTATGCCTATAGCAGAAATGAGTAAAAATCCATACAACATAAGCAGCTGGAAAAATAGCATGGCAATTTGGCACCACTTGCTCTCCTTTGCGTCTTCAGACACATTTGGGATTTGATAATTAGCTAGCATTAATTTAAAACTAAATGCACAAAAGAATGTTCTTTCGCTGTATTCCAACAGAAGGAACAAGTCTGTGAGTTTTCAGCACTTTCACCATAGTCATTGAGATGTAGGCCAGGAGTGAAAAATCCCAAAGAGGGATAAAACTTGTGACCTTGTAATATAAAAGTGCTCCTTAGCTGACAGGTTAAATGGTCCTTTGAGAAACTAAAATGCTAATGAAAAGGTCTAACAAAATGCTTTTACACATTTGGGTTTCACTCCTGAATAAAAAAACAACTTCATTTAACTTGAAGCTGTGAGGTGATGATGTATGTTTCTCTTTACTGTGTTTGTGAACTAATTGGTTCAGATTAGCACATCATTCAAAATGTACTGGTACTGGCCATATTATTTTTACTCTTGTGCATACTTTTAGGGTAAGAAACTGCTTTGGAGGTAATATTTAAAGACATGCCCATTAGCCACATCTATTTCAAACAGCAAATTGTTCTTTTAATCACCTCCCTGCAACTTTATATACAATTGCTTGAAGCATTTCTTAAACAACTATGTAATGCTTTTTCAATGGTTGAAAATATTTCAAAATACTTCTTCCTTATAACTTGGAAGATAAACAAACAAACAAACAAACAAACAAAAAACCAATACTTTAGATTAGTCCTGTGCTGAAAACATCTGATTTCTTATGAATGTTACAAGTTAGCTGTATAAACCAATGAAAATTATCTAGAAGTAAATGTTCACAGTAGTTCTGCAGAATTTAATAGGACTCATATGAGCAAAATCATTTAATATTGCTTTGATTTAATAGGATTTCCTTATCAAAATAGCCCAAAAAACACAGAAAGGGTTTCTTCTATATTGCTCACTAGTGGCTTGCTCTCTCTAATAACTGTTGGTTTTGGTTTTTTTTTTTTAATTTTAGTTTGCTCTCTGGTGAGCAACTAGGAAACATTCAATTTTTTCTCAGCAAACACAAAGGTTTATTTATTGCATAAATTTGTTAGTCTTTGAAAGTGCCCCAGGACTCCTGGTTTGTTTTTCTGAACTAGTCTAACACAGCTACCCCTCTGCAAAACGTTAGAAACTTGATTTTTTTTTTAATGAAAAGTGAAATTCTCATGGAATCAGTTGAGTCCATGAATTGAAAGCTTCCAGAACACCCAGTATTGTGACATTCCCAATAAAACCACAAGAGTTAGCAACATTGGTCCACCACTGAAATGTCTTAGGCTACACTGGCAAATTAGTCCAGACTACGGAGGCTTAGTCCGGAATAATTTAGCCCATGGCTACACTAGGCTTTGCCTAGTTTGAACTAAGAAGTTTCTTACTTAGAACTAGGGAATGCCTAATTCAAGCTAGTTAGCACTGGGGTTAGTTTGGACTTCTGCACTTAGCTCAAACTAGGCCCAGGCAAGACTCAAACTAAGGCTTAGTTCAAACTTAAGAAGTTTGAACTAACCACGTGTTCTATTTCAAACTAAGTGTTTGTTCAAACTAGAATGTGTGGTTAGTTTGAACTAAAAAGTTCCCGGTTAGATTGAACTAACCTGTGGTTAGTTTGGACCAACCCTGAACTTCTTAGGATGAACTAGCAAGTCTGAACTAAGTTTCCCAGATGTAGACATAGTGTTAGAGCCACTAGCCTCTAAAGATCACCTCGCCTATCGATCCGCCATAGCATCCTTCACCATTTGTATATAATGTCCAAACAACGTAGGTGTTCAGCAATTGACATATTCCTTTGTTCAATGGAAGAGTGAAGCTTTTACCTCCAACATTTTTATATGATCATACCCAACTGCATCTCTGAATTTCAGATTTTGTAAAGCATTTAAAAAAGCCTCCCTTCTCATGCTTTGTCATAAACCTTTAAGGGAAGCGACTGTATCCCCCTGAGTGTAGAAAGTGTCTGGTACATGGAATAAGAGAATCATAGACACACAGGACTGAAAGGGACCTTGAGAGGTCATCAGATAAAACCCACTCTATTGAGGCAAGTACACTAAGTATACTTAGACCTCCCCTGAGAAGTGTTTATTCAATCATTTCTTAAGAACCGATGCGGATTCCACAACCTCATTTGTAAGCCTGTTCCAGAACTTAACCATCCTTATAGTGAGAAAGAATTTCCTAATATCTAAATTTAGCCACAGATTAAGTCTATTATTTTTGTTCTACCTTCAGTAGTCACAGGAAGAGGATTGCCATCCTCTTTATAACACCCATTAATGTATTTAAAGACTTATCAGGCCCCTCCTCAATATTCTGTTCTCAAGCTTAAACAAGCCCTGTTTTTTTAAACCTTTTCTCACAGATCAGGTTTTCTTGCTCTTCCCTGGAATCTCTCTCTAACTTACCTGAATCTGCTCTAAATTGTGGTGCCCATAATCATACATAGCATGCAAGCTAAGGCCTCAGCAGTACTGAGTAGTATAGACAATTACCTCTTGTGTATTACATACAGCACTCCTGTTGATACAGCCCCACATATTGGGCTTTTTCACAATTGCATCACCCTGTCAACTCACATTCAACTGCCTAGCCTGTTATTTCCCATGTTGTAATTGTGTATTTGATGTTTTGCTATATGATGTATTCTTTACTTGCTTTTACTGAATTTCATCTTGTTGATATCAGACCAATTCTTCAATTTGTCTCAGTCATTTTGAATTCTAATTCTATCCTCCAAAGTGTTTACAAGGCAGCTTGATGTCATCCATAAATGGGATAATCACAGTCTCCATTCCATTATCCAAGATATTAATGACCATACAGAATAGTACGAGATCCATGACTGACCTCTGCAGGACTCCACTCTAGATATGTCTCCCACTGTTTGACATCAAACTATTGGTAACTATTCTTTGGGCACAGTTTTTCTACTAGTTTTGTCCCCACCTTTTAAAATTTCATCTAGACCACATTCCCCTAGTTGGCTTATGAGAATGTCCATTGGGACTTTCTCAAAAGTCTTCCTAAAAATCAGATACATCATGTCTACTGCTTCTGTTTTATCCACTAGGCCAGTAATGCTTTCAAAGAAGATAGGCTGGCATGATTTGTTCTTGACAAAACCTTGTTGGCTATTCCTAAAAACTCTATTATCGTATAGAATGAACACTTAGCCACTGATTGTGGGAGCACCTCTCTTCAGAGTAGTTATAGCTATGGGGGTCCCAAGATATTAGAGAGGTAAGATGAGTGCTGTAATAACTTTCATTGGATCAACTTCTGTTTGTAAGTGAAACAAGCTTTTGAGCCAGACAGAGCTCTTCTTTCAGCTTGGAAAAAGAACTACCAGTATCAGTGGAATGGATTATTTAGCATAAATATGTACTGTAAGGTCCATTCACATTATAAATGGTTTGTTAACATCTCTGCAGTCATAGGACAAGATGAAGGGGTTAGCTGTAATGAGCAAAAAATCCAGGGTCTCTGTTCAGTCCATGATTTTTTAGTATCTAGCACTGCAATGAATTTAAGTTCTCAGGCTCATCTTTTGATAAAATGCTGCACAGGTTCCTTTGAGGATGAGGACCAATAGATCTAATAGTGTGATTGCTTTGTGAAAAGTGTTCACCCACCAGTGATAAAGTGTTTTGCTTTTATCATTTTCCAGAGTGATTTCATTCAACAGTGTAGTGATTATCTGGTTTCACCCACATCATTATTGGGGCATTTAGTGCACTGGATGAGGTCACCACATGTTTTGATAAGTGTGTGTAGTATCAGTGGATTTTGAAAGGTGTGCTGTGGGAAGTGTTGATCATTGTAGCAGCAGCGATCTACCTATAGGCTTTGAGTCTATGGTTTTGCCAGGTCTGCGTGCTGCTTTGAGTTGGTGAGTCTTGATCTGGGGGCAGCTTGCTTCTGATGATGAATTTGGAGAGGTTCAGGGTTATATGAAGGCCAGAAGAGGGGGTCCAGGAAAGATTCTTTTCCAGGATGGGGTCACCAACAAGTAGAGGATGTAGATGTTCAATGGTACGCCATATGGATGCAAGTGTGGAGTTGCAGTGACAACTTGGGGTGTCCAGTCAGAAGGCATTTATTTCCTGTATTGAAACAGGTTCTCGCAGGGTATTTGGGTGGCCCTTTCCACAATGAGATCTGCTTCTCTGGTGGAGTGCCCTTGTATGAAGATGCTTTTAATTGTGTTGAAGAGTATACCCTGGACTTTCTTCTTGGAGCATAGTTTGTTGTATTTGAGCATCTGGCTATAGACAACAGATTTCTTGATGTGCCTAGGGTGATTGCTGGACCTTTAAAGGCACGCGGCATCAGTGGATTTTGTATATGGTTGTCTGCAGGGTTACAGTGTTTAGGTTGATTGTAGTGTTTAGGAGATTGAAGCTGGCTTGGAAATGTTCCAGAGAGAATTTAATGGAAGGGTGAGAGTTGTGATGGAAATCTCTTAGGAGGCTTAAACAGCCTGTCCATGAATGAAAACATTATCAATGTACATCATCAGTTATGTGGCTTATTTTTCCAAGGCATCTTCTTCAAGATGGTCCATGAAGAGGCTGGAATATTGGGGAGCCATCCTAGTAAAGATATGCTAACCACTTGTGCTAAATAATCTGTTCTACTTTACCATTTGCTGTGACACTGGGAGGTCCTTTCCCAGACCTGAACAAGAGCTCCATACAGCTTGAAAGCATGTCTCTCTCACCAGTAAAAGTTGATCCAATAAAATACATTACCTCATTCACCTTCTCTGTCTTAGAAGTGCAACTGTCACTCAGAAAAATAAAGAGATTATGATTTTGGTGAAATTTACTTTGACTTCTATCTAGTATAGAGCTTTGCCAAAAGAAAACGGTGATGAAAGATTGCATTAGTGTAGGAAAGAACACAGCTAGATCATGTCTGAGGAGTTATTTCTCTTTGTCAACACTGATTTGTTGGTAGTGAGGAGAAGAAAGCAGAGACACATAAAAATCAATATAATTTCCAACTGTGAATGATTATTATTGTCCATTATAGGGGCCAAAGTAAAATTCTCTGGGGTCCCAGCTGATTTCAGGCTGTCATCTGAAATTTGATCAGATGATGATGATGATATTATCAGGGTTACTACAACTTATATTTTTAAGTAAAACACACGTTTTTTATGTGGCAGAGTCAGACATGCTAAAGAAATGCTATAGAACACAATTCTTAAGGCCAAAATTTCAGCTTTGGTCTTTGATTTTACTTGGCATCTGATTACTCAATTTACTGTGCCCACAAAAATTATGATTTTTGCACACATTTCTGCATACAAAAACTGAGCAGTTGGATGGCCTAGCTTCATGGTTTGTATGTGCCAAGTGCATTTTAGTCAGGTACGTGTACACACACACACACACACACACACGATTGTGAAAAACTGAGTAGGAGGGTATAAGTGGGTGTGTGCACAATTAGGTCAGCTTGCACTTAGCTGAACATTTGACCTTCTATAGCCCAAATAACAGTAATAAAATTTACAATGAATTCTGCACTTTTATTATGCATGCACGCACTCACACGCAAAAAAAGGTCTGAGGTGTTTAACAAATTGAACAAAATACCCCAGATTATACTTCGTTACAAAATGGTATTTGAGCATTCAATAGTTAGGCCAAATAAGGGTATCAAAGTATTTGCAACACCTCCTTACTAAGCACAGGAATTTTCACACTGTTTTATTCATGAAGAATAATTTAGTTGGAACTTATGGGTCTCCAAATGCCAATATGGAGACATGAGTATCAATTTGCATGTGAAAATACTAATCTGCAACAGACATGACACTATTCATTGAATGATTTGTCACACTAACTAATGAGCAGTAAATTATTATCTATTTTAAGTAATCTCATGTCATCTTGAACTGACATGCCAAGGCTTTAAAATAATGAGCCATGGGCGAGAATGATCAATATCATTCTATATACATTCATTTATCAATTAGGATGCATCTCTCAGTGCTGCAAGTGAGGCACAGGGCAAACTTGTCCTTCTCTTATTCATGTGAGCAGTCCTGTTGGCAGAGCATGAATTAAGAACACTGCCTCCAGCACACTACTCATGAGTAAGGCAACCATGATTTAGCTCAAAACCTTTACACATGTAAACAACTGATATTGGATTAAAGCAACAGTCACAACTGTTGAAATGGTAGTTTGAGAACACAATCAACAGGCCTCCTGCCCATCACCTTCACCGGCAACCAAATGCCTCATGATCCCAAAGGAATCAGCAAGCCTTTCTTACTCATGCCGCTGCAAACTGTCAACACCTTCCTGAATAAATATGTTGGTTCAATTTTGTCATTTATTCAACTTGTCGTTAGGTACTTGCACCCTCCATATGTTAGATATCATTTCTATAGTTATAGCAATATAAAGGTTATGCAGAATTATTGAGACACCTTCCCCTCTCATCCAGCATAAGATCTTAAATTCTTCCTCTTTCAAGCAATCGTACTTCTAGAATTGTTTAGGCAAAAAACAAAACGCATCTTCATTTTTAAAATAAAAAGTAACTTCAAAAAGATGATGTGTGTTTTCTGTTCATTGATACTGCTTCAGTCTCTGACTGGGTGGTAACAGCTCTGCCAATCTGAATAAGGCAATATGGAAGGATCCTGCTGAGGAAACTGTAGCAACACTACAGCCATGACAGGGAAAGGCAAAATGTGATTGCTGGTGCATAAGGATGATGTGGTGGTGGGGGGAACATGGAGTGAGAATGGTAAAAGCAAAAAATCTCTGGCATTACACTTCCTTCAGAGACTACCTCATCTCCTAGTTAAAGTCCCAGGACTTAGTAGTAACTCCACTGAGGTCAGATCCTGTATTCGAGCTCCCAAGCTAGGATGAAGTCACTGCTCTTGTAAACACCTGGAAAGGTGAGGTTGTTCTTCCAGTAGGATACACTTCTTAATGGTTACCACTAATGATTTTCCTCCCCACAAAAAAGGTTATTGGCTTGGGGCAAAGTAGACACTCTTAGTACAAGGATGAAGATAAGTGTCTAGGACTCTTCTTGGGGTGAAGCCACCACTAATGGTGGAAATTACAACTACTGTTTTAATCCTCTTACTGTTCTCTGGGAGGAGATGCTGGTCAGAATCACATCATCTTTTGCATTTTTTAATACCAAGTGTCTAGAACTCTCTGTCCTCAGGGGACAGGCCACTATGAGTGAGAAGAGGAAGGGAAAATGGTAATGTGAAGAGACAAGAGGAAGAAAAAAGCCAGGAAAAACATAAAATGTCCCTCTCT
The DNA here is from genome assembly GCA_007922195.1 of Podocnemis expansa. NCBI lineage: Eukaryota > Metazoa > Chordata > Testudines > Podocnemididae > Podocnemis > Podocnemis expansa. Next base: position 11,571,560 of record ML681973.1, read on the forward strand.
CCTAATTCTCTCCTCTCCATGATCACTCACTAGAAAGAAAAATAAGGTCAGTTCAAATGGTCATTTCAAGAATGCTATTGGGTGTGCCTTCAAGAGCGAACTGATGGAGGGTAGCAAGTTTGGAAAGGCCATCTTGAACTTGCTAGTTCATAACACAGTGTGTATCCTATCAACTTACTTAAGCTCCCTTACTACGGTGTCTTTATGAGGCTGCGCCATTAGGAAATTTCCTCTGGTCAATGAAGCATTAATCTTTGCTGGGGTGGGAGGAAGTTATTGTGTTGAACAAGGAGTACTTCCTTGATCAACTGAGTGTGTCCCCACTGGCCACTTAATCAATCCTGCTTTATTGTGCGGTGGAGACCAATGCAGCAGATTCAGTCTAGAGATACCATGAGACTCAACTCTGAAAGCCACACAAACTATGTGAGAGGTCTTTCTTTGATTTTGTCTATACAGAACTAGAAAGGGTTTGCATTATAATTTAAACCAGATCCCTGAATAAAGCTAGCTGTGTTTGCAAAAGACCATTTCTGTGAGAATAACTCTTTAATTTCATCTAGGGCTTTTGTCTGGATAGCTATAGAAATGAGGGGTGTGATTTTTTTCCCCACACTGCTAAATGAGCCAGCTATGCCAGCAAAACTCTTAAGTGCAGACCAGTCTTTGCACTTTTGACCAAGAATGCCAAAACAGGTAGGTGCCAGAACATTTATTTTATTATAACTCACCTTTATCATTCATCTGCTCTGTATCAAGTAGATATTATTGACAGATGAATGTCAATTTGCTAAGGTGTCCTGTGTTTATCCACACCAAAAGCCTGAGGTTTTATTTTTGGGGGTGATATTTATGCCCAGTTTTTGTGGTATTCTGCAGCAGCATGTTATATAATAAAAACCCACAGGCTTTTTGACTACCCTCATGTTGGGGCAGCAGTAAAGTATATTGTATATTTTATATCAATTTACTACAAAACAATTAGAGGTTGAAAGGCAATCCAACAACCTAAGACTGCACCTGGGCATTTTACTCTTTCTTGTGAGCAATGCAGTTAAAGCCAAAGGAACTAATTATGTATTTAAAAAACATACATAAGTGTTTGCAGGCTCAGGGTCCAATTAAAGAGTGGAAAATAAAACTGTTCATGTTTGGGTGCTCCCTTGTACTCAATAGCTTCAAAAACAATGAGCAGCAGCATGTTACATAATAATAAACCCAGATGCCTTTTGATACCATCCACTGGCTATTTGGAACCATACAGCAGAGGTGGAGAAATTGAAGACAGAACCTATTTATTCAATTAATTTTTGGCTTGACTTCACCTCAAGTGAGCTATGAAGAAAACCTACTTGCACACAGGAGAATGGCATGAGTGAACACTTGAGCTACACAACATACTAATAACCATATTAGAATGTAATTGGTGGAATAACCAACTTTGTTTTATTATGTCTTTGTCAGATTTGTACAAAATAGAAAGAAAAGTTCTCTGTAAAGCCAAAACAACCTTCTTGCAACCCTAACACATTTGATTTTAGAATCAATAATATGTTTACAGTGGACAGAAACTGCAATGGGAAAGCTGAAATACAATTCATGTAAGGTACATGTCAGCAACATTTGTTTGTATATTTATCATTCTCACTCTTAATCTTCCAGTTACCAAGTTGAGGAGACTGTGTGCTAAACACTCAACATTATTCATGTAGGAGCCCTAGAATGCTGTTGGATTCACTTTTTTAGCATTAGTAATGTTTTGTACATTGTAACTTACACAAATCTTTATTACTGGACAATAACAATGTGCAACATAGGAAACTCTGGCACTAGAACAAATGATATCTCTCCAAATGATGTGTATTTGAAATATTCAGTATGAAGGTGATTAAAAATTTTCCATGTAACTTTTCTAATGCCAGTCCCACCCTTCCTCCCCCCCCCAAACAAAACAAATAAGCTCCACATCTTTGCCCACATTATTCCTACCACTTCTGTGTCTGGTTGGTGTAAATGAAGACCAGCAACTACAAATGAGGGGGAAGATGGCAGCCTTTCACATGATCCAGTTTGTTAACTGAGAACTAACAACAAATGTCATCAACATGGTGACTAAAAGTTGATCAACAATCTCCCAGTCGTCAGTCAACAACTCAAGCCTCATTTATTGAATGAGCAAGATAGATAGTTGGTGATTTTGGCTAATTCCATGCCATTGGACCATGTGATCTTTTCTCTGCCTAACAGAGAAGATCTTAAAGATGGATACTATTTCTTTCAATGACCAAATTAATAACAGGTTAAGGGGAAATCTCTGTATGTAAGATTAGAAATCTTCTATGTAAATAATATTAAAATCTAAGATACATATGTACATATGATAGTAAGCATGCCCTATATGAACTTGGAAATTTATTTGCTTAATAGGGTCTTGTCCCTATATTACTCTTTCAGCAACTGCTGAAAGACAAAAATACAGAAGAAATCATTTTTAAAACACTCTATGAGTCCAGGTCCTTCCTTCTTTGTCAGGAGAAAACTACCATTCTATCAATATTTTTAGATGGGCATAAGAAACGTGTGCCAAATATTAACACATTTCATTCATACCAGGGGTCTGATGTACTGTTTCTCTTTTCGAACGGTCAAAACCACAGTATAAAGATAGCAAAAGATCAAAAAGCCTTCTAAAAACTTGAAAGGGGATTAATGGTTAAAATGATTGAAAAATATAGTTGTAAATCGATGTCAATCTAAACTTCAGATGCCATTTCATCTCAAGTATATACTGAGGAGACATTCCTAATGAGTTGTTAAAACTGTATGTTTTAGCAAAGCAATTGGTGACAGTGAAAATTACAGAAGCTAGAAATGTGTTCTCTTATCTGCAAATTGATTATTACACCCAATAGGTGGCATCCTATTTATCAAAAAAACAAGCCAACTATAATTACAAGAGATTTGATGCAAAGTGCATACAAAATATTTATATAGAATAAAACCCAACCAGTGCTAGGCAGCATTATGTTCTTTATAAAAATATAAATATTCAGTTTATTCTATGACTAAAAGAGAACAAAAATAATTCTCAATACACAGTAAAACTGAATTCCATCCTTCAGTGTAACGCCTTGTCTGATCTGCCCAAATGGCAAATACCAAACATCAAAATTACTATAACTACAGTATAAACATTCATCTCTTCTTTTTCTAGTGTATTGTAAGAGGCATGATGAAGTATCCTCCAGCACATTAGTGAGTACATAATTCATTATCGGTTCATTTTACAGTTTCGCTAGCAAACTAAGTTCAGAAACACAAGTGTTTCATAGTGAGTATTTATTGCAGATCACACCCATCTACCCATTTTAATCCAACAGAAACAATTTAAACAAAACTAGAACGAGTCCTATCTAGCTCCCATTGAAGTCAAATGAACACTTGGTTCACTGTCAGCAGGATCAGTCCCTTTAGAACTCCATTGACAAATACGGAAGCAATGACATAAGTAACTTTGATCACAAGAACTCTCATTAACATCAGAATGAACTCCTATGAGTAAAGTTTTTTACATGCATAAGAGTTTGCAAGATGACCTGCATTTTTAAGAAGTGAACGAGGGCTGTGTGGCGGTAGAGGTGTTAATATCTCTTTTTCAGCACAGTACCTGCAATATCTGAGAGGATTAATTAGTTTTCTAAAAATGCGAGTGAGCGCTGTTTGTTGCTCTCCCCACTGTCATGGAAATGATTTACTTACCACGTTCGTTCTCTGATGCATGCTATAACATCAGAAGTGATTTGCAGTGCACTGTGAGAAGCTACCAGATTCTTCAAGAAAGTAGCAAGAACTGACAGCTATTTGAAATACATGGGAGTGTCAAAAGTGCCTTAGAGCAGTGATTCTCAACCTTTTGCATGCCACAGCATGCTTAGCAGCATGATGCAACTGTACAGGATGCCTCAGCCCACCCGCCCCAGGCCAATTTCAGCCATTTTCCTGGCTCCCTGTAACACACTTAACAATCTATGGTGACACAGTAATGTGTCCCGACAGACTGATTGAGAACTGCTGCCGTAGAGAACTTCCTCAGCTTTAGTCAAAGGTGGGATACCATATTTAGTCCTTTCAGACAATGTTTTGACCTTTACTCTTTTAGGATTTAGTAGTTCTTCCCTCAATCACTTCTCAACAATTCTGCACATTGCGCTAATTACTAAGAAGAATACAGAAATAATTTCCAAAGGGGATGAAGAACCCTAAAATACTATATTGTGAAACATTTGATGAAGATTTCTAAGTCCTGTTTTGTACAGAATTAGTTTATTTATATGATAGACCAATGGGAGAGAAATGCTGACACAACTGGGTGAGAGACATCAAACTTTTGCCATGGAGAACGGGGTCAATAGTTAGTCACAGATTGGACTGAACCCCATGACATTTTATGAATAAAATAGTCATAGATAATGATTTTATTGTTCGCCTGACTTTAGTACTACCCTCATGTTGGGGTAGCAGTAAAGTATATTGTATATTTCATATCAATTTACTATAAAACAACTAGAGGTTGAAAGGCAATCCAACTAACTAAGACTGCAGATGTGCATTTTACTCTTTCTTGCAAGCAATGCTATTAAAGCCAAAGGAACTACTTATGTATTTAAAAACGTACGTAAGTGTTTGCAGGCTCAGGGTCCAATTAAAGAGTGGAAAATAAAACTGTTCATGTTTGGGTGCTCCCTTGTATTCTATAGTTTCAAAAACAATGAGAGACCTGTGGCAATATAAAGACTAACAAATTTCCTTGGGCATCAGCTTTTGTGGGCTCCAACTCACTGCAAGCCTATGAAAGCTTATGCTGAAAGAAATTTGTTAATCTTTAAGGTGCCACAGGACTCCCGTTGTTTTTGCTGTACACAGACCAACATGGCTACCCCTCTGGAAATTGTCTTCAGGATTTTTTGGAATCATGTGTGTTAGACCACTTGCTAACGTAAAATATTATTAACTTTGTGAATTTAACAATACTTTTAAAAAAAATATTTATCTTGGCACAATTCTATCACACAAAAATAAATGGTTACTGAAGTGAGATGCACAAACCTGGCTTCACTGAATATTAAAGATCTGCTGGAGATGCAAAACTCAGTCCCTGATCTCGGCTACCCCAATGTTCAGGAGGGTGTAGTCTGGGACCCAGATCCATCCCATTAGAGAAAGAGAAAGGGAAAGGAGAAAGAGAGATCTTGATCCTACTCCTATGGCGGCTCCACTTTGTTCTCACTTTGCTTCCTGAGAGCTTTAGGTAGTGCTGAGATCTTCACAAGTCTAGGAATCCTAAATGGATTTTAGGACCAACTCCCAAATCCATTGCCATGTTGTCACTAGCAATGCAGCTGTCTCTCCCACCACTTTGGTGAATAACATTTCTAGTTTGTATGGAAGTCGCATCCCATCTGTGGATGATGACATAGATTCTCACTTTTCTCCACGTGCTGCTTTGGCCAGAAACAACTAGCAAAAAAAGCCAGGTTTTTATCACCTTCCATTTGGCACCTCAGACTTTCACGCTCCTAAAGTTCTGCAGTGCTGTGAAATGTTGGAAGCCAATATACATGTGCTTATGACCTGCTTGAATGATTGACATCAGTAATAAAAGCATTTATCTATCTGCAGGAATAGGGTTTTTCATCAGTCTGTTCTTACAGACAGCTGGAAGAATGCTCCATCTCCTCAGCAACAAGGAAGGGGAAACTGGGTGGGATGAACAAACAGGAATTCAGAGTATACATCACCTCAAAGACAGAAAAATTCAGAAAGCTCAGCCAGTTGTAAAATGGCCACTTTAAGGCTGCATCTCTTTGGTCCTGTCAAACACAAAGACCCATAATAGCTAAATCACTGTATTAACAATGCCGACCATTTACTCATGTCTAATTTATTTGCATCTTGCCTGGGAAATAGCATCCAATATTTAACATTGCAGTACTCCCAAAATGTGATTGCACATCAATAATTAAAACAAACAAGCAAACAAAACTAGCTTCTCCCAGAATCTTATTGGAGGCCCAAAGCTAATTAGTCAAAGACATTTTAAAATACAGCATGAATTATAAAATGCACAGAGCCTTTCACCTCTAACTTAACTTTGCTTTCACATCTGTGTGCATGGTCGATCAAAATATTTTGTGTGTTAGTTCTGGTTGAGCATCAACCTATTAAAGATTCTTCTTCTTACATGGAGTCAGATTTATTATTTCACCCTTCATGAAAACAGATGCATTCTCACACAAATAAGACAAAAACCTCTTCTTTGGGTGTAATTATAGCTCTGTAACTACACAGGCTTCAACAATGCTGCACAGAAGGCAGAAATTAGCTCTATCAATAAATAATAGAAATACTGCAGAAATAAAGCTATTGAGCCCCAAGAAATTAAATGAAGGTTGGAGCATAGTTCAAAATCCAGGTAAATACACCCAACTTTTCCCCACTCCCCACGCTCTCTCTCAGTCTCAGCTTTCTGTAATTTTTCTCTCTCTCCTTCACATCCAATCATTCATGGGAGTAGGGGGCCCTTCACTCTCAATTTGTTCAAAACAGAATAAAATACATTAGGTTCTATATTCTGAAATTCCAAAGTAGAGTGACTCAGACTGGAATTTTAATTAATTTTGCTCCATACCCTCCTTCCCACTTCTCAACAAAGTGACATTTTCAAGGTCTACTAGGAAGGCTGGAAGCGGGGACATCACTGGCGCCAGGCTCATGGGGCTTGAGCCCCAAGTCCCAGCACCTGAGCCCCAGGTTGGTTGCTGGACCACCCATGGCGGAGGGGTGCTTACTGGGCTCGGGCCCCGAGTCATGGTGCACCAAGCCCCAAGTTTTTCCCCAGGCCAGCAATGCTCCTGCTGGAAAGGTAAACAGGCAAGCAATTTTTATCAGAGTCTCACTACCGCTGACCGTGGGATCACTGATGTTGTTCTAATAAGAAGTTAGTGACTCTTCCACTAAACTCTGTGTCCAGAGTTTATAAATTTCCATTAAAATTAAAAGTTATGTGTTTTACTCTATTGCTTTCCGCTAGTTGAGGGGCCTAGTGCTGGCTTGTGGGGTCACCAGGAAAGACTGCCAACCTATTATTTAGTCTAAGCTTCCAAAAAACATAATGAAAAGCACCAGTCTTCTCTTATGTTATGAGAAGGAAGTTCAGGGGGAGAAATATGGAAGATAATGTTTGAAGGAGTAGACTGTGGACTTCACTGTAGCAAGAGTGCATATTTTATTTTTTTATGAGATGGTGTCATCTGCCACTCACCATGGCAGCTGCTAATTATATGACATGCAGCAATTTAAACAATAATGAACACAAGGAGGAGATCATTTTACTTAAAAAATTCACATCTGGGTTAAACCTGGTTCTCATGACTGGCCCCATCCAGTAAATCCAAGCAAATTTGATTAATGCATTATTTTTGCATTGAACATGTGCTGCACTCTGTGAGAAATAATACACCCGCAATAAATGTTACATACTCAGTATCTTGGCAGAGAAACAGCTGGGCCTGTCAGTTCTATTTCAATATTGAAAGCATGTAGCAACTGCACCCCTCAAAGGTGAGAAGAGAGAATGAGCCGTATGACACATGAGCGGGGAAGGCAAAGCAGTGGAACCCACCTAACAAGTATTCCTAGTCTCACAGTATTGCTCTTCCCTCCTCCCACATCAAACCAAGACAGAGAATAAGAGTTGACACACAGAGACGCCCCACTCTGTAGCCAGCAGAAAGAGAAGGGAAAGAAGAGAAGATGAGAAAGGGAGAAGAAGAGAGGATGCTCTTCCTCTCCAAGAGGTAAAAACCAAGTGAACTTTCTATTTAGCAGCTGGAGGGGAATAAGGATATGTGTGTTTGGTGAAGAATGGGGGAAGGGAGGAAGGGGAAGCAGAATCACCTTCCTAGCAGTGAGGTGGGTGAAGACACCTTGCAATGAAGAGCAGAGAAGCAAAGAGGACACTACTGGCACACCTGGTTAAATCAATAAACGCCTTCTTGGAAAGGACTTCCATGAGGAAGTAAGAATACCTCATACTGGGTCAGACCAATAGATAATTTAGTTCAGTATTCTGCCTGCTGACAGAAGCCAGTGCCAGATGTTTCAAATGGAAATAAAGACCAGTGCAATTCTGAGTGATCCATCCCATCATCCAATTCCTGCCTATGGCAGTTGGAGTTTTAGATACACCTGGAGGAATCATGGGGTTGCACCCCTGAGCATCTTTGAAAATGGCCACTGATGGACTTACTCCTCTGTGAAATTACATAGCTCTCTTCTGAGCCCACTCATACTTTTGGCCTTCACAAGATCTCGTGGGAACAAGCTCCACAGGTTGATTGTATGAAGAAGTCCTTTCTTTTTTGTGTTTTAAACCAGCTGCCTATTAATTTAGTTGGGTGATCTCTGGTTATTGTTATGTGAAAGAATAAATAACAACACTTCCCTATTTACTATCCCCATACTTTTCATGGCTGTATAGACCTCTATCGTATTCCTTCGTGGTCTTCTCTTGCCTGTGTTGAATAGCCTGTTATTTTAACATCTCCTCATGTGGAAGCTGTTCCATATCACAAGTCATTTTTGTTATCCTTCTCTGTACCTTCTCCATTTTTAATATATCTTTTTTGAGGTAGGACAAATAGAAACAATATTCAAAGAGAATATTCTAGGTGTGGGTGTAGTGTGTATTTGTGAAGTGTCATTATAATATTTTTATGTCTTATTATCTACTTCTTTCCTATTAGTTCCCCAAAATGTTCATAATTTGACTTACAAGACTGTCATTTTCTGTGTGTCTGTGGAGTGCCGACCATGTAGAAACCTTAACTTGGCCAACCTCTACTGCAATATAGATACATATCAAATAATAATAACAAAATAATAATAAGAATAATTGACTGGGCATATCTGGCTCACAGTGAAAAGATTTGTAAAATTGCAGGCACCTAGAAGTCATAAAGAGTAAAATTATTGCTGAGTGGTACATTAAAAATATCTCCTGGTATCTACTAGGTTGTCTATTCTCAGGTGAGGCTTTCAGATCCTTTAAGATGTTCAAATGTTTGTTCATCTGGCAATAATTTGATTAAAGTTTCTGGAGAAAATCATTTCCCAGCCTTAGACCCTGGACTCATATGGACTAATCCTATTTATTTATTTACTTACTTATTGATTGTGGGACAGATATTTCCTGGGGAAGATTTATATATGGAATTTCCACTGTAAGGAAATTCTGGGTTGTTCTCTATGATCCCACAGTCCTCATACATTTAATATAGGGGTCACAACCAGGCATCAGTTCATTTTGTCAGTAAACAACAGAAACATTTCTTACCTCCAGAACATTTCTTACCTCCAGAATGAGGTGGTGGTCTGCAAAGCAGCACAACTCCTTGACCTTCCCTAACAGACACTGTACTTCTCATTTTAGTTTTAATGTTTTCAGGATCTGTTTTTGAAAGAAAGCAAAAGTGGGTATCAGTGCAGAGACAATTACCTAAATACATTCACAGAGGGCCCAAGCTGTAACTTACTAGTCAAATTAGCTTCATTGATTTCAGTGGACCACTCAAGTGTAAGTAACTGGTACACATGAAGAAGGGTAAGAGAATCAGGATCAAATCAGAAACTATATTTGATGAGATATAACTAAACAGATGTTAAAACTGAATCTGATCTCATTTATGCTGGGCTTAAACCAGCGTAACTACTACATCAACTCCAGTGGAGTTACCATATAACTTAGTTTAGAATCAGGTCTCTAAATTTGTCACCTTTTGGTAACCAGAGCAGACCCTGAAATGAAACATTTGATATTTGAAAATAACAGTAAGGATCTGATCTGAACTTCCTCTGCTCACGAGTAAATTCATGCTTAATAACCAATAGTCATTTAGAAATTAGAGTGGGGGGGGCTTTATACTGATGAATTTACTCAGGCAAAATTTGCTTTGTAGCTCATGATAGTTTGCTTACATAGGGAAACCACCTCTCGGCACCTTGTATAATCATTTAAATGTCTGGCAAAGTGGGTGTAAAATGCTGTTAACTTTGCTAACTCCATCAAATCCATTGGAGTTGACAGAGTTATGCTTCCAAGTAATTGCAAAACTCCAATTCAGTAACATTTCATACACACTTTACTATGGCGTAAATGATGACACAAGTGCCCAATGTGGATTCAGGGCTCATTATACACTGATTCCATAGCCAGCCATAAATAGAAGCTGACAATTTGTGACTCTTTCTCACAAAAGGAAATTGCCCTCTCTAATAAATTTTAAGTTATCTTAAGGCTAATATTTCAGACACAAACTTGCAGAGACATCAACACTGGATTCTGAAAACACAGCTCACAGAATAGCAGTTTTCTTCCACTTGAAACTGAGATCTGCGCTCAAGATACTCGTTTGAGTGTTATTTACAGTAATGAAGAACTGAAGTGCACCACTACATATTAATAGGCCAAATAGAAGTCAGTTCAGTGAGCCTAAGTGGAATCAGTTAGGAGGAGGGAAAAAAAAAACCAAGTTTTTGTTTACAACTTTGAAAAGGGGACAGACGCAAAAGTTAGAAGTACAGCTGTTCAATGATGCACCCAAAGGCTTTTTTAAAATTTTTACAGCCAAGCATACTAAAAAATAATGGGCTGATCAACAAAAACTGTTTTCCAATGTAGTTTATGTGTAACATTAAAAGGCAACAACAGATGTTCACCCAACCAGACCACTCAACTATAGTAATTAAGCATTTCAGTCCTCTTTTTTTCCCTAAAAAAAGCTGTTGCTTAATGTAGTAGTAATAATGTACTTCTCCACTTTTGATACTATTTTTTTAAAAAAAGAATTCAAGCATTAAAAGTAAAACCAAAAAAAGAGAAATTACCTATGAGTTCATAAGAACTATTAATGTATGCAGCTGACCATGTCTCTCCTTTCATATCAGCGTGGCATTGTATTCTCACTTTGGCAGTCAGTCACTTCATGGTCAGATTGGAGTCACCCATATCGACCATGCATTGACTCTCCGATGCTTTGGGAACCCAACACATACGGAAACATATTTTTTCAGCTCCCCTCAGTAGGAAGACCTTGTCATTAAGATACATGAGATCAGCGTAGGGACTGAGCCCTAGTCTACACTCACCGTCCTTTTTGGTGGCAGTCAACGCAAAATACACAAAGTACATGAAATACCTTGTGTACCTCCTGTTGCCTTACTGACTTCCACCTTCCTCCCTGTACATGCTGAACTATGGTGACTGGAAATGCCAGCCAGTCAACTTAGCACTACTCCAGTTAGAGGTCTGGATTTACAGCATTGAGCTGTAACTCAACTGAGTGCATTTTGACAGACCGCTAAATTGAACTCAGAAGAGCACACTGCCACCGTCAGTAGAGACATACGCTGAGTTTCATTCCCAGCTTTCCGCAGAGATAGAAAGAGAGAGAGAGAATGTGGATGACTCACTGAGGCCCAAATTTTCAGCAGCATCCAGTAATTTTGGGTATTCCAGCTATGTTCATTCAAGCCCTGATTTTCAGAGCTCATGAGCAGCTATAACTTTATTTACTTCAAAGGAAGCTTCCCAAGCACTTTGATCTCAAATCTGCCATATTTCTGTCTGCCTGTCCCTTTCCTTCCCTCCCCTAATGTGGCTGCATAACTTATTAGCCATCCTTAACATACTTGCACCTTTAGTCCTTACTCAAGATGGAATGAGAGTTAATAATACTGATATATAGTGGATGAAACGTTGTTATGGGTTGAGTTAAAGCCTTGTTCAAGCTGATGTGTGAATGAGCCTTTCATATAAGATAGTCCTTAAGAAACATTTAAGGGACCACATCTAAAAAAGGCCAAATATGGTCTACCCGGAAACTAGCCCACTGTAGCAGAGCATTCAGACGGGTATTGTTCTTATCAGGAGTGGGTAAGATCTGAGGCCTTGTTCTTTAGCTAAGCTAAGGCCTGGTTTTTTGGATAACCAGTAACAGCCATATTAGGAAAGACAGCATCCATAAGCTAAAAAGCACATCACATCTTCATATCCTCATCTACGTTAAATCAAACAAAGTAATATTGGGCTGTTAAGAAGGCATTACTGTCCTAATGGTACATAGTACCACAGAAAAAGAAATATCTTAAGGTGTTTAAAGGAAACATTGACAGCACTCTGTCTAGCAAAGAAAAACTTATCAACAGGTATGACTATGAAATCCACATGTCTTTACTGTTTAGTCTTTTTAGTCCTCATAGATCTATTCTTTATTTGTATGACGTCTTTGTGGTTCTTTAACTGTTTCTGTCTGTTGCATACCTACATGTGGAATATTTAAATCAATTAAGATGGTTAAGTATGATTGGTTAGAAAATTATTTTGCAATATGTTAAGACTGGTCAACAAGTTATATCATTAAATTTTAGTAAAAGGATTGGTTAAGGTATAGCTAGGCAGGACTCAAGTTTTGTGATAGAACTGGGGTCCAAGAAATCTCAGTTAGAGAAAAGAAGAAAAGGAAAGATCTAAAAGAAGAAGAATTTACCCCAAGAGGCAGCCTAAACTCAGAGCTCATCAAATCTTCTGTATGACCAAGATGTTCAGGAACCAGAACCCAGATGAGACTGCTCTTGCCTGGCCAACAGAGGAAGTCTGCCCGTATGGCAAGCATAATATTGTATGCTTAGTATATGTAGTGTGTTCAGTGACTGTTTATAAATAGAGGTTAAGAGTATTACTGTGTAAGGCTCTTTCACTCGTAAAAGGCCTGCAAGCCATCAGAAAAATGTACCTAGACCCCTATGAATTGGGAAAGGATATGGGTACTTCAATTAACCAGGTGAGTTACACTCCAGCTGTAAGGACTGGGTACGGAAGGCTCTGAGTACTACAAACTGGGTAAAGGTGCTTTTCTCCTGGAGTCTGGTGAACAAGTCAGGAAAAAGGTGGGGTGGCCTAATGTGTTCTAGAGAAGAACACAAAAAACTGCGAATACACAGAAAACAGACACAAGCGGACAGGTAAAGAGACGAGCAGCTGGTGTTTGCTCCTGGATGACAGTTGGAGAGAGGTTTTCAGGTCAGGGGTGCAGGCTGAAAAAATGTTCATTGTGCTGTGATCAAAAGAAGGAGTTTCCTGCTGTTTGATTTCTTCTATATTCAGAGACATAGGACTCTGTACATTCTTTGTAGAGAAACTAAACTACAACAAAGAAATACCTATCAACAATTCTTACTCTCAATTTAAACATCCACAAGGACCCAGACTTTGACTAGTTGTTTGGGTCAAAAAGGGGCAACACTACTTTTAATATCACAGTTTCTTGAGTTCTGGAAATATCTCCAGTGAGTTTGGGGTGGACAGTATTCTGCAAAAGGACATCCATAGCAACTGACCACTGAGGAGTTTCCACAAGTAGGTGAGCAACCTACTCCACTGGTTGCACTCCCATCTTCTGGACTTTCTTTTTTTGCCCTGTCTTACTGTTGTTTGAATCAATCCATGCTTCACAGCAGAAAAGACTCTAATTTTTTTTATAGATGTTAAAATAATTAGGCAATTTTAATACAGATACATATTTAAGATAATAGAATTCGACCATTTTAGTGCCACAAGAAATATACATGAGTTGCATTTAGGATCCATTTCTGACCTATTAAGCTACCACAAATCATTTAAATAATGCATTTTTATTTTACTTTTACACAGACATCAATATATATTATTGCCTTTAATTGAATATATATGACAAATACATATCTTTTAGCTCTAAAATGACAACATTAAATGCTATTTTACACCTTAGGCAACTCATTCCCATCAAAGGGGGATTGTGCAGATGCAACGCAAAACAGAATATGGTCCATAAATAACCAGGAATATAACATACAACTATCAAGACAGACAGGTTTTCATTATTCAGGAGGAATCCAACTGGGGCTCATCATAGTTCTGCAACCTGCTCTGTTGCAATTTCATGTTTTAGAAGGTATTTATCACTGATTGCAGAAGAAGTGTGTGGAGACAATGGAATGGTTCTTAAATAAAGTAAAAAGTAAGACCCATACATTCTAACAGAAAAAGCTAATTTTTTATTCAATGCCAAGAAACTAAGAATCTCAGATTTAAAGGCCAAACGCTAGTTAATCACCCAGCTGTAGAACTGGCATCCATTAATTCTGTTACAAATCTTTAGATTTTCCTTTTGTTCTTTTTTCTCATGTCAATTTGCAGTCAGGTAACAATTAAAAACTACCACCTGGAAATAAATTCTAAAATGAGTATTTCTATAATGTCTGCAGTGTTGCTGTAGCCATGATGGTCCATAAAAAGATACTACCCTCATCCACCTTATCTCTGCGTTATTGTAATCCACTTTTTAAAGCCCATTCTCTGACCTTGGGAAACAATCTCTCTCATTATGAGACAGTCTGGTCACAGTTGCACTAGAATCAGTCGAGATATAGCCAAGATCAAAACCTAGCCCTGTTCTATCGAATAGCAGGATAAGTTTCTGCAGCAGGCATTATAATAATCATAACCCCAATGAGATATTATATGATTTATAAAATAAAATAAAATAAAATAAAATAAAATAAAATGCAATTAATTAGTTCTGATCTCTCTCCAACATTACAGGTACTATAACATCCATAAAACAATCAACTTCTTTTGAAATCAGAAAAGATGGGGGTGGAGAGGAATACCTTTCTTTATTTTTGACATTTAGTAATTGCAACAGTCTGAAATTTTTAAGCTTTGTGTAACTTCCTAGAAACATAATTTGTTTTCTGAGAAAGATGATATTAATGGAAGACGCGAAATATTGTACATTTTGGATAGATGCATTATTGTATATCAAGGACAGTTAGTAATGCCCTTTTAATGCAGATATTGTTTATAAATCGGGGGTTAGATGAGGAGAATGTTGTGGATTATTCTGTTCTTATATTAAGTTGTCAACTGCATGCTCAGAAATATGGTGGGGGTTTCTTTTAATAGGGGCTTTGTCAGTGCTGGGAATATAAATTCTCAGAAAAGAAAAAAATCTTGGATTTTAAAAAAATAATCTGAAATGTGATATAGAGCTTGGGGGGGAGGTGATATAAAGCTTCAGGGGGGAAAAGGTGATACAGAAGTTGAGGTAAAGCCCTGTAGATATTTAGTTTAGATTTAAATTGAAATACATAGGGCCAGAACCCAGACCAAAATACAAAGGGCTCTATCAGAGGCTAACCATTCATTTGATGTTTCCTCTGAGCCAATCAGCTATCTACTGATGTCACATCCTCTTTGTATCCTGTACTGCATTGCTCATCTGTTCCATTACCCTTAGAAGGAAAGGAGAACAATGTGGGTAGAAAGTGAATTCAGCCAGGAAGCTACTAGCTAAAGTAAAATAATCCACACGCTACAATCTCAAACCCGCTGTTTTACAGATATTTTAGACTTCATTAGTAACTTTACTTCAGACCAGGAATCACTGTTTTGGTACTCCTGTGCCCATCATTGCAGTCAAGAAGTGAGAGACCTGTGGCCACAGAGGAGATCAGAGTTGTCAGGGTTAAAAAATGTCCTTGATGAGCAGTAGGCAGAAATCTGTCTGCCACAGAGCCAGCTAATCCAATTCCTTCTCAGCACATCATGGAATCAGTAAATACACCCCCTAGTCCAGCACCCTTTTGATGGCAACCTTTTTGACCGCCTCTGCAGATAAGAAGTTTGCTAAACAATCCTCCCCATGAAAATTACGTTAAAGTAATGAAGTCGATCATTCAGAAGTAAGGAAATGCCAGAACCAAGGCTGGTTGTGCAACCTTAATTTGGCCCATTTCTAACCTCGGCCCCTGCTGCCCATTCTTGTTTCTCTCCATGCCCCACCTGTGGTTTCTCATTCCCAGTCTGTCTCCTGCTGTGGACAGCCTCAGGCCAAGACTTCCCCTTATCCCAGCTCCCAGTTGCAGTACGAGCTTTCTCTCACGCTTATCTAGCCAGTAGCAGTCTTCTTCACCCCGGTCTATTCCCCTCCACCACCACACCGCCTCTGCATTCCAGTCAGGCCTCTTTCTCTCCTCCATGCAGCCTGACATCAGGAATGGAAGAAGCTGAGAACACACACAGAACCAGTTTTCCACATCTAAAGTCCTTTGCCCCATGCCACAGTAGCTCCTGACTGCTGGTAGTAACAGTATCATGGGAAATCCTGTTAAATCCTAGTACTCCTCAGATGGAGCCTGCTCTCTGCAAACAGAATCTCTGGAAAATATAGCTGTCAAACTCTAACAAATCTCTACTGAGCATGTGAATGCTGAAAAGTTTTTCAGCTGCTTGCAACTTGGCCAAATTTGGGCATTTATTTTTCACAAGATCAACAGACTGCACAATCTTGACACAATGCTTAACTCCATGCTAAATGTTAAGGCCATGTTCCAAAAACGGCAGTCCTAGAAGCTTTTCAACAAACAGACAAGAGTTTCCAACATGGCGGAAAAAATCTCATTCTCTGTAACTGCTGAACCAGTGCTTTTCCTGAAATCTTCCCTAAAAATTCCACCTGAGACAACACCCAGCAGAGGAAATTGCAGCCCAGTTATAAGCTTCTGAAAACAGGGTCTTAATACTGTTAAAGTGTCAGGCACTCTTAATTACAAGTTCTCCCTATAACACTTTAGATGGTCTGGCCCCAGCTGTTAATCACCATTTAGTGATAAATTTCTCAGTAGTAATTGAATTAATTGACCTTGGGCTCAAATGGCTAATGGGGTATAAAGGGAAGGAAAAAAAAACCAACTACCTCTGCAAATGTGCCATTCAGCAACAACTATAGGTACTTAGTGTGAATGAACTGTACCCGAGCTAGGCAACACGGTGCTTGCCAACTACTTCAGTTCCCAATGCCAAATGACAGACTGATAAGAGCAGGTAAGGGTTTGCTGAAAGGAAGAATAAAAAAGTTTTTCTTCTGCAGAATTCTGAACCCAGACTTTTTCTAAGCTCAGATTCAAAATGGTTTTTCAGCTTGGATGGTACAACTGTTATTAAACAATAACAAGTGTACATTTTGTAAATATCACTTTTGAAATGGAATACAAAGCATAATATAATATTTCGGATGGAATATAATAATTAATATACATATAAATTAAACCTGTGCTTGGACAAGTGTCTTTAACCTGGTCTGTACATTATAGTAGAAAAACAGAGACCATTTTAATGTTGCAAAAAGCCCAGAAATTCTAATTTTTCAGTTATTTTATGAATTTTCATTCACAGATTAAAATTTGCCAGACTCAGTCTCTGCCTAAAGATTACATTTTTGGCTCTTTTATTTTATTTCAGTAAAAAGTGCTTCAGCCAATTTTGAGTAGGAGGTGAGTAAAATGCTTGGTTGAAAAAGAGTCCTTGAACTGGATAATTTGCAAATAAAAAGAGCAATTTTATTGCCTTTTTATTGCCTGCAAAATTGAAAAAAAGTTTAAAATAAACAACCAATGTAAGAGAAAACAGAAAGAGATATACACTTTTCAGGCTTCTGAAACAGCACTTTCCCTTCCTTTTCCATGGTAATACATACTCTTTTCATTTGGTTTAGCACCCAATATATAAACTTATATCAGTTAGAATACACACACCATTGCAATAAAATGGTGTGAGAAAATGGAATTCAGCTTTTAAAAGAGTCTCTTACTCTGCATGAAAAGGAAAGCATAATCAATCAAACGTGCTCCTGCAAAATAAAGCATAAACAGCAAGCATGAGATCACATATTCCACTGGCTTCCCTCTTTTCATTTAGTAAAATAGTTGTTTAAGTCCTAAGTATGCTGCTGAGAAATTGTTGCAAGACATCAAGTTGAGCTAAGAGGAACATAACCATCATTTTCATTGCCTTTACTTAGGGAATAACTGTTTTTCTGCTTTGGAAAGCAGAGCACTAAAAAGTTCATGTGATATCTTAGATCATTAAATGATAATGATTTGTGAATATTGGGGGGAGGGAAGAAATTAAAATATCCCCCAAGGAAAAAAAAATCCTGCCTATATTTCCTTATTCTTCTCCTTCTCTGATATCTGCTCTGCAGATGAGGGTGGAAAACTTTTAATCTGCAAAAAACATGCCTGCTAGTTCCCTAAAGCTACCTATTGAAACGTTCTGGTTTTCACAAGCTTCTACTTACAAGATGGAGATCAAACAGATGACATATCGTAACACCTACTATTCTCTTTGTTCAGAAAAGCCAAATGATACCGTACATGGGAAATCCTGAGACATGTGCTCTTTAATTAACAAGTGGCTTCAAAAATTTGGTTCAGGTTAGCTTTCTGACTGGCTAAAAATAAAGCAATATCATCCTGCTATCAAGGCAGAAAAATGTATACCAATGATTACCCATAAATATATATTTATATGTAAATTCCATTCCATTACAGTGACAGGACCTGGTATACATTGCTGGCGGATTTAGACAGCAGTAGCTTATATAACTCCTCAGAGCACACAGGGTACGTCTACACTGTATGTTTAAGTCAACTTAAGGGTCCTTAAGTCAACTTAAACAAAGCTCTGTCTACATCACAGGGCAATAAAGTCGACTTTAGCATTGGGTAAGTCGAGTTTATTACTTCTGCTTATAAAGTTGACTTTACAGTTAAGCTGACTTTATTAAGTCGACTTAAGGCAATGTGGCATTACTAAGTCGACTTAACAAAGTCAACTTAGTGCAGCGGGGCCACTAAGTCGACTTTATAAAGTCGAATTAAGCCAGGGCACCCATTTAAAGTTGACTTTATAAAGTCGACTTAATGTAGTGTAGCCTTACTAAGTCAACTTAATAAGGACTACTTAAAGTTGACTTTGCTTTTATAGTGTAGACATACCCACAGAGTATCACGCATTACTCCCATCAACTTCATAACTTCTGTTCTATGTGTTGTCTTCACTGTGTCGTGCCCATGGAAAATGCATTCCCATTAACACAGCACATCACCTGAGGTGGGGGATTTACTAGACAGACTTCAAGGCTGATTCAGCATGTGTTTACTGCTCAGTCAACCCAGATAAGTCAATCTGACTGCCATCATTGTAGATATAGCCTTGGAGCTGCTACACAGTACATTTCTATGCAACTATTGTCTTGTTCAGATGATTGAAGTGACAGTACCCTCTACCACCACGAGGGGCATACATATTTAAACACACAACATGCACAGCTATTGCAGCAACTAAAACTAGCTAAGGCTGGGATTTTCAAAGTTAAGAATCCAAATCCTATTGAATTCCTTTAAAAAAATCATCACATATGTCCTTTACCGATGTTGAAAACTAGGTAAAACAAATGTTGCCATGTTTACAAAGATTAAAAAAGGGTTTGAAAATAAGTGTAGTGATGCTTTGTAAAATCTTAAAAATTGTTCTCTGAGGCATGTTATTTTTCCTTCTAAACGCTGTCCTCCAAATCAAAACCCTGTAATAACAGATACAAATATTTTTATCTGCCTGGTGACCTTGGCAATATGCCTGCACTTTAGCTGCATTTTATTGAATTTCTAGTCCAGACACCATGAACAAACCCTTTATTCTTCTTCTTAACTAGATGTACTACATGGAAAATTTGAGTGTGGTTTTATCTTCAATAAGTGCCCATTAATGATATATAATTATATGGCTTTAAGTTGGCATGCATTATTCTCAGAAGCATTCCGTATTGTATGAAAAAGATTATTTTTAAGTATGATTTTGAAAACTTTAAGGCTGGGATTGTTTCAGGACTCTACAGGAATTAGACACCAAATCTCACTAACCTTTAATGTTGGGGGCAGCTTACTCTACCAGTAGTCTTGCCAATTGCAATATGACTACTTGGGGAGTAAAGTATTACTCAGCATAAGTAGGGGCAGCAGACTCTGGTACACCATCTCATACTGTTCACACATGTGCAAGTTCATACTTTTCTGAGTGTGAAATTCACCCATGTACAAATGACCAGCACAAGGTTTATGTAGTGCATAAGACTTGAACAATTATATGATGTGTAAGGGTAGATTTTAGGGTCCATCAAAGTCAAGTGTCCACTTCTCTTTGAGTAACTCGTACTAGATACCTCAGGGAAGATTGGAAGAAACCATATAGAAGGCAGTTATAGAATAGCCTGCCCAGAGGGAATGTTTATTCTTAAATCCCAATCAGCTCTTCCTAAACCCAATGAAGGTAGCTCATTCCCTGTAGCATAATTTCACTTAGAGTGACAAACCAGATTTGAAGGCAATATGAAAAAATGAATTAGTTGCTTTCAACGTAGACAAATTTGCATACCATTTTCAGAAATGTCCACCAGGATTCCATGAGTTATGTTAAAAAATGTGCAAAGATATTTCAGCATATTTACTGCACATCTTAAAGTTCTTCCTGAATGGGCTACCTGAAGCCAGGTTGTAGGAAATGCTCAAAACCACCATAGGTGCACTTCCAGTCAACAAAATAGCTGTACACATTATTTTCAGTCTGAGGATGAATCAGAAAGACAAGCATCAATTTCTGTTGTAATGACGTCAATCAATGCATGGTAATCATTTTCTCTATTTTAGTTTATTCGAACCTAGTCTTCAGAGTCTGTGGGCATTACAAGTTCCAAATGGGCAGCCATGTTAGTCTAGTTCAGAAAAACAAGCAAGAAGTCCTGTGGCACTTATGGGGTATGTCTACGCTGTAGGCTCTGTTAAGTCGATTTAACAAGGTCAACTTTAAGTCGACTTAAAGTTGACCTTGTTAAGTCGACATACAGAGTCCACATTGAAAACTCTTGTCAACTGCCTGTATCCACACTGGCAGGTGCTAAGTTGACTTTCCTTGGTGGCCTGGTACTCTTGGAGGGAGCCCATAGGCCAATTAGGTTGACTTAAGGGCTTTCCTTGTTCACATTAGCTTAAGTCAACTTAATAAAGTCGACTTAAGCACTAAGTCAAACTTAAGAGGTGGTGTCATTAAGCTGACTTAAGGAAGCGCTTAAATCTACTTAATAAAAGTCCAGTGTGGCTGCATGAGTCTGTAGGTTGATTTAACGCTCCTTAACTCAACCTAAGGCTCCAGTGTAGATGTACCCTTAAAGACTAACAACTTTATTTACCTCATGAGCTTTTGTGAGAGAAAAATCCCACCTCATCAGACATCTGATGAAGTGAGATTTTCTCTCAAGAAAGTTCATGCGATAAATAAATGTTAGTCTTTAAAAGTGCCACAGGACTCTGCTTGTGGGCATTATGCCACTGCTGTCAATAGAGTACTTTATGCAAGTGCAAGAACCACAATGGAGGGAGTCTTCTGCAGGGACTGAATACTGGACCACTGAGTAAAACACAGACTTCTATTATTACTTGAACTTAAGGACAAGGTCCATTTGCTTATAGGCAGTAGCACATTCACAAGCCTCTATATGACTGCAGTTCCACCTAGATAGCCTGGTTTCGGGTTCACCACTGTCTCTGCTTCTCTTTACTCAGGTTGGATCTCTCAGTCTGCCTTTCTAGTTTGGTTTCTGCTTTAAGCTGTCATGTGACTTGGCTCATTTTCTCTCCATCCTGTGAGGTGATCTAAGTTTTTTATAGAGGCGGTTCTAGACCTATCTCCTATTAAAGAACCAGTCACTCTGTGACAGTTATCAAGTCACTATGATGGGGTCAGAGGAGCCCTTTAGTGTTAGCAAGGATTAGACCAGCAGATAAACCTGAATCTTTTGTGGTGACCAATAAAGAATCAGTATCTCCAAACAGGAATCAAAATCATTTCTAATTTTCATACAAGACACTGTGTTTCTGGTATCAATCTATTATGGTGGTAACAGATGCCAACTACGTTATCAAATATGGACTCTGATATATCTAAACAAGGTATTACTACGTTTGGTATCCATGTTCCTAGATGGGCCTACAGATATATTTGTGTTTATGGCCTTTTTAATTAATTGCACATGAAAGTAATCAAACTTTTTCTTATAAAAAAAAATAAAAGCCTCAAATTTGTTAGCCTTTAAGCAGAGGTTAAAGTATAATTTGAGGGGCCTCGGAACGCTCCCGCACCAGTGGCCCCCCCCACATAAGTGGGCCCCCCCAGACCCCAGCTCCTGCCATGTCAGCACCCCACCCCCTGCTCCCAATAGCCCCACAGCATGAGCCAAGCCGCCTCCACACTCACCGGTGGTGGCACAGCTGGGGGGCGGGCCGGTAGGCCCCTGGACAGGGCGGTGGTGCAGCTGGGGCAGAGGCAGCAGGCCCCACATTGGGGTGGGGTGTGGAAGGGGAGAGGCTTGGACTGGGGCTTGAGCCCTGCACAGGAATACCCCTGGCCCCTGCCCCTAGCCCTGCCCCTGCCTGCTGGAATGCAGCAGAAGGGGCCCAGTGTTCGGGCCCCTAAAAATCGAATGTGGAACCAGAACGCTGCATTCTGGCACCTGTTAGTCTTAAATGGTGAGACCCAGAATGCAGCGTTCTGGCTCCACATTCGATTTTTCGGGCCCCAGAATGCTCAGCCCCTAAAAATAGTGGGCCCTGGAATGGCATTCTGGGGCATTCCACCTTACTTTAAACCCTGCCTTTAAGTGCTACAGGACTCCTTGTGTGTTTCTTTTACTGAACTAGCCTCACTAGCTACCCTTTGGGATCAAAAGAAATTAGTTCATCAATTAAATATTCTCTCCCTTTCTATACTGGGCAAACAGCAAGGTAAGACACTGAGAGGTTTTTTTTTTTCTTTTTTCTTTTTTTCTTTCTGTAGTCCTCTATAGTCCTTCCTCTACACAGCTCTCATTTTAAGAAGAGTTTAAATCTGAAGTAATGATACTATTTCAGGGCCTTCCAGAGAGTCTCAATTCCACAAGGGTGCCAGGGGCTGCACAAACAGAATCTAAAGTAGCACTGGGGAACAAGACAATCTAAGAAATATGTAGTATAGTATAGTATATAACTTGACAAATTTTAAAATAAGAATGTTCAGCTTTAATACTTGGGTAACTAAAATGAAAAAGTGATCCTTAAGCTAAAACCTTCAGTGGGTTATTATGAGGGCTAATCATTTGGTTTGTTATAAACTAGCTAACATTCTTGACAAAATAATACAATGTTTAAATAGGGGACTGAAAATTAAGCTAAAAAACATACAGAAAGAGCAACATTTCAGTTTCTCTGTGATTACAAAACTCAGGAAAAACAATACACACAATTAAAAGTCTATTATCTTGACAGCCATGGGTTGCTATCCAATGATCAACACTGTGTTTCTGCAACCTTAGTCATAATTAGCAATATTTACAATGTTTAATAGCAGTGACACGGTTAACGGACCAAATACATTTTTCACAGTGTCACTTTCCACTTGCAATAATGAACATCTTTGTGAACATCTACTCTGGAGTGACATGGATATTTTAAAGACTGAAATATTTAAGTATTGAAGTCATCTCTAACCACTAAGGTATCAAAACAGGCAGTAAGATGACTTTGACATAACACTGGACCCTGTAAATCTTCTATGCTTGTTTGTAATACATCACTCTAACATTAACAAACAGTGACATCAGAGAGCCATCAAAATAGAGTTACCAACAATTTTTTATTACAGGGGATGACCCTTATTTTTGCCATCTCTGTATAAGATGAGTGTAGCTGAAGTGCTGAAAAAAGCAGCAAGAAATTACACTGGTGAATGTAGGGGAATAGTGCTTCTTAATTATTATTTATAAAACCAGTGACTGCTTTCCTAACAACCCTACCCTCTCTGGATAAAAAATAATATTATCTAGAGGGGATAGGGGTAATAAGAAAAAAGTCCCTTATTTTTATAAACAATATTGGCAACCATAGGTCTAAGACCTGACAAAACTTTTAACATACTTTCTTAGATGTACATTTTCATACGATTTTAGCATCGAGATAACTATAACAGCCAACTTTTACCTATCTATGCTAAGCTGAGACTTTTTCCAATGTTAGATCACTATTAAACATAGCTCTCCTGCAGCTGCTGCTATAGAAAGTCTTAGTAACTTTAATGTTGAGCGGGTGTATTTGGGGATGTGCACACATTCATTTAGTTTGGTCAAATTCATGAAGATGTTTTGTATTTTATTAGCTGCTCAAAGCAACCGTGGAACCTCTATTAAGCTGAGGATTGCTTCTGGTGGGAGAATAGTGTGGTGTAGACCCTACTGCTTCTGTTTTTGTATAGACTCTCTTTGGGTATGTCTACACTGGAGCTTTAAGTTGACTTAACCTTCCATAAATCAACCTAAGGAACTCCATGTTCAAATTGGGCTTGTATTAAGTTGACTTACGCACTTGCTTAAGTCAACTTATTAACACCTGCTCCTAAGGTTGACTCAAATCTTAAGCCAATCTATATATTGGCAGGAGCCCGGACCACCCCAGCTCTGCCCCAGGGCCCAATCTGACCCCTGGGCCCGTTCCGGCTCCTACCACTGCTGGCAAGCAGCTCAGAGCCTGATCCGGCCCCAAGCCACTTACTGCAAGCGGGAGGCAGCTTGGAGCTGGATCAGGCTCCCCAGGGCAGAGCTGGGGATGGGCCTGGGCCCAGGTCCAGTAATGCTCCTCGAGTATGTCTACATTGCCTCCAGTGCAGACATACCCTTAAGTTGACTTAACAAGGTTGACTTTAAGTTGACTTTTAGTCAACCCTGTTAAGTTGACTTAAAGAGCACCCCCCCCCATGTAGACATAGCCTTCCTGTAAAGTGGGAATATCTAAAGCAGGGAAAGGAGTGAAATAGAGACAGTTCTGCTCATCACGAGCAATCCCTTTGACTGCATTAGTCCTGTAAACTCAGGTGGACTCTTCTTAGCTCAAAGACGCAGTCTTTGAAGTCAGGAGGGACCACCATGACTGTCTAGTTTGACCTCCTGCACACTGGAGGCCACAGAACCTCATCCACACACTCCTGCAATAGACTCCAACCCTCTCTCTGGACTACTGAAGTCCACTCTCACCATAATTAATGTGGCTGTTTTTTACTTTAAAATGTTGCTCACGCTCCACCACACTGCCGTATTCATTACCACACTTTGTGCAGGATAAGAATAACTCTAACCGTCTATCCAGTGGAACCACATTCATAGCTAACAAAATGAAGTAATATTGCCATAGACAAAAAGAGAAGAAACAGTTTTTGTGAATTGTTTCTGTTGCATGCAGACCAGTTTCTATTATGTTTCACAAATGACTCATGCAGGGATTAACAGATGGTGTGAACTGGGAGCTGTGAACAATAACAAATAATAATAGCAATAAATTCTTGTTTATAAAGCTCTTTCACCTTCCGGCTCCATTATGCCACTTGGGTTGCAACAAAAGCAAAAAATTTGATCATAATAATTAACCGAGAATAATTAAAGTATCACAAAACAAAATATAATTAGATATAAACACAAACAACAGTAAAAGCACAAATTGGCATGAAGTCACCCAAGATGTGGAGGGCCAGGATGCCAACACACTAGGGAAGTGAATTAAAATGTTCTAGTAACAAGGGAATCAGGGGAACGAGCGGGGAAAAGAGAGGGAGGGAGAGGTGTTTATGAGCTGCACAGAGTGACCAGTTGGAATGGAGAGAGAAAGGTTATAAGGGTCCAGGAGAGGACCTATATGACCCCAGGGGGCTGGACAGTGTATACTGCAGGAATTAAGGGGAGGAAAATCATATTTGAAAAGATACATTTAAAAATAGTCCTACTCAATCCAAAAACTAAGAAGGAGAAATATTTTAAAGGAATGTCAGCCCCAAATCTTTTCTACAAATTAGACTGTACTCAAGACAAATATTGAGGTCATTGTCTTGGGCAAAAAGTTCAAGATACTCTATAATAAGGATTTATAAAGCAACAAGTCCGCTGTAACTGAGTTCCTTAACTTGTTGAACTCTGTCTCCCATCCAACAAACCATGTGAATGGTTCTACAGAAGTTCTACAAAAAGCAACAATATCACTCCAGTAACGGATGTTTAAATGTAGGCACTACCATCAGTAGAACATGGACCTACTCACTTGCATACAGCTAAGCACATGGCTACTTGCTTTGCTAGGTCTAGGGTAGGGGTATCAAACTCACTTGTTATGGTGGGTCAGATTTAACTTAAATAAACTTCAATTGGTCTGCACATCCCACAAATTGAAATACTAGGGCCTACGCTCTCACAGCAATGCAGAGCACAGTCTTGCAAACCCAGCACTCCATGATGATGTCACAAGAGCTGATACTCTTGCAGCATTGCAGAGCACTGTGTATGTGAGACTGTGCTCTGCAACACCGTACTCTCTCTGATCTTGCAAAGTGCAGTCATGGCCCAGAGAGAAGAGGTTTGGGGCCGTAGCCAGTCTGCAGGATGTATGTTTGACACCAGTGATCTGGGGTCTAGGGCTAAGCATCTGAAGGGCTTTATAAGAGATCCTCTTCCCAACAGACAAATTCAAATGGGGTAGCCCTCTTAGTCTTGTTCAGCAAAACAAACATGGTCTGTGGCACTTTAAAAACTAACAACTTTATTTAATGCATGAGTTTTTGTGGGAGACATCCCACTTTGCCAGATGCTTGAAGAGTGCCACTGAACTCCTTGTTTGCTTTCTTCCCAACAGAGAAATTCATCATGTGAAGTTACAAGAATGAGAAACTTTTCAGGTGAACATGAAGGGTGAAATCTCACCTTGCTGAAGTCAATGGCAGTTTTGTCACCAACTTCAGTAAGGCTAGCATTTCAATCCTTAGTTTTTCAAAGACACCCTTCTTTAAAAGAAGGAGCATGCTAATGAAATTATACTCTACAAGAGATTTGATAGTATGATTGCATTGTCATTCACATAGTGAAGTGTCATTTGTACCTTGCTTGGTTTGGTGCACCTAACAAAAAGCACACCTGATTTGACTAGGCCCACATGATTTATAACAACTCTAAGTGACAAAATATCCTCTCAACAAAAGTCCTACAACATCTGTTGCATCACAGCTAACAGATATGCAAAATTGTTTGTTAGCATAGACACCAACAAAGATCTGAGTTCTGTGGCTTTAAAGATTAATAGTTCCAGTCTCAGAGAAACTCATCATAAAGCTGGCTAAGAAAATTGTGTGAAATATACCAATTCAGCTGGTGTTGCTGCAAGGATATGGAATCCACTCAGAATGTTGATTAGCTAGAGCAATCCCATATACAATCACACACAAAGAAAAAAATGCGCTTTCAGATACTGCATTTATGCTATCTTTATAGTTTATATGCCAGCTCTACTGCTGTATACGATGAATGTAACTAAAAAAGGAAACTACGGATGTAGCTATTTGAGTTTAAGATAACTCTGGTAAATAAATGTCCATGTAGTTTCATGTACTTGAAGTGGGAAATCACCGCCAGCTGGCAATATTCTGGGTATTGAGGAGCAGTTCAGGCCCTCATTAAGGAAATGATTCCTACTCAAGAAAGCATGGAAATGAAGCATGTTCGTAAGAGTTATCCTAACTAGAGAATGGACTTGTGCATACACATACATGTGCCCGTGAGTCAGGACTTTTTTGATTAAGTATGCTTCACATAGAATTCGTCAATAAATAGGAGTTGAGAAAATATTGTAGAAATGTATCTGAATATTCACTCAAATGTTAAGTGTATTTTTTTCTGTTGTGCTTAACCACAGATTGTGATTGCTTCTGATCACCAAATCACACAGTCACATTTTACTGGCATGGATGTTAAAGGAAACTAAACTATTAGCCCCTCCATGTCTAATAGGACTAAAAATGTAAGTTGGAACATGACTATTTATGCTGAATTGATAGCACAATTTCCCATTCAGAAAATGGAAACAGCACATCACTTTATCTGACTAAGCATAGATCACTAGCTGAAGCAAACATCCCACAACCAGGGCACTAACTCAATATAGTACCAGGCCCTCCCATAAAAACAGATGCTAAAGTATTACAGACATATCAACACTGCAACAATGATCAATAACCCCCACAACACATCACGGGTCTCACACATGCCAGTCACAACATGGGATGCACTTCATCCAATGCACTAAAAGCCCCAATAGCACCTATGTGGGTGAAACCAGACAAATCATCATGTTCTCAAGTGAACTCACACAGAAAAGTGATACAAGACAAGAAACAGTGCATCATCTGTGGGTGAACACTTTTCACAAAACCCTCTGTCCATATCTGAACTTTAACTCCTTGTCCTCAAAAGAAGCCTGCACAATACCTTCAAAAGACGAGTCTGGGAGCTTAAATTCATAACTTTGCTAGATGCTAAAAATGATGATCTTAATAAAGATTTCAGCTTTATGACTTATTTCAACAATCTGTAACCCAACACCCTACCAGCACTGTTTTTCATTCCTGTGACTACAAAGGTGTTAAAAAGTCACTTCACCTTAAATAGTCTCTTAAAATATATATTAATGACTTATGCTAAACAATCTATTCCGCCTTGTATTTTGCTGTGATATTCAGAGTATCTTTTCCCAGACCTGAAGAAAAGCTCAGTGTAGGTTGAAAGCTTGTCTTGTTCACCAGCAGAAGCTGGTCCAAAAAACCACGTTGCCTTACCCATCTTGTCAATGAGAATTAAGTATTTCCATTCACAAAGCAAATGGAATATTTGCAATAAATCCACAGAGCTTAAAATATTTAAAATTGATCATTTATTTTTTAATTGAGGAAATTGTCTTCTTAGAGATATCCAGATCTGGCTTAACTGGGCTGGGGGCCTGGGTGTGGCCCTCACCATGGCCTCCCCTCCCCAGTATGGAGGCCTGGAAGGCTGAATTGAGAGCCAGCTGGTTCCCCCCCCTCCACCCGGTCCAAAGTTGGCGATGGTCTGCCCTGCCCCTGGGGGCAGACGAGCCAGTCCAGGGGTGGTGTGGGAGTGTAAAGCATGGTCTCTGGCTCCAGGGGTCTGTCGCCTCCTCCCCGCCCCAGTGCCAGCAAGGCAAGAGCTCTGGCACTCTTGGTGCTCCAGTCCTGCCAGTGCTGAGCAGGGCAAGGGGAAGCCAGATAGGAGTTTTAGGGGGCTGGAGCCTGGGGTCCTCGGCTTGAGCCCCCTGCAATAGTCCATCTCTGGAGATATCCTGTAATCTTAGAAGATGGATTTGTCAGATAATTCATTGAAATTATTCAACCCACATCAATCATAGCAAACGTAAGACAGCCAAAGAGAGAGAATATTTTTTGAAGTAAAATAATCCATACAGCTGGTATACCATGCACAGGAGTCAACAAAACATGAATTTCATATTATGAAGAGTCTAAGTATTTCATAGTGAATTTCAAAGTAGATGAGAGCTTTTAATTGTCTGTCTAGGCTTGATTTGGGTGTGACACATTTCTGCCCAAAGAACCATGCTCATCTGGTTTGTAAGGAGTCTGAGACCTTTGTTTTGCTAATTACCTGCTGCAGGACAATTTTCAATATGACAAGTGAGTTTTACATTTGGGAAATGAACTCCCACTGAACCCCTGAAAACAGCATATTGTGCAGAAATATATGGCATAGAAATAAAAGTAATCACTGCTACATTGTTAAAATGTAACAACATTTCTCAAATGGAAAATTAATTTTCTTCAGAGTCCCAAAATAGAAAGAATAAGAAGCTCTAGTATAAATGCAGCAATATTCAAGTTGACTACAAAGATGCCTGAAAAGCATAAAACATGTAGTTTGAAGAATCACAGCAATCAGTTATGACTGTAAATCTCTTAGGTTACCTTCTAGGATTAGATTTCATTAACAGGCTCAGAAGGACAGGACAGATAAGAAAAATCATCTATTTCTATCAAGGAAGTATAGCACAATACCCAAATTGCAACTTAACAGAAATGCAGGAGCACATCAAAGTGAACCAGAATATATTGTGTTCATTTACCTTCTGGTAGTGTAAATTGGCTAAACCACCTGGGCTATACAGTAATTTTCTCTTGCCAAAGCTTTAAGAAAAGTGGTGTTGAGAGGGTTTTGAACAGAAATACGTTTATTGCTATGGAGTTAATTGGAAGATAACCTACAAGTGTTGTCAATCTATGGAAATGGCTGGGAAGAACAAGTGATTTTTTTATACAAACATGTAACACTGTTTACTTACATGTTTTTACAAGTTTAAAAAAAGAGAAATTAGAAAAGTCATGTTTCAAAACATAAAATAATGAACAATCTAGTTTGATAACTAAGGAAATTAACTATTCTATTTTAAGAGGAGGGTTTGAATAGTGTGCACTTATAAAATATGGACAAAATATTGTACAGCTGTTCATTAAATCAGTACTGTCTAGCCCGTGCTCTGAATGAGGCATGGGTCTTGTGGAAAAAACAGTATGAGATTATGTAACTAAAGACTGTATTGTAATGTAAAAGCTTAAGGGCCTAATGAAGATTGCTCAGGCTACTATTGCCTGATATTTTACAATGCAAATCTGCAAGCAAAGTTGTGAAAAATTCTCACTTGGGGCAAGGTAAAGGATTGAAAGGTACAAATTCTGAAATGAGAGAAGTGACAACTGTCCATAAATAAAATTAATCTATAATGCTAAAATATACAAGTCTGATAAATGGTATCTTATAAAAAATAAAACAAAGGCCTAAAACGTTGCTTTGTAGAGGTGACAGCTGATTAGCAAGAACAACACCTTATTTGTACCAATCATACTCTGTTGCTACTAAAAAGGCAGTTCACTGTTTCATCCGAGAGACCTTTCCCTTGTCCTCTGCTGCTGACTGCAGCAAATCGGTTTTAAAAGTCTGAATTTTCAATCTATGAGGTTAAATTACTTTGTCCCTCATGCAGGCGTATGTTCCTCCTGGGATGGGAAACCCCATGTTACCACTTTTCCCTAACACTGGCTGTATCTCCTGGCTGGCCATTTAAGCAAACTAGGTGAACAGTGAGCCTTGCACATTGGAAATCCTTTTAACAAACACAGCAAGTCTTATTCACACCCACAGTAACTGTTCCACTAACCCCAGGCAATATATGATTTCATTTACAACCAACTTTTTTTGTGTTTGCTCCTCTCTCATGAGCAGAAATGCAGCAGGCAACAGGAATCATTTTGCTTAGAGTGCACACATGCCACATGAGTAAGCAAACCGTAGTTTATGTGACTTGGACTCATTGACCTTCTATCTGGCTGCTCAAATTCTCAGGAGAGGTTCCAGGGTGCCCTTCACAGGTACATTTAACTATGATCTAAAACTGATGCCATGTTGCTTACCTATAACAGAGTTTTCCTTGTGTCGTCTGTAGCTGCTACATACAACTGCATAGTCTTTTCCGTCCACACACACAAGCAAACGAGAAAGGGCCTGAAACATGAAACCGCACAACCTTGCCAAAAAACAGGTTCCACTGAAGTCAATGTTAAAACTCTCACTGACTTACATGGGAATGGGTTTTCACATCCTTTGCTGTACACCAAACCTTCACTCATCCAGGGATGGAAATAATCAAAAGGCCTCCTGGTCTCTGTAATGTAATTTCCAAACACTTAGGCTGGCCAAAAAACCCCACTCCATGCTAGTAAGTGTTGTTCTAGCCCAGATACAATCCAGTTACTTTTAAAAATCAAACAATGTAATACTTATGTGGATAACAAATCTCATTCGAAATACAAAAGGCATGAATCAATCTGTTGCTCTGCACCTAGAAAGATTCACAAGGCTAGGCCCTATAATCCATACAAGACCACCAACATTTTTCTCTTCTCTAAACTCTTTTGTCTTTTCCAAAATCAACTTCTTTAAAACATAAAACACACTTCATGAGTGAACTTCGGGACTTTGTTCTCACCCACAACCATTTCAGATTTGAAGATAATTTATATCTTCAACTCAGCAGCACTGCTATGGGTTACCTGCATGGCCACATAACATGCCAACATTTTTCTGGCTGACTTAGAACAACGATTCCTCCAGTTTAATTTCCAAGTACCTCTCCTCTGCTTACGCCACATTGATATCTTCATCATCTGGACCCATGGAAAACATCTACACAGGTGCATGAGATGAAAGAGAAAATGAATGGAGAGGATGTGTGTGTGTTAATTAAGGAGTGAATATTTTAGGAATATCTGAATGACCATGTTGTTCTTTCTATCTGCTACTAAAAGGGATAATGAGAAATATTAATTATTTGGTAATGGTATGTAACTGATTAGTTGTGCAAAGCAGCATCAGTAATTGATAAAGGGATGCAGAAAAAGAACACCTGGTAAAATTAGACACTCATAAATCAAAAAGGAGCAGATGATTAGAGCCCTGAAAATCTGTGGGTATCCGCATTATATCCACGATGCAGATACACATGGATCATTTCTTGCAAATGGATGCAGATCCACATGTTAGTATTTGCACAGAACTCTACAGATGAGTACAGCCTTGAAACTCTGCGGATATCTGCATTATATCCAGATCTGCAGATGTGATGTGGATATCTGCAGACCATTTCTTGCAGATGCAGATCCACATATCTGTATCCATGTAGAACAGATGATAAAGATTTAAAGTTCTCTGGAAACAAGTGGGAAAATCTGCAGGTTTGCTAACAATCTTGTGTTAGAATTCAGAGAAAAAAAGATAGGTGAATAGCAACTTCACCACAGAGCTGATTTTTTAAAAGAGAAGCCTCAGGTGTTACTGACTTGTTAGATTAGCTTCATTACTGAGTAAAACATATAATACAAGGAATCAATAAATAAGAAGGTGGAAAAGAACAACATTGTAAAATAAGGAGCATCAGTTCATAAAATGCAATCACACTAGACAGAGGATAGCTGCCTTCTTTTATGCAGGGGGTTAAGATAGATGGCCGAAGTGGCCAATTCTAGCCCATCAGCTAAAAACATTTTTATTCTCTCCAATCTCTCAATTTCTCAACAGCTCTCCCAGGCCCTAACACAGCAGTAATCCTAGCAAGAAACAGTATAAGAAGTTCTGTTTCTGAGAGATGCTTTTCCTGAAATAGTGGGTCAGGAATACATATAAAAAAGAAGCACATAAAAGTCACATGGTTTAGGTGGCCCGTCACACCATGCTTTTCTAAGCATAGGTAAAGCAGGGAGCACTTATACGGTTAGCAATCTTTCTGCAAAGTACTGTTCAAATCAGATATCTGTGCAGGCATGGTGGAGTTATCCATTCTTTAAAACAAACAAGAAGTCTGGTGGCACTTTTAAAGACCAACAAATTTATTTATGACATGAGCTCCCCTTCATCCCCCCTGCTGATACTAACAGATTATTCAGTGCATCTGGGTTTTCTTTCTCTTTTATTCCTCTTGTCGTGACAGAAAATGGAAAAACAAAATGATGGGGTGATCTGAGTACATTAACCTCTTTAGATCAGAAGGGGGTGAGACAAGATCATTAGAGAATTGTATTCTGTCCACTTCTGCAGTAACAGCATTACACTTGAATGAAGGCAAACTTACATGAAGACAAGGTCAAAGAGATGACAGCTGTGATAGGCTTTGGTAAACCTTTAATGTACCATGACGTATCTGATGTGCACTCCCTTCAATGGGTGAATAAATGTGGCTGAACTTGGGCTTGCACATGACCATACAACTATACAGACTAGAAAGCCTTTAGCAGATAACCATTGTAAAATGGAAAGCTTGGGGGGAAAATGTTCAGAAATATACATTTGTTCTTTTTAAATTTTGTTTGGAAACCAACTTTAAAAATAGCACTATTAGGGAGGAATTAACAGACGGACGTGCATATATGAAAATAAAATATCTAAAAACCCACAGGATTTCAAGTCTTTCTACTGGTACCTAAACAGAAATCTCAAGAGACATGCAATATACATTGATTCATCTCCAGCATAAGCCAAATTAGTCTATATAGGGTGTCCTAAACATCAAAACCATAATATCTACAATTTAACTGAAAAAAAAAATACTGGTTCATAAAAAAGAATGAAGATGGCTTAGTATATAGTGCTGAGCCAGGTGAAAACCAACAGGAAAATAAAAAAGTAGGTATTGCATCTCCTGTCATAAGGAATGAGAGTTCAGTTGTTTATTAAATAACGCTTCTGGCAATCGGAGTCCATGTGAGATGTTCTCCTTTCCTTTTTACTACACTTGAAAACCTATTACTATTTGTGCTATGCATTGTTGATAAAACATGATCAATCTGATTTCACAGGCAGTTTTGCAAGTTCTGCCTCATCGGTATTAAAATATCTATGTGGTTAGTAAGTAGTTTTAAAGGTAACAAGTGTCAAGAAAATAAAGCAAAGCATACCAGGAGTAAGGCAGGAGCCCAAAGCAACCTAATATAAGGAATGACAAAGACAAAGTGAAGCCATCAGTGAAAGTCACTTTTAGTCCTTCTTATATTAGGAAGATATTTTGTTTAGGGTTAACCTACTATACACATTAGCTTCTACTAACATCAACAAAGTACTAGCCACCGCTATATTTAAGGACACAAAAGAATTGCCATTGTTTTTACAGACACAACTTCTGGTAATGTTTACCTT
Organism: Podocnemis expansa; assembly: GCA_007922195.1. Lineage (NCBI taxonomy): Eukaryota > Metazoa > Chordata > Testudines > Podocnemididae > Podocnemis > Podocnemis expansa. The sequence goes on from ML681973.1 coordinate 11,606,155, forward strand.
TTTGCAGCAATTTTCCATGTTGGAAAAAAGTACAAAATGAATATTTTTGAAAATTTCAGCAAATCATCATCAACACCTTTTAAATTGCAAGGAAGTGAGTAAGTGTGGCAGAATATGCTATTGCTGCCATTTTCACTTTTAAAATCTGTTGACTTAATGGTTTGTAACAGCACAGCCATGGGACCTTCTCCAAAGCCTACTGAATTCAAAGGACTTGCTATTTCGAATCAGGAGAGGGGCAGCATGGGAGGTGTGGCAACATGGCCCCTGGCAGGGCCTTGTTGCCATCCACTCTATAGAAAAAGGAAGGCACCCTGGGAAGGAGATGGCAAAAGTGCTAAATCGAAATAATGGTTATTTTGAAGTAACAACAAGTCTGAACAGCATTATTTCAAAACAACTGTTTTGAAATAATGGCTATTTCAATTTCAATGTACTATTTCAAAATAAGGTTTGTTATTTTGAAATGATGGGGCTCATCATTTTGAAACAACAAAACATCATCGGACATGACAACTTTTAAATTGAAACCATGGTTGTTGTTTTGATTTAAAAGCATCGTGTGGACCTAGCCAAAGACAAAGAGGCTACTGGTAGTTTTACTTTCGGTGATTGTTGAGCTTTGAGATTGGTACTGAGTGCTGAGGGAGAGGAAGAAGAGCTCAGGGAATCTGTGATTAACTCCTGCTCCTCATAAAGGGAGCCTCTGATTTAGTATTCAGCTCAAGCAGTGCCAACTCTCTAAAGACCTGCGTCCAGAGTGGCTAAGATTTGATTTGGCACTAGCTACCACGCACCAGCCAAGACACCTGCAGGAGTCCAGCGAAGTGGGCTAGGAGAGGACCCTGCTCAACTCAGGTGCACAAACACCCCACGAGTACCCTCCCTCCACTTGTCTATTTTTTCGTTTACAATGAACATCATTCATGGCTCTGCAGGAATCATCTGCTTGCCATCTGTCTGGAAAGATGCCATAGAGGGAGCAGGAGGTTGGGAAAAATTGTGTGTGAAGGCTTTGGTTGATTTATTGGCATTTTACTACTTTTTAACTCACTTTTTCCTTCCCCAAAGCATTTTTCCTGCTCTAAATGAAGTCACCCCCTTTTTTGTACTGTTATTTTGAAGTGTAGTTTCTTTGCTGGAGTTTGCGCTGTTTATTGTTTCTTGCATACTGGGTTATATTCCCCTATAAACATTATTCCTTTTCCTTTAAGAGAAAGCACTCCTTGTGTCTCAGGCACAGTGAGGAAACAGCCTGTCTTGAGTCACCACGCATCATAAAATAGAACTTAGGACTCAACTTATTGAAGGAGACAGGAGAAGCCAGTAGCAAGCATCAGGGAGAAAACCTGACCTACACCTTACTGGAGGGGCTGCACAATAATAGGGGAGGAAGAAACTAATGAAAATAAATGTAAACTATCATTTCTGAATTAATACCAATAAACCATGACAATCTGATTAATAAAGTGAAATTAAGAAATATACTGCCCATCCACACAGAAGTCCATGCTGTGGCTCCTACTGCTTCACTTATTTGGTTTCTGACTTCATTAGTTTAGTGCCAGTTTAGGTAGATCTACACATACTGCAATCACATCCCAAATTTCAATACAGATGTATTCTCTGATATATGATCTGAGGATATTTGGTAAAAATTTTCAGTGACTGCCGCATTCAAATGGAGAACTGTATGTGAAAGGCTCCATGACTAGTTATCCAAGTTAACTAGTTCCCACAATTGTTTCCCTCATTTGTCACTAGTTTAGGGTGCCTTCATGTGCTATTAATCTCTCCACATATTAATCATTTTTAATTGCCCTTTTCTGTACCTTTTTCAATTCCCCTCTCCCCCAACACAGACAGTATTCAAGATGTGAGCATACCATGGATTTATAAAGAAGCAATATGATATTTTTTTGTCTTCTTATCTTTCTCTTTTCTAATGTTTTCCAACATTCTGCTAGCTTTTTGAGTGTTGCTGCACATTTAGTGGATGTTTTCAGAGAACTATCCACAATGACTCCAAGCTCTCTTTCTTCAATCATAACGGCTAGTTTAGACTCCATCATTTTATATGTATAGTTGCAATTATGTTTTCCAATGTGCATTTCTTTGCATATATCAACAGTGAATTCCATCTGCCATTTTGTTGCCCAGTTACCTAGTTTTACGAGATCTCCTTATAATTTTTATCACTCGGCTTTGGATTTAATTATCTTGAATAGTTAGTTAGTAGTTAGTAGTTTTGCATTGTCTGAGTTCCTTCAGAACTCTTGGGTGGATACGATCTGGCCCAAGTGATTAGTAGTTTAATTTTCCAATTTCTTTGAAAATTTTCTTTTTAATGGCACATCAGTCTGACACAGTTCCTCAAATTTATCACATAAAAGAATGGCTCAGGTTTGGGAATCTCTCTCACATCCTCAGTTATGAAGACTGACACACAGAATTTATTTAGTTTCTCTGCAATAGCCTTATCTTCCTTGAGTGGTCCATTAGCATCTCAATCCTGCAGTGGCCCCACTAATTCTTTAGCAGGCTTCCTGCTTCTGATGCACTTAATATTTTTTGCTGCCAGTTTTTGAGTCTTTTGCTAGCTGTCCTTCAAATTCCTTTTTTGGCCTTCCTAATTATATTCTTACAAGTCCTGTGAAAGAGTTCATTCTCCTATCTATTTTTGTCAATAAGATGTAACTTCCACTTTTTAAAGTTTGTGCGTGTGTGTGGCCTCCAGCTGCTTCTTTTACTTCATTGTTTAGCCATGGTGGTACTTTTTTTGTCTCTCTCTCTCTCTCTTTTAAATTTGGAATATAAATATGATTTGGGCCTCTATTATGGTGTCTTTAAAAAGTTTCCATGCAGCTTGCACGGATTCCACTTGTGGCACTATACCTTATAATTTTCATTTAGCAAACTTCATTTTTATGTAGATCCCTTTTCTGAAATTGAATGCTACCATGGAGGGCTGCTTTGGTGCTTTCTCTCCACTCAGTGACTGTGTTTTTATTACTAGAGCTACTCACAGCTAAGTAGAATGAATTCAGGTTGCATTAAGCAGGCCCCATCTGCTGCAAATAATACAGTGCAATGCAATTACTACATCAGTTGTATCTTTCTGCATATGCACTGCTATCTAACTAGACCAAATTGAACACTACATAATTTATATGTCACATTATATAGCAAACTTGAAGAAACATCACTTTTCTTCAGCAACATGTTTTGGAGAATTGGATGATTATCCATGAATGACAAGTTCTCCGCTGCCTGGGGATAGAATTGAGCAGCAGGTCATTCATGTCTGCTTATTTCATTTTAAGATACTGTTGTTATTCAAAGACAGTTGTCAATGTACAATAAGGTTAAATCTAGAGCTCAGTATGAAATGACAAAGTTAAAGGATCGATGCCTCCTTTGCTTAGTGCTTTGAATGCAAGAAAGACCATCTCAAATTCTAAAGAAGAAAACAAAAAACAAACAAAAAATTAGATTAGTTAATCACTTGTGCTGTAATGGTGGTTTTTCACGATGTGTTTCCTATAGGAGTCAATTGTAGGTGCGTCTGTGCCCCAACACTAGAGACCACGCAGTAAGGGGCCCTGAGGAGCATCTACTTTGCCTTCTGGTTCCTCTCTGTCTGCTCTGTGGGGGTCAGACGCCCTTGAGGTGGCAACTGAAAGATGGCATTTCTTCAACTAATGGAAGGCCACGCTAGGAAGAAAATTGATCTGTTGCTTTGGGGCCTGCCAGGAGGCCTAATGCAGCTATTGACCCGAAAAAGGGCCCCAAAGGTTAGAATCAGGGCTGCCCAAAGCATGGAAACTCTACCTTGGAGGGATGGTATTTCCATTGCCTCTCCTGGGATTGGCTACAAAAAAAGCAGTCGAGAGGCATGGAAGGAAGCTAAGTCCTCTTGCTCGCTCTCTGATTCTGCCAATAAAATGGGTGGGGTATTGTAAGAAGTCACTGGTGACACCAGGGTTTGTAGCAGACTCTCTACCAGGGTTTCAGAACTGACCACTGGAGAGCCAGGTGCATCCAACACAAAGATTCATTGCAAGCTGGAAGTCTGGTGGAGAGGAGGAGGATGGTACAAACAAAGGCTGTCAGTGCTGAGAGGCTGATACTAACAGATGGCGAGATGCGGACCTGGTGGCAGAGTCTATCAGTCAATTTCCAAAGGGATAGCCGTGCCTGGCATACCATTATTGGTACCATTGTTGATGATAATCTGTTAGTCTTAAAGTGCCACACAACTCCTTGTTGTTTTTATACCAATGGAGCCTTCTCTGGGGCAGATCTGCCATCTTGTTATGCTCCTGCAATACCAATGCTTCTTTCTCTGCACTCATATGGTCTTTAGGCTGTCAGTTTTCTTTGTCTGTTTGGTACTACCCTGGGTGCCCAGTTAAGATGGCTTAAGTGCATTGAAGTTACTGATCAAGCTGAAGATAGCCTTTAGCTCCATTGCGTCATGCCATGGGGATTCACTTTCCTACAGGCCTTTCTTGAATGGCTTGTAAAATCCACCTGAGATCATCAATCCTGGAAGTGGACGGTTGCAGAAGGGATTCCCATTGGGGCTCTGGAGGTTGAAAGGTTGACTCCATGCATAGAAGTTTGAGCCTCAGTTCTCTATCTTTCAGGGATCAGTTGTTGATGCCATCCATGCTTTTGTGGAATGGAGTCTTCTCTCAGGCAGCAAATGCACTGCAAGTGTCTGTCAGTCATCAGAGTGGATTTTTTGCAACTCAGGCACTTCTTTGAAGCCAGAGGAGCAGGGACTGAAAGGATTTGGAAGATGGAGTCTTTTATGCTCGTTTTTCTTTCTTTTTGAAGGACAGCTCGACAAAATTTCCACGCTGCTAGAGATCCAATTTCAAATGCCTTGCTGGGATGCTCCTTCCCCCAGTGCTGCCAAAAAACTGCTGCCTTCATTTTCGGCAGCAGTACAGGGCTGCTTGCCACAGAAATGCCATCAATTCCACTGAGCACTGTTGCAGGTCCCTGCAGTTCTATTTTTAGGCATGAGGGGGAGCAGAGATAGGCACCATTCTACAAATGCAGGCACCATGAAAACCTGACACCCAGGGTTTGTCGAGCCTTGTTTTAAAAGTATGGTCAAAACAAATGTAAGAGAATAAAGAAAAACATTGCTTCTAAAGAAGTTAAAGCTAGCAAATATAATGAATGGTCCACAAATAGACAGCTATTAGCTCCATCTCTAACCAGGACAATTATAAAGGAACTGAGGAGAGAATCCCTGCATGTGCTGGCTAGCCTCATGGCAGGCAGGAAACACTGCATGTGCAGATAAGATGGATTTCTACCAAAGGCCTCCAATCAGCAGCACAGTGATGAGGACACACCTACAATGGAGCACCTATACAGACACTCCTAGAAGTTTAATTCAGTTTGCTTTGCACAGAAGCCATGAAAATCATTTAAATTAATCAGTTCAAGGTTTCTGGTAACTGGTCACGGAAATGTTGAATCTTTAGCAGTGTTCAGTTTAACAGAAAAAAACTGAGAATTTGCTATTTGTAAGAAGAGATCTTGTTTTCCCCACTGTTTTTCATGGAGTTCTGCTTTAGGCCTTCCCTCCCAAGCCCACATTTTTTGTTCATGAGATCAACCTCATCAAAGCCAATATCCACAGCCTTACGGGATTTCTAAGATACAGGATTTGAACCCTATTAAAAAGTCAAAAAAACCTCAAAATAATATTAAAAACCAGAAATCAAATAAGTTAACAAAAGACCATCTTAGCAAACTGATTTCATTTTTTTCTATTAGTCCAATATTAATCTCTCCCCGCCACTACTCAGTGTTTAAATGCGACGGAATCCTACCCTGTTTAGTTCTTTAGATCATACTCATTACTGTAACATCTGACTGGTGCCTAGTTGGGGTCATTTAAGTACTTCTTGGAAGAGATACTCTAATTTGGGTGCCTGAACTTAAGCACCTAAATGAGAATGCTTTGATTTTCAAATGTTCTCAGTATCTATAGCTCTAATTGACTTCACTGGGTGCCAGTAATGCTGAGTACTTGTGAGAAGTCAAATGACTTATTTGGTTACCTAACTTCTAAGGTTAAATACTTAGAAGTTTGAACTTGAAGAGCTCCATATAAGCTCAAAAGCTTTTCTCTCTCATTCACAGAAGTTGGTCCAATAAAATGCCTCACTCACTTTGTCTGTCTATTGTCCTGGGACTACACCACCACATTTTACAAATTTGAAAGTGTCAGCCACAGTGTCTTCCACTAAAATCGCTGCCTCAGGAAAAATCAGCTCTCAGGATGAAAGTTTCCTCTGCTGGCTGTATTGCAGGTATGAACAGAAACATATTCTCCCCTATATAAACAAATACAGAACTCCCTTTAAAATTGGATTTAGTCACATGCTCTGTTGACAAGAATAAAATATATTTGGGATCTAAAGATGAAATATAAATATTAATAAATCTGTTCACCCTCCACTAGCTGCTGACAAAGTGGGATTTTCTCCCAGGAAAGCTCATGTGATAAATAAATTTGTTAGTCTTTAAGTGTCACGGGACTCCTTGTTTATTTTGCTGCACTAGACTAACACAGCCGCCTCTTTGGAACTATAAATATTAATGTTACAACACAGGCTCTACAGGTCTCAGGCCTGTAAAATATACAGCTTAACCACTCAAGTCCTTAGATATGAGACAGGGTGACACAACTAGTTCACCAAGTAATGATCCTATAACTATAAATTGCATGATTACAGCAAAAGATGTGTTAATTGCTGATGTTTTGGAAAATATGAAACAATGTATCAGTTAATATCCCAAGGTGACCTTGATGTAATGTTGATGAGGAAAAGAAGAAACTAATGAGGCACCCTATAAAAATGGGGGTGACTCTAAATTAATGGGATATGGAAGCATGGATAAGAAAAATGGTGATGCTGCTCTTACACACAAGGGGTCTTAGTGGGTATAAAGATAACTCAAGAGAGAAGGTTCTGCTCACTCAGCCTGTCTACTGGGCAAGGTTGGAAACACACAGGAAGATGCCAGGATGACAACCACAGGCGGTGGTGGTGGTGGGGATGATGATGATGAAGATAACCGGCACTCCAGGGATCCCCCACCAGTTGTTGAGAGAGTTGCCAATCACAGGGATAAATATGTCTCTAGTCGTCTCACTACTACGAATTTCAGCGTTCAGTTCAATGTTCATTTCAGTGCTTGTGGTTGTTTATCTCCATATTGTTTATCTGGATTTGTTAACAAGGGAACTTGGGATACACTGAAGTTCTTTCTTGCATGTTTCTTGAGGAACTCTCATTCTAATGATACTGACACCAGTACACCTGATGCTGTAGACCTCAGTAGGTCAAACCTTCGTTGATCTTGTGGTCTAAGCAATTGATCAACCCATGAAGAAGGTTACAGCTAATATTCATAAAAGAAGGCAGCTTTTTTGTAGGTTCTACAAAAAAATAATAGCTACCAACTTCTTTAACTTTTTCAGCAGCTGAATGGTAAATTTAAGTATAAACAACATTTGTATCTAGACAGGCAAAGCAACATTTCAGAAGACTCAAGACTCACAGGTCAGAAGGGACCAACATGCTTATGGAGTCTGACCTTCTGCACAATGCAGGTTACAGAACCTCATCCACCCACTCCTGCAATAAACCTCCAACCTATGACAGAGTTATTAAAGTCCTCAAATCATGGTTTAAAGACTTTAAGGTACTCCACCAGCAATTGAGGCATGCCATGTTCTACAGAGGAAGGAGAAGGAAACCTCAGAACCTTTGCCTTTCTGCCCTGTGGGAAAATTCTTTAGAAAGTTTAATTATGAACAGACTTACCATGAGCACAGAAAATACTAAAACTATATTGTACATTTTGTGTTTGACAGAGAAACTTGTATTTTAAAAGAACAAAAGCCACTTGTTCTTTTAAAGGTTATTTTCAGATTAACAAATAGGTACTCCTGCACCTTTATTACTAAACTTACTAAGTAATGCAAATAGCCCACAGCTGTCACGAGAATGAACATCTACATTTGCATATTTCATATTTTCTTTAGAAACAAATAGCTAAGTTCTACAATAATTGTTAGAAAGACAAATGAGTAAGGAGGACTGTAAATAGTGATTTTGTAGAAAATAAGTCGGGCTATTTTACTTTATTATATAAACATCCATTCCTCCCTCACTTATAGAGCAGCTATAAAGCACACAGTGCCAAGAGTGGCTAGTGTTGAAGCTGGTCTCATCAGGTGAGCTCAGTCACCAGGCAGCACACAAAAATGTGTGCCTGGAAAATGTGTAAACAGTGCAGTTACCAAAAATAATTATTTATTAAAACATAAATACTGCAGTAACCAGATTGCACCTCTGATTGATTGCACGTAGTGGCCGGTAGAGGTTAGGAAAGAGAGTATGGATAAATTTTCAAAGTGCATTATGACTAGAGACCTAAAAGCATTGACTCTAACAAGTTTACAGATTCACAACTTCCAAAATGTTCTAATAGGCTAATTCTCACTTCAGACATCACTAAGACTAATGAAATGAAAAAGTAAACCTGAGAAACAAAAGGAGATGCATGAAGATCTAACACAATATTTCCATGTTTCAACCTCATATTAATCCCTTAAAAACAGAAAGGGGAACTAAGCTGAAATCTGAACCACACCGCATTTTGAGGGACAGAGTTTTGCAGTCTAAGGTTCTTCTGCTGGGTGATGTTCCAGTTCCTTTATGGCACTCCTGTCCTGGGGAGTGGCACTGGACTGGCATAGGAGCTCTAGAACTGCTCACAGCCTAACAACCCCCATTGGAGGGAAATGCCAGAGACAGGAAGGGATATAGCCAAAGCACTGTGCCAGCAGGCCAAGATGATATTAAAGTTTTGTCAACACAGCTTTTTCCATCAGGTATGTGAGGGGGCAGAAACACCCTTCTGATAGACTTAGCTATGCCATTAAACCCCTTTGCAGATGGCAGCAAGGCTAGCAAACCATATGCTAAGATAGCTCAAGTCATTTGGGAAGATGGTTTGACTATACCTTATGCCAATACAACCTTTGTCTCCATAAAGGCTTTGTAGCGGAGACTAGTTCTCTGGTTATACTTGGGACCTAGCATTCAGAGATTGTTAGAAGCCACCTTTTCCTTCTCTGCTGGTCTGTGCTTCCTGAGAGATGCAGCTTACAAGGGTCCAAATATCTTACTGTTGGCTCTCTCTTCATAATATTTCAAAGCAAAAACTCAAGATCAGATTACCTGCAGGAGTCGGAGCTGGATCCAGAATTTGTGGATCAGGTCTTCTCTACTTCAAAGCACACAAGGGAAACCACAAGTTGGGCAACTTGGAGACTCATAAATCTTTTTGTAACACCCAGAAATGCCTTCCAGGTTCATGCATTTATTCCTTTCAGGATGTCACCATTTAGCATCCTCTGGGATCCTGCTGAAATTATGTACTATTTCATCTATGAATACAGCCTTCTGGGCATGAGTGGGGGAACTTAAAGTACCGATGGCCCACACAAACTGTGCCAACAGTGTGTGCTTCCAATTAAAACTCTCAAAAGGTAAGTTTCTATCAAGTCTCCAAATGATATCTGGAGCACTAATATAACCAATTAAGATTTCTTTTCATTCAGACTATAAAAACTATATTATTACAGGCCATTAAGTTTGTATTTTAGTCTCTGTAGGAGTTTTGGCCTACTACACTCTTTGAAACAAATTTTAAATGTTGCTCAAACATCTTGCAAAAACAGGAAGAATGTTTTAACTCCTTGTGAGGAACTCTGCTGAGAAAATGATGAAAAAAATAATGATCTGTAGAGAACATATTGAGTTTATTATGCATATAACACATTCTTTCCTTTATTTCCTCTTACAGAAAAATCTATGCCCTCTCGTCACCAGATCGTGCTCTTCATCACTTGTGCATGCTATTCCTGTACAGGCTTGTAAAGGTAATAAAAGAAGAGACAAGCAGATTTACATCAAGAAGATTGGGTTGCTATGGGAATAAGATGACAAAAAATGTTACTTAATCCAAGATGAAAAAAAGACAACTGGAGAGGACTCAGATGGAATTGAAACTGTTGCTTCAATAGATAAGGTTATGATTAGGAACAACTGCTTTCTCTCTGTAATGTACTCACTCTCTTGATAGATTTCATTTTCTATTTAGACCTAATTTATAAAAGAATACAAATGGCATTACCTTTAACAAAAACGGATTCAACAGTCTGAGAAAGAACTAAACTAAATGGTAATATTTTCACAGTGTGTTGCATGCTAGAGTAATTCACTTGGATAGTCAGAGTGAAAACCTCATCCCATATTAGTGAATGATAAAACTGTCATGGATGTGAATGGGATTAAGACGTTCAAATGGAGCTTTGACACAAATGGCTGTGATTGCTACATTTTAAAAAAGTGTATGGCATCTAAGCTCGAGTCTTCCTTTTTCAGTGTTTGCCACAAAGCTGGTAAGCAGTTGATTTCAAATTCATCATCCCATTGCTACAGTCAGCAGTACTTATAAATGCAACATGCAAAATGAGCTGTTCACCGACTGCTGAATTAAAAATAAATTCCAGTCATTGTTAATGCTACTAGTTCATCCCTAACAATACTGTATTCTTATCAGAACTTGCCGGAATCTCTCAGTGGCTGGCACAGAGTGACATGTTAAAGGCTGTATCTTTCTTGTTTTTAATCAGCCAGTAGCGATAACTGCTACATTTGCAATGCCAAAGGAGAATAAATTTTGGCCTTTTTTTGCTGTTCAGAAAAACACGAGGGAAGTTTATTTGTTCTTTTTGTACATCCATGATGAGCTTGATTCATTACATATGGTCAAGTCACCTGATTTCCTCCACAGTAAACTTGGGAAATGTGATGAGTGTTCCTGAAACAACGAAGTTCCAAAGGGGTAGCTGTCTTAGTCCATTTCAGCAAAACAAACAAGGAGTCCTGTGGTATTTTTAAAGACTAATAAATTTATTTATCACATGAGTTTTTATGGGAGAAAATCCCACTTTGCCAAATGCTTTGAACTGAAAAGATCAAAGTCACACAATCACTTCTTCTGTGTGAAATGAAGACAGTTGCATAATTATCAGATTATAAAAAAAAGTCTGATGCCACTCTAAAAAAGCCTGGTTTTCATTTACACTTTAGCACCTTCACATGATTACAGTAAGGTAAAGGTGTGATAATGAGAGTGTAAATTATACTTCCACTTCAGGACACCATTTCACTGTCAGATTGGTGTAAAGTGTATCTTGAAGTATCAGGTCCTAAGTGTCTAAGACCATGAATAATTTTAACTTTGCAACTTGATCAATTATTGCACATTTTATGGTACAAAAATGCTTATTTACCATAGTACTTCATTTATCAGCCATCTCTGAAGCACCAGGACATTCTTTAGTCTAATCTTACAGCAAACTATTCTGGAAATCTCTGGTCTTTCCAGAATTATAAATACATTTATAAGAAAGCATGATAAAATATTTAAAATTGCTGCTTTGGTTTATGTAAATATAATACATATATTTTTGGTTTAAGGGGAAAAGGACTTCACTTATATTTCGGACGCTTTCATGGCACAGCAACTGTCAAAGACAAATGGAGTGCGTCTGATGCTGCATTTTTCTTCTATGCTGTCATTTTCCCTTGGCTGCAGAGCACAAGGCAAGTGGAATGGATTACTTGCAAACTACATCCCTTATGTATAAGGCACTACTTTTGGTATACAAGTGATAAGACAACATTTTTGCATCCCCCAACTTAGTAACATGCTTATTTATTTATCTCACTAAACAAAAACATTTCTTTCGGGCTCATCCAACAAAGCTTCATGTTTTGTGCATCTAGCGGAATACTCAGTAAGTCAACAGACATGAAGATTCCCTTGTGTGTGCTAAGAAGAATGCTAAGGTGGCATCTCATCACACTGAGCTCTATTTACCAGCTATAACTTGTTACTTACATCCAGGTAGATCCCAGGTGTTGCACAAAGGCATGCAATTCTTGTTATTCTCACTCTCTCTTTGAATTATACAAATATGGAAATAGAGTTGATGACAAAATACCTGACTATGGTCACAGTGGACACATAGGTCTCCTGATGCCCAGTCTCATCCCTGATGCAAGAACATCTTTGAACCTTGCTGTTGAGAGGTACCAATTGCGAATACCCCAAACAATCCTTGCTTCTGCATCACTACCTTAATGTCACTTCACCAGATTTGTCAGTAAAGTTCTTTACCTCTATTAAGGTAAAATATCCCATATAGCTATAGTGACTGACTTGAATCACACCCCTATTCCATTCAAATCTCTTTGCCACCGACTTCACTCTTATTGAAACTTATGATCCTCTGAATTGTTTTGTGAAAAAGTAAAGGATAAATAAGCATAACATATTCACTTATCTGCCATTTAAAAATAGTGTTTTGTGTTATTTTGTATGGCAGCAAGTAGAGCTTACCTAGAAAAAAGGTCTCTGCCAGATGCATGACTTTGAAAGGCCGTTTAGTTTATTAGAAGGCTCCTAAAAAGTTCTTATAAATTAACATAATTTTGTTGGATATGGAGATTAGGCACCACTAAATTATTATTTTAATATTCTATGTAATGATATAGTTTGACTCATTGTACAGTAACAAGTCCTGGTTGTGCTAATCACCTGGAAAAATATAATGGGTTTATTTGACAGTTTTCCTATGCTACCATACACGTAAAGAGATGAAGTGTTCTGCTACACTACAATAGGTTACTTTTTTATCATCACAACGAACAGGGAAAATTATGTTGTTTGGTCCTCAGATTTACACTGCTCCTTAAAATATTTCACCAGTATATACAGCATTTATTAAACAGAGTTAAAAGAGCAATACTGTCCACACATAATTAAACCAGAATGAAAATAGTGAATTACTGAATAAAGGAGCTTCAGTTAAAAAAAATAAAGAGATTGTTCAGAAAATGGATAAGTAGAAAGTATATTAATCACATTCATTACAGACTATAAAGAGCCAGAACAAGATTTCTGGGTTTCTCGCCAAATTCTCTAACATTCTTCCTAGTCAAAGTTCAGAATTAGTACTTCATATTCGTGCCCTTGGACCTGTCAGTTGCTTTTGGCCACTCTTTCCTTATACTCCCCACTCTTCAGTGACTCTGTCCTCTCCTCATTCTCCTCCTATCTAATTGCTTCTTCCATGTGTCTCTTGAGGATCCTGCTCATCCAGCTTTTTGCAAGAATTCCACAAGGCTCTGTCCTTGGACCACTTCTCTTTGCCCTCCAATCTTATCCACAACCACAAATTCATGACTCAGGCTCCTAACTACTAGAAAAATACAAATAATAAACTTTGTATTGCAGGAAAAGTTGTATTTGTTCTGAGGAACTTGTTTTCTTGCACATTTGCTCAGTCACTTAGGCTTAGATTTTCATCTTCACTGCACCTGTTTGTCTCTCAAATCCTCACCCTGTCACTAAGATATACTTTTTCCTTTTCAGGCTCTTAAACTTCAACATCTCCTCAGAAAAAGGGCAGTATCCCTATGTTTACCCTTCTGCAAGGAGGAAAATGAAGTGATTAATTCTAGGACCAACAGAGCTTTGTTAAATCTGTATTTGAACTTACATAGTGCTTTTCATCAGCAGCTCCCTAAAAACACTTCATGAATGGTAACTTATTAATATCCCCAATGTATAGGCAGGAAAGGGTAATTAAAGATGTTATGGGAGATCATAGGAATTATCACATTGGATCAGAGTAGCAGGGTCTATCTGATTCAGTATCTGCTCTTCGACCATGGGCAGTATGAGATCCTTCAGAGGAAACTTCCTAGAAGAACATTATGGAAGGGTCTGCTTTTCAAGAAAGTTTGCTCCTCATCTCCTATAAGTTGCCAGCAGGGCTTTGACCTGAACCAAGAAGGCTTAAAAAAAAAAAAAAAGTTATTGCTCAGCTTTACATAACTATTCATAAGACACCTGCCTTAAATCACATAGGGCAGGGGGTCTCAAACTCAAATCACCCCAAGGGCTGCATGAGGACTAGTAGAGGGCCACATGGGGATTAGTACATTAACCCAAGGGCAGCACCACTGAAAAATTTCCATACAATGATATTGCAAATATCAGTAACAATTCTGTCATTGCGGGCCACAGGAAATAGCTTTAGGGGCCGCATGCGGTCTGTGACCCACGTGTTTGAGACCTCTGGCCTCGGGTATGACTATACTGAAGACTCTGTTCAGTCAACTTAACAAGATCTACTTTAAGTCGACTTAAATGTAACCTTGTTACGTTGACTTAGAGCAGTGGTTCTCAACCTGTGGTCCAGGGACTCCAAGGGGTCTGTGGACATGTTGCACGGCGGCCATGGAGACTCTCCCTACCGGGGCCAGAATCCAGCTACAGCCCTGATGCTCCCCACCAGGGCTGCCTTCCCCCTCCCGTGGCCAGATCCTGGCAGTGGGATGGGGCTGTGGTTGTTCCCTGTCAGGGGCAAGGGCAGGGGGCCATAGCTGCTGCGGCGCGGCTTGGCTTGCCAGTGGCACAGGCCATGGTGGTGGGAGCACTGCTCGCCAGCTGTCCCAGTGGCACCTCCAGAATGATGTGGGCTGGAGGTGGGGGGGGGACTCAATTTGTTTTTTCTGTTTTTTGTTAAAAAGGGGTCCCCAGCCTGAAAAAGGTTGGGAACCACTGACTTAGAGTGTCCACACTGAAAACTCCTGTCAACTGCCTGCATTCATGCTGGCAGGTGCCAGGTTGACCCTTCCTGGTGGCCAGGAACTCTGGGAGGGGGCCTGGAGGCTAATTAAGTCGATTTATAGGCTATTCCCAATCTACATGGGCTTAAGGAGACTTAAAAAGGTCAATTTAAGAGTTAAGTCTACCTTAAGAGGTGTTGTTATTAAGTCAACTTAAGGAAGCACTCAAGTCAACTTAATAAAAGTCAAGTGTGGCTACAGGGTTCTGTAGGTTGACTTAAGTTTCGTTAAATCAACCTAAAGCTCCAATGTAGACATTCCCATACTGAGTCAATGCTAGGCCCAGGAACACAACTCAAGACCTGATTCCCAGTCTAGTGCCTTATCCGATTAACTACAGATAATCACCAGCCTTCCTATCAAAGCCAAAGCATAAACAGGTCTATGGGGTAATACTCTGCTTTTAGTGGATACTATGGGGCACCCTAATTTGACAGGTTACAGTAATATATTGGGTTGATGTACTGTCTGCATTGTGCGGTACTTTAGACTGCAGTGAAAAGACAAACTGTAACCACTAATCCACACCTTTGTTTCCCAATGTTATTTACAAGAATATTTTATTGGAGAAATAAAGTATTTATAAGGTCTTGTCATAACATTCCCTTTAAAACTACAATTGTGACTAACAAAAATCATTCCACTGAAACCTCAAAATCTGCCAGGCTATAATTATGAAAAAGAACATAGACATGTTGAAGTAAAGAAAGTATTATGCATTTTGGCAGTATTCTGTTTTCAACTTGGATATTAACTACAAACGGAAACTGCTGCTTTTCAGGAGACAAGGTTTTCCTTTGGTCAGAGCACCACATAGAAACAGAGAGGGCTTTCCTACAAAGTTCAGCATTTATAAAGGTAGCAGTTGCAAACAGTTATCTCATAGTTGTAGCTTGAGACTCCACATGATTCTCCATCCTTAGAAAAAGAAAAGTCTTGGAGGAAGCATGTCCTGAACTGCACCTTTTTGGGGTACACATACAGTGGTTTTTGTTTGGGGTAGTGATTTGTTGTGGGTTTTCTTTTTCCAGGAGTGGGGAATAGGAGTATCTGGAACAAATGCACTTTCCACTTAGCTACAGCAGTCTTGCATTTCACTATCCAAGGACAACATTGCAATGAGGATGTCACAGTTCTTCATTCCAAATGGATTTTCTGAGACAGGAGACTCATTGGATAGCTGCAGCAAGCAAAATTTGTATTGGTTTTATAATGTCTTTCAATACACTGAGCATCACCTAAGGCAGTAATATGCTTCCGAATTCACTAGCAGCATATTTATGTATGGAGTATTTCTGTATTTATCATGATGCACAAAAAGTCATATTACTAAAGTAATACCTGTAAAATGTCATGCACCATGATAAAGAAATGCTCTGTTGGCACAGCTTAATCCCTAATAGCAACTTTGTTTTAACGTGACAGTTTTTATACAATTTCAAACAACTATTAGTGTCTACAACGCACAGCTCTTCAATTTTAATTAACAGGCCCTCACCTATGGAGAAAAGATCCCTTTTACCAGGGGTAAAGGAAAAGGGTGTCATAGTTGTTCTGTTAGCTATAAAAAGAAAATACTATAAATTATACACTATGGGAGGTGCCACCGATATTCTGGAAGGCACAGACCTGCACATTTCTCATATTTCCATTTGTGACTTCCAGGGATTCCCCAAATAAGGCACAGTTTTGGCTTAAGAGAGAGGATTCAACACACATGGGCTGCTCTCTCTTGCACATATTAAATCAAAAGGGACATTTGCTGTATAGCTTATTTCAGAGAAATGCTGGAGTAAAACTCTTGTGCCTCCTCAGACGTGTAGCAAAGAGAGAACCATCTTGCTACAGAAGCTTTATTGACTGTCTTATACATAACCAGCTGTATTCAAGGACATCATATGGCTTTGTGACTGAGGCCATAAGGAACTCAATGGAGATGGATTGGATTCATTATGGAGATCAGATACTCCAGATAAATATGTCTTGTTTCATTAGTATTAGCTACAATATTGTGCTGTCTCTGGAATGTGCTCCGAAGACTGTTCGCCCCGTCTGCCTCTGGCTTGCAGGTACCTTATGGAACTTGCATCTTCTACCACCATCACCCATCAGTTCTGATTGCCAGCCCGGAGAAGAACTGCTTGCACTCTTTTCCCATGCCCCATTCAGCTCACATCAACCTGAGTATGAATGAGCAGGTTTCCCGCACATCCCCCATCCTCTGCCTCTGTGCACACTTCTGTTGCTGCCTTGGTCAACAACCTTCTAAAATGGCAGCAGATACTTGGTTTTGCTACTGCCAGAGCAAATAGCAGTAATGAAACTTACTTCTCTGTTCACATAAATTTGCTTGAGGTGGGAAAATAGTATTCTAAAGAGTAAAAGCCACTGCTGGCCATCTTAATGAGACCTGGCAGCCATTGTGGCAGTCCATCCTACCTTGTCTTTAATGTGGTTCCACTTCCTAAAGATAATGAGTACATTAAAATATGATGGAGACTGGATAGTGCACAGCTGAGTCTCTGTGTATAAGGAGAGTCAGTTGCATTTCAAGGAGTCAGCTCAGGAATATTCCTCAGGACAGAGTAAGAGTTCAGGATCCTGATTAAAGGAAGGAAAGAAAGAAGCAAAACAAAAACCCTGGACTTCAAAAAAGCAGATTTTGGCTCCCTCAGGGAACTGATGGGCAGGATCCCCTGGGAAGCTAATCTGAAGGGGAAAGGAGTCCAAGAGAGTTGGTTATATTTTAAAGAAACCCTGCTAAGGGCACAGGAAGTTGCCATTCCAATTAGGAGAAAGAACAAACATGTGAGGCAGCCAGAATGGCTTAGCAGAGAACTCTGCTCTGAGCTTAAACATAAAAAGGAAGTTTACAGGAAGTGGAAGCTTGGTCAGATGACCAAGGAGGCATATAAAGATATTGCTAGGGACTGCAGGGATAAAATCAGAAAGGCCAAAGGAGAAATGGAGTTGCGGCTAGTGAGGGATGTAAAGGATAACAAGAAGGGGTTCTACGAGTATGTTAATAACAAGAAGAGGATCAGGGATGGTGTAGGCCCCTTGCTGAATAGGGCAGGCATCCTTGTGACCGAGGATGAGGAAAAAGCTGAAGTGCTCAATGCATTTTTTGCTTCACTTTTCACAGGCAGGGTCAGCTCCCAGCCCACTACTATGGGTGTGGCAGATGGGAGAGAGAGAAGAAGACAGGCCCTTGGTGATGGAAGGTCAGGTTAGGGAATGCTTAAAGAAGCTGGATGTGCACAAGTCCATGGGGCCGGATGAACTGCATCCAACAGTGCTAAGGGAATTGGCCGATGAGATAGCAGCACCGCTGGCCATTATCTTTTAAAACTCATGGAGAACGGGGGAGGTGCCAGAGGATTGGAAAAAAGCAAATGTAGTGCCTATTTTCAAGAAAGGGAAAAAGGAGGATCCGGGGAATTATAGACCAGTCAGCCTCACCTCAATCCCTGGAAAAATTATGGAGCAGATTCTCAAAGAATCCATCCTCAAACACTTAGAGGGAAATAAAGTGATCAGGAACAGTCAGCATGGATTTACCAAGGGTAAATCATGCCTGACCAATCTCATCTCCTTCTATGATCAGATGACTGGTTTTCTGGATGCAGGAAGAACCGTTGATGTAATATACCTTGATTTTAGCAAGGCTTTTGATACAGTTTCCCACAGCATTCTCATTGGCAAATTAAGGAAGTATGGGTTGGATAGGTGGACTATAAGGTGGATAGAAAACTGGTTAGATCAACGGTTTCAGCGTGTAGGAATCAATGGTTCCATGTCTAGCTGGCAGCCAGTCACGAGTGGTGTGCCCCAGGGGTTGGTCCTGGGGCCGGTTCTGTTCAACATTTTCATCAGTGATCTGGATGATGGAATAGACTGCATTCTCAGTAAGTCTGTGGATGACACCAAGCTGGGGGGACCAGTAGACACGTTAGAGGGCAAGGACATGATTCAGGGAGACCTAGATAAATTGGAACAGTGGGCCAATAGAAATCTTATGAGGTTCAATAAGGACAAATATAAAATCCTGCAAGTGGGATGGAAAAACCCCATGCACTGCTACAGGCTGGGGAACACTGAGTTAAGTAGCAGCAGTGTAGAAAAGGACCTGGGGGTCCTGGTGGATGGGAAGCTGGATATGAGTCAGCAGTGTGCTCTTGCTGCCAAAAAGGCCAATGGGATACTGGGCTGCATCTAAAGAAGTATTACCAGCAGATCAAGGGATGTGATCATTCCCCTCTATTCTGCACTGGTGAGGCCACATCTAGAATACTGTGTTCAGTTTTGGGCTCCCCACTACAAAAAGGACAGGGACATGCTAGAGAAAGTTCAGAGGAGGGCAACCAAAATGATTAAAGGGCTGGAGCACAAGCCCTATGAGGAAAGACTGAAAGCATTAGGCTTATTTAGTCTGCAGAAGAGAAGATTGAGGGGGGATTTGATAGCAACCTTCAACTACTTGAAGGGATGCTCTAAGGAAGATGGAGCTCGACTGTTCTCGGTAATAACAGAGGACAGAACGAGGAACAATGGTCTCAAGTTGCGGTTAGGGAAGTCGAGGCTGGATATTAGAAAAAACTTTTTTTTACTAGGAGAGTGGTGAAGCCTTGGAATGAGCTGCCAAGGGGGGTGGTGGAGTCTCCCTCTTTGGAGGTGTTTAAGGCCCGGCTGGACAAAACCATGACTGGGATGGGTTAGTGGGAGTGGTCCTGCCTCTGGCAGGGGGTTGGACTAGATGACCTATGAGGTCCCTTCCAACCCTATGATTCTATGATTCACAAGAATATGGTCACAAAATAAAATGTGTTGCTGGCTTTGTTGATTATTCTTAGTCTTAAAAGTGCTTTCAAAATTACACTTTTCTACTGTATTTTTCAATCCCTGTCATTCTATTATTTATTTTTCTTTCACAAATGA
Organism: Podocnemis expansa; assembly: GCA_007922195.1. Taxonomy (NCBI): domain Eukaryota; kingdom Metazoa; phylum Chordata; order Testudines; family Podocnemididae; genus Podocnemis; species Podocnemis expansa. Next base: position 11,625,906 of record ML681973.1, read on the forward strand.
TAGCACATTACCACATGCCTTGAAGCTCAGGCCACCAGCAGATTGTGACATTAACACACTAACTATAACTGGTGCTGTACGCAAGACTTAGACTGACACTTTAATGAACAAGGGCCTTTAAGAAGACATGCTATCTAGGTTCCAGAATGCCATTTTAAATGAAAGATATATAATATTTTAGAACAAATCTAAAAATCCAATCCTAAAATAGTTTTGGATACCCAGAGGCTACCAGAAATAGCTGCTTTCCACGCAAATACAAGCTTTACGAGATCCTGAGGTAAAATCAAGTAAAAGGCCAAACTGTGATAGATCAGTTCTAATGGCAGCAGTATACACAATTTTTATGATGGCTGACAATGAGAAATAGAAATGAGAACTTCAGCCATTGCATTATTTTTCCAAACAGAGATAATATCCCCAGAATTTTGGAATTTGGGGGATGTGGAGGAGAAGCAAACAACTCCACATACATCCTCTGATGCACCAATTCGGTTTTCAGTGAGTATATAGAGCCACAGACATGCAGCTTCATGTAGAGAAAAACTACAATTAGCAAACATCTCAGTGGACAACCAATGCTCTAGATAATAAGAGCATTGGTTGAGGAAAACTTAGTTTGGTAATCAATTCTAGAGATTCTCAGGAACAAAAGAGAAAATAATAGAGAAGTTAAAAATAAAATAGTTATCCTGAACTAGGGCTTCCCTGTACTCCCAAGACTGCAAAAGAAGGTTTATGCTATGCACTGATGAATTTTCAAACTAGTTAAAAATATTTGTAATTGTATAAAATTGCATAAAAAGAATTATCTATAAAAAAAAAAAACTGTGAAGTGTCCATCAGCCTCCAGAGCAATATTTTTGAAAGGTATCAATGTGATAACTTGAGTGTATAAATTTACCCTATTTGAACAATCCATTGGAAAAAGCTTTTGAAAGTTTATAAAATGATACAAAACCCAGCAACACAAATGTGGATGACAAGTAGTTCCACTTGCGTTTAATACTGGGTGTTACAAGCAGGAGCAAAACAGATAGACTACAATGGTCAAAAGGGCCACACTGGTATGATTCAAAGACTATGTTGAAACCATGCTTGGTTAAAACAAAACAAACCCACACCCACTTCCCAATAAACAAACAGAAGATACAGAACTGGAAATTGATGAACCAAAAGCTGGTGCGTTGGATATTAGGAATAACTGATGGAGAAAATAATGAGGGGATCGGCTATTCCCCCAACCACTCTCTTTTGGGTCTTTAAAGAAAGAGACTGGGGGGGGGATATGCTAGAATAGAGAGGTGACTGAAGCAAAGTTTACCATCATAGCTGTCATCTCCACCATCTGCTTGGACCCTGTCCATTCTTCACCAGATTCCTAAGAGACGTTCTAATCTTACCAGGCCAGAGGGACCCTGATAACTTAGTCATCTTTATAGATTCCAGTTGAATCCCATGAACCACCTCAGATGAAATGGGATTGGACTTAAAAATCATCAGCAACAGCATCTCATCTCAACAAAACGCTTCTCTTTTACCCAAAAGGATAGTTACTATCATTTTTGATACAATCTAAGAGACTGTCAAAAGGGGGACGAGGGCTCTCATAAAACTCTCTCTAGCTAAAGGAGGAGGGAAGAAGAAACACTGTTAAAATGAAAGCTTTATTTAATATTTTACATTTCAAAGGCTTTTCCTGTTTTTTCTTTTTTTCTGTATCTTCAGAAAAAGGTGAAAAGGATTTTTCATGATGTTTGTACCGTGAAGCAGGCTGAGGTTTCTGTATAACAAACTGTGAAACTCGTTTAAACACTAGAGAGTGACAAGGTTATGTTAACATCTTGAGTCCGCACAGGTCACGCAAATTAATACAACAATACCTATACTGACTATGGATTGGATTCAGCGTAATTCTAATTTTAATCTGGATTCCAAAAATGGGGAGTTAGGTCAATGCTGAGTTAGTTTGTTTCATCAATTCTACTCTGCTTCTATAATAGTGATCTAATACAGTGTGTCTCATCTGGTGTTCTGACACACCCCAACCCTTCCCCATGGGGGAAGGTTGAATAGGGATGGGGAAAGAGCAATTTAATGCCCCAGGCACAGCAAAACTTCCAGGTACGTGGCAGCAGATGCTAATGCACAAACTGAAAACTTTGCTGCAACTGGGGCATTTCTCTCTCACCACAGTTATCACCTTTTTCAGGAGTGTTTTCATCAGGTGATCCTCGTAAAGTAATTAATACCTTTAGATGTTCCCTGGTCCACTAAAGGTTGAGAAACACTGACTAATCCAAGTTCCAAAGGGGCAGCCATGTTAGTCTGGTAAAGGAAAAAAGCAGGGAGTCCCATGGTACTTAAAGACTAACATAAATAAATCAGTTAGTCTTTAAGTGCCACAGGACTCCTTGCTTTTTTTACTGGCTAATCCAATATACTTTGCATAATTTAGGTCATCATAGTTTTGATGAGCAGCACACATTGCCCAGTTTTCAACTGCTCTCCAACTTCACCAATATTTTGTTACAAAATTTTAATACTGTATTAGAGTTGTTTGAGCCTTCTCTAGTAAGACAGGGTTTCATCAGAAAACATCCATTTGAATCTGAAATGTTTAGACGGAAAAATACGGGGTTGAAAAGACTTTCATCAGACTAAAGGAAAGGTTCCAAGTGGGCTTCTAGGGACCACAAGTTTCATGGGTTTGGGCTGGCCCTGACATGCAGACTACCACAATGTCAGGGACCCAGAGCTTTAAGACTCCTGGGCCAGCTTGCTTTCTCAGTGCTTGACTCTCATAACTAAGGGAGGTAGCTGGCCTAAGGATCAGACAGTCTGGGGAGACTGCTAGCCTGGCTTGTAGTAGCATGCATTCCGGTTTGTACTCTGTCCCTTCCTTCGGAGATCTGACAGCAGTTCGGCTTGGGTGAGGCACACTAGACATCATCGTTCCAATTGTGTCCACTTTTTAGAGGTAGAAGTTTTCCTTTGGCTTCAAAGGCATGGACTGTTTTGTTGAGGAGCCGAAGCTGTTTGGAGTCTGCCTGGGCTGAATCTGTGCTAAACACAGCAAGGAGTTCACTCCTTTCTTCCTACAGGACCTTTGTTATCCCATTCCCCATCTTCAAAGCATCAGACGAAGTGGGATTTTCTCCCATGAAAGATCATGTGAAAAACAAATTTGTTAGTCTTTAAAAAGTACCACAGGACTCCTTGTTTGTTTTGATGCACAAGACTAACATGGCTGCCCCTTTGAAACTTGACAAATATCATGTTCACTTTAATCAACAAATGCGGGGGTCCTGGGCAGTATGTTGCAAAAGCACCTCCTTCATGAAATGAAAAATTTACAGAATTTCCAGTTTATGAGAAACTTTGAAAAAAATCAATCAGAACAAAGCAAAATTTTGAAACATTATAATTTTCTATGAAATATAAAACCCGAGTTTCAGCCAGCTCCATACTGCACTGTGCTCACAGAGGGAATGGACAGAAGAGAAGATTGCTTTTTTGCCTTGTAACTTGCTAAATAGTATGTCTGTCTCTGCCATGGTCAGCTCAAGAATTCTATTTCTCTCTGCTGCCAACACCTGCACTTTCTTACCCAAAAATAAAGCTGGAGCCTCCTGGGTCATCCAACAACAGTATGTGTCATGGCACCATGTATTTCAAGATATTTCAAACTACCTGATGCGAGCTTAAGGTTTTAACTTCAACTTGTAACTTTCTTGCTAATTACACATGTCTATGTGCAAGTGGGTTGTAGTTTTTAATTGGTGAAATCAATGCTTATTCCATTTCAAAACATGAGGCATTTGTTCCTCAGCTTTATACTATAATGTGATATATTAGGAGAAGTGCAATTATCTCCGCTATGTTGTGTCTCCTTAAATGTTTATTCTAGAGTCACTGAGCTATACTCCCTCCCTGACACACTTATCTTTTGAAGACAACTATTTGCACTGTCCTTGTCAGCTGGTTTAATAGCGACATCAGTAGGAGGTTAGAAGTTATTTTTCCTCCATCCTTTCTCTTTGAGATAGAATTTCACGGTACATCCAGTACAGAGGAGGAAAAAGAATCGATATAGCTATTTATTCATAAAGAGGAAAATCTTCCAATTGCCTTTCTATTATTATATGATGCCTGCATGTTCAGAAGGTGGAAACCAATAAAAGTATTGTGAAGTTCACTGTGAAAATTGCATTGATCATCACTATAAACCTTTCTCTCCATCCATATCTTTGAAACACTTTAACAGGATTTCTCATTTTATGGTTTGTAGTAGGACTCAGCTCAAGTCTTTTCATGTAATGTGTTCAGATTGGTTTCAGTAGTGACCATTGTAGCTAAGGTTAAAAAAAAAAAGTTTTTATTATAGCCCTGTGCTACCACATATTGGTAGCTTTCCAAAACCTGTAATTTGGGCAGGTATTTTCTAGGTTAGGCATTTCACCAAAGGTGCATATTTGTGTATAGAAAGAAATAAATCTCTTTACTCTGAAAGGTATGAGAAAGTGGAAAAGTAATTTTTTCCCTCTGGGATTTCATTTTGCTAGCACCGCCTGGTTACACAGAGGCTCCCTTAGGTCTCAGTCCTGCAAGTTATCTTTGTTGATACAGGGCATTGACTAAGTGGATGAGAGCTGTAGTCTGGCAACATCTTTATAGATAATAAAACAGTACCTACCCGTGCTAGCAATCCTCCACCACCATGATGAGCTCAGAGGTTACAATCAAAGGTGGTGACCTTTACAGCTAATTTGCATGCCATAATTTCTATGATTGTAAGGAGTCAGTGACACACACACACACAAAAAAAGACTGCACATATTTACTTGGTAAACAAGCTACAAGTTTTCAAAGACTGATTCATTGCCCACACGGCTGAACAAACCCATGCAAATCATACCCCCCAAAGAAAACACAAAATCACCTAGCACACCAATAAAATCTGCACATGCAGTAAACCCAGTTTCCATCCCTCCCCCAGCACACGCACCTCATTAATCATCTGTACAAGGCAACACAAAGCTCCCACACAATACACGTGCTCATTCACATTTACCATAAACTCAAAAGGCAAAACTGCAGGTCACCTCTAGTAACCAAACAGCCGACCAGTGACTGAAGAAGTATTTACTGACAATATTAACAAGGTAATACAGCACAGCATGCGTAGTGCCCACCAGGTGATTTAGCATTTTGTGTGTGTGTGTGTTTTAGCTTTCATTCTTCAGGGCTATCTTAACAATTTTACACCTTAATATTACTGCAATATTTGCTTAGTAAGTGTAACCCCAGTTTCTCCTTTTTCCACTCCCACAATGGTTTTCATCACTTATATTGACTCATACCTAAAATTAGATTGTAAGTTCCTCTGGGCAGGGACTGAGTCTGTATTTGTTCTGTAACCCAGCCAAACAGGGGACTGCAAACAGGGGAGTTTGCGAGGGACGGAGTTGGTCCTATTGAAGGATCCCGGGTGGTGGGTGGGCACAAGCCCACCCACTTCTAAAGCCCTTCCCCCAGCCTAAGTGGAAGCGGCACTGAACGGGGCTTCAAAAAATTCCGGGGGACAACAAAAGAGAAAACAGGGACGGGCATGAGGGTCACAGGTTCAAAACTAGGGTTTTGGAAGGGGATACTGAGCAGAGAACCCCGGACAGCGCCCACTGCTCCCGAAAGGTGTCAAGGGAGCCAGCGGACGCCGCCCAGAGGAACTCTGCCCGGAGATGTGCACGGACGAGGGAGCAGAAATAGGGCCCACAGTCGCAGGCTCCTCCCTCTGCCAACCTCCTCTCCCGAGTTTTATAGGTGGCTACTTTCGCGTAAGCCAAGAGGAGGTTGGTGAGGAGGTCCCGCGACTTTGTGGGGCCACAGATGGGGAGTGCATAAAGGTACATGTGTGGGGAAAAGTGCAGCCAGAACCTCAATAGGAGGTTCTGGAGGAGCCGGAAAAGGGGCTGCAACCTGGCACAGTCTAGATAGACATGCGCCAGGGTCTCCCTCGCACCGCAAAAGGGACAGGTGTCAGGGCGAGGGGTGAAACACGCCAAGAACACGCCCGTGCTCACGGCTCCATGTAGGAGATGTCCCCGGCGGGCCTTGGAGTGAGGGTGGCATACAGGCTGGCCCATCGGGGTTCCTCGTCTACTGTAGGTGGAATAAGGTCCCGCCACTTTGTATCAGGGCGGGACGCTAGGGCGAGGAAATGTATGGTATGGAGCACGAGCGTGTACAGATATTTACGGGGCGCGGTTCGGAAAGAGACCAGCTGCAAGTCTAGCAGCTGGCTCAGGGTATGGGGCGGGGATGGCCGGAGGGGCTGATGGGGCTGAGGCCTGATCGAAAGTTCCGGAGGGCCAGGGCTGAGAGGGGGGTGGGGAGTACCCTCTCGCAGGACCCGCCCAAGGTAAGCCCCAGCAGCGGGAGGCAAGGCCGCCCTCACCTCCTGGAGTAGGCGCTGGGGGGTACGAGGGATGGAGAGCCCCATGCGCCGAGCCAGCTCATGGGGATCCACCCAGTCTCCCCGGGCATAGTCCAGGAGGTCTCCGACCTGGGTGACACCTGCCATGACCAACCTCCACTGCACGGAGGGGGCCTCTGCCACCTGCATACAGAGATGGAGATTGTGTAGGAGGGGCTCAGTGAGGAGGTCCTCCCCCTTGGTAGGTGTAACCGACCTGGAGGCCGCAATGAGCCTCCAGGTCTGGAGGAGGTCATGGTAGAAGACCGGCAGCTCGGAGACATCTCGCAGAGCACATCTCAGGTCGAGATAAAAGAGCTGCCGGTCGTATCGGAGCCCTCGGTAGCGGCGGAGGAAGGTGCGTGCCAAGTGGCTCCATGCCAGACTACCTGCACCATAAAGGAGCCTCTGCAGGGCCTGGAAGCGGAAGGTGTGGACCTGGCTGCAGACGCAGCACAGGCCCTGCCCCCCTTCCTCCAGGGGAAGGCTCAGAGTCACTGCAGAGACCCAGTGCAGTCCTGGCCAGAAGAACTCCAGAAGTGTCTTCTGGAGGCTGGCCAGGAAGCCTGGGGGTGGGCTCAGGGTGTTGAACCGGTGCCAGAGCATGGACAGGACAAGCTGGTTGATGACCAGTGCCCGTCCCCGAAGGGAGAGGCACCGCAGCAGTCCTGTCCATCTCCGGAGCCGGTCAGCAACCCTGCCCTCTAACTCATGCCAGTTTTCCCCAGTGGAGGGATGGGTGGCAGAAAGGTAAACGCCCAGATAGAGCAGCAGACCCGCACTCCACCGGATGGCCTGAAGTGCAGATGGGAGGGAGCTGACCAGCCACCCGGCCCCTACCATCAGGCCAGAGCTCTTGACCCAGTTGACCCGGGCGGAGGAGGCAGCCGAGTAGAGAGCCTGACAAGCCTCCAACCGCACCAGGTCGCCTGGGTCCTGGACCATGAGGAGTATGTCATCAGCGTATGCCGACAAGACCAGCCACAGCTCTGACTCAGGGAGCACCAACCCCGTCAACCTCCGACAGAGGAGACAGAGGAAGGGCTCGATGGCCAGAGCGTACAGCTGGCCCGACAGCGGACAGCCTTGCACACTCCTCGCCCGAAGCTGACCGGCTCAGTCAGGGCCCAGTTGAGCTTGACCAGACACTCTGCGGAAGCATACAGCACCTGGAGAAACCCCACAAACCAGGGCCCGAAGCCAAACGCCCACAGGGTGCCCAGGAGATACCCGTGGTCCATCCTGTCGAACACTTTCTCCTGGTCCAGGGCCAGGAGGGCGAACGACAGACCATCCCTACACCCGAGCTCTAGGAGATCCCGGACCAGATAGAGGTTACTAAAGATGGAACGGCCCGGGACGGTGTAGGTCTGGTCAGGATGGATCACGTCCTGCAGCACGGACCCAAGGCGCAGCGAGATGGCCTTGGCTACTATTTTGTAGTCCGTGCTGAGGAGTGAGACGGGACGCCAGTTCCGAAGATCGCGGAGGTCCCCCTTCTTGGGCAGCAGGGCCAGCACCGCCCGCCGGCAAGAAAGGGGGAGCTCTCCGCTCTCCTCGGACTCGGCCCAGACGGCGGCGAGGTCCGGGCCGAGGGCGTCCCAGAACGCACGGTAGAACTCCACGGTCAGCCCGTCCATGCCCGGAGATTTGTTATTGGGCATGAGACGTAGGGCTTCCGAGAACTCGGCTAGAGTGAGAGGCAGCTCCAGCCGGTCCCGGGCACCCTCGCCGACCGTGGGAAGTTCATTCCAGTGCACCCTGCGGGCGTTAGGGTCGGTTGGATCCGGGGAGAAAAGACCGGCGTAGAAGGCCCTGGTCCTTCCACGCATCTCCACCGGATCCGTGAGGGGGGTGCCGTCCTCCGCCAAGAGGCAGGTGACGTGCTTTTTAGCCCCCCTCCGTTTCTCCAGGGCATAGAAGAAGCGGGAGCCGCGATCCATCTCCCGAAGGAGCTGGATGTGGGATTGAACGAAGGCGCCCTGGGCCCGAAGGTCCTCGAGGGCCCGCAGCTCCTCCCGCTTCTCCTGGTGCGCCTCGCGGAGGGATCGATCCTCAGGACTGATGGCCAGACGCCTCTCAAGCTCCAAAACCTCCCGCTCCAGCTGCTCTATCTCCGCATCCCTCCGCCGGCTGGCCCCCCAAGTGTAGTCACGGCAGAAGAGCCAGGCACGCACCTTCCCCAAGTCCCACCAACGCCACGCCGAGGGAAAGGCGGCCCTCTGCCTCCTCCAGGCCAGCCAAAACTCCCAGAAGGACGCCACAAAGCCCACATCCTCCAGCAGGCTGTTGTTAAAGTGCCAATAGGCTGGCCCCGGCCTCTCCGCCAAGAGAGAGGCCGTCACGGTCACCAGATGGTGATCCAAGAAAGGGGCCGGCCAAATGCTGGAGGAGTGGGCCCATGCAAGATGATGTCGGGACAGATAAATGCGGTCCAACCGGTAGTGACACGACCGATGGTCCCCCACCCGGACGTAGGTGAAGGTCACCCCATCGTCCGGGCGGTGGTCGCACCAGACGTCCACCAGGGAGTGATGGTCAATCACCTCCCTGAGGACGTCCACGGCGGCTGGATACTGCTCGGTCCCCGTGCGGTCCCGTTCCTCAAGGGTGGTGTTAAAATCCCCGCCGAGGACCAGGCACTCTTGAGGATCCAAGATGCCGAGGAAGGCGGCCGCCTGACGATAGAATTGCACCCGCTCCGGGCCCGATGTCGGGGCATAGACGTTGACCAGATTCAATGCCAGCCCCTCCATACGGACCCGGAGGTGCAGCAGGTGGCCCGGCACAACCTCGGCGACCCCCAGCACCTCAGGCTGCAGGCCGGGGGAGAACAGGGTGGCCACACCGCCGGAGTGGGTGGCCAGATGGCTTAGGTACACCCCGTTCCCCCACTCCAGCCGCCAACTGGGCTCAGCGGCTGGATCCGTGTGGGTCTCCTGCAGGAAAACCACAGAGTACCCCCCCCTCCCGAAGGAAGGAGAGCACCTGGGTCCTGCGGAGACCCCACCTGCAGCCATTGGTGTTTAATGTTGCAAGAGGATTGGTGCCATGAGGGTGGCTGGGGGGCATCCTCGGAGGTGGTGGGAGTGCCAGCGGGCTCCTTCAGGCGACGCAACAATCCGTGACTGACCCCGTAAGTCATGAGGGAGTCACGGAAGGTGCGGGCCCTCTGGTAGTCCGTAGCATCCCGCTTCCCGGTCCCTTTACCCTCCTTCAGCAGGGCCCTCACAGCTTGGAGGACGAGATGGAAGTCCCCCCAGCGCTGCAGGGCGAGCCGCACCCGGTTCCCCACGAGTGTCGGCCAGGAACGCGCGCAGCTCCCCCGGCAGCACCAGGGGGCCCGGGATTGGAGGTTCCCGGCCGTCCTCCGGTCGGGTCTCGGAAGTGGCCCCACAGCCAGCCGGGAGTAAAAGACAGGGTGCAGAGCCCCGTCTCGGTACCGATGTTGCGGGCACCATATCTCCCGGCTGAACCCCCAGTGCAAAGAAGGGTTGCGGTGGAGGGAGGACAGCAGCCCCAGGGACAGGGGGAGCCACAAATACCACCTCCCGGGAAGTGGTTGGTGGCATCGGGAGAGCCACCATCCCAGGGGTGGTAGCAAAATGGGATGGGGCTAGGTTAGGAAAGGGGGGGGTGATAAAGGGAGGGGTGGGGTTAGGGGCAGGAATAGAAGTGATGGCAAGAGGGGGAGGAGTGGTAGTGGGAACAGGGGCCCCGGTGGTCAAGCCACAGGGGTGCGGCTCCCCTTGACCGGGCATGGGATTTTCTGGAAGGGAGTGAGGAACGGGATCCGCGCTGACGCTGGGCGCGGGTTGGTCCCCCACGTCCTCAGCGTCAGATACGTGGGAATAAACAAGTGAGGGTAAGGGCAGCTGTCCCCCCAGGGACAATACCCCGGGACCCGGCTCCTCAGTGCCATCCTTCACCTCAAGAGGCTCGGCGGCTGCTGTTGAATTAGCCACAGCAGCCGGGCAGGTGAAGCAACCCGGGGGTGTCCCCGGGATGGGATTAGGGACAGCAGACAGAGGTTGGGATTCGGGTTGGGTCTGGGGCAAGGGAGGGGGCGGCGAAACGTTATTGCCACCCAGATCAAGGCCCGCTGGCAGAGGGTCGTCCTCCCTTGCGGCTGCCAAGGTCAGACCCAGGGCCTCGATCTCTGCATAGATGGAGCCTAAGCCTCCCTCTGCCTCAGCCGTAGATGTTATAAGAGAGTCCAGGGGGGCAGAAGTGGCTCCATCCACAGCCTCCCCAGGAGACGGATCAACAGGGACCTCCTGTAAGGGGGCGGTGCTGCTCCCCTCCTCTACTGCATCCATCTCCTCAGCCGGAGCCTCCTGCTGGACCTCACCAGAGGGCGCAGCAAGTGGCTCATCGGTAAGGGTGTCACCCTAAGCCCCCCGCCAAGACCTCCGGGGGGCCTCCTCCCCATCTGGTATGCTGGGGAGGGAAAGAGCCTTCTTTCTCTTGCTGCGCGTCCTCTGGGGGAGAACTTGGCCCTCTAAGATGGTGTCTGAGGGCCGTCCAGCAGGGGCGGGAACAGGCGGCAAGGGCAAAGGCTCGTGGGGAGAAGGAACCGGGGGAGGGACATCAAGGGGACGGGAACCCTCCCCCTGGGGTGCGCCCTCTCCCATATCTGGGGCCTCCACCACGGCCGCTGCTCTCTCCTCTCTGGGCCCCGTCCCAGATGGTGCAGTGGAAGAGGCGACGGGGCCCGGCCGCTCCTCCGGGCATGGTGGGGCTGTCGACCCCACATCCCGAGAGGCAGCGGCAGCTGTGTCCCTCGATGGAGGAGAGGCAGCTTGAGTGGCCGGGTGGGCTGGGTCGCCGGCGGTGGTGTGGCCGGCGCCCGTATCAGCTCCGGGGGGCCCAGTTGCTCCCTCGTCATGCCGGGCCAAGGGGCAGTCCCTCCGGACATGCCCCGTGGCCCTACAGAGGAAGCACCGGGCCTCCCCCGAAGAATAAAAAATCTTGTAATGGGCCCCTTGATGGGGCACCATGAAGGACCCCTCCAGTGCCACCCCGTCACGCGCCCCCGCCGGCGGCAGTTGGATCTGCACCTGCCGGCGGAAGGACAGAACGTGACGGAGGGCGGGGTCCTTACAGCCCAGTGGGAGAGGGCTAATGATGGATATCGGCTTCCCCAGGGTGGAGAGGAGGGGAAGCAGGGCGGCATTGGGGAGGAAGGGAGGAACGGAGGTGAGGACCACCCGTACGCCCAGGTCCTCCAGGGGCTCCACCGGCACGTGGACGCCCCCCACCGCCAAGCCCCTGACCACCGCCTCCTGTGCGGCGGCCTCCGATGCCAGGAAGAATACCATCTTCCCGAACATCTTGGAGGCCGCCACAATGGCCGAGGGCCCCACCACCCTCGCCATCGCCCGCACGTACGTTTCGACGTGGGGCGAGGCAGCCACCAGGAGGCAATGGACACCGTGCCTCCTGGTCAAAGAGGGGAAGGGGACCCGGCCCCCCGAGGTCGAATTCGAGGAGGCGGTGCGGGCTGATGTTGTGGCGGTGGGTGGAGGGGTGGCAGCCGCCTGGGCATACGATCTGGGGGGCAGAAAGACTCCCAGAACTGGTGGAGGGAATGGCAGAGGAAGAAGGGGCCGCAGTCGGTGGTGGGGCTGCGGGAGCAGCAGGGCCCTTGCTCGCCTTTTTCCCCTTGCTCTTTTTCCCGGCTGAGGGGGTCAGGGTGGCAGTAGTGGAGGCCCCTCCCATGCCCACTGCCTCAGGTGCGCTAGTGGGGGCAACAGAGGTGGTAGGAGTGGCAGCAGTGGTCAAGGGGGAGCCACGGGGAAAGGGGGGGGGAGCAAGCTCTGGGAGAGGTCCAGAGGGAGCAGGGGAGGTCTCCATGTTCTTGGAAAGGAAAGAACAGGAGGGGATACCTGGGGGAGAGTAGACTGGGGTAAGAAACAAAAAGGGTGGGGGGGAGGGAACTGGCAATGGGAAAAGGAGGGAGGAGGAGTGGATTATATGGGAGTCACGGGTGGCAACCACTCCTCCCTGCTAGGCTGCAGGCAAGGGAGGAGGGTGCTAGGGAGGGGAGGGCAAGGGGCTTGTATGGGTCAATTGGAGCCGGCTCTTCCAGCTGCACTAGGTGGGGTGGGAATCACAGGTGTATCGGGGGGGTGCCGCGCCCCGCGCGGCCCACAAAAAAGAAATTAAGGCTCTATATGGCCTGGCCAGCTCTGGCTGGGGGTGGATAGTGTAGGGGTGGGGCTGAGGGGCATTAAGGGTGGGGCAGAAAAACAATAGGGGCTGAAGGGTGGGGCAGGGAAATAAAAAATAAGAACAAATTCTCAGGGCTGGGGTGGGGCAGAGAAACAAACCAAACTCTAGTGTTTAGGGAGGGTTCTGTGAGGGATAGGGAGCACTGAGCTAGCTGGAGGGCAAGGAAAAGGGTGGGAGGTCTTCCAGCCACTGGGGGTGAGGGGAAAAAAAAGAAAAAAGGGGGGGGACTAAACTATAGGAGAAAGGAGCTGGGGAGGGGGTTTCTATGGTCCCTGCTGCTAAGAAAAGTCCAAAGGTGTTGAAATGGTGGGAGCCTGCTGCCTTCTTGGTGGTGAGAGGGGAGGCCAGGGAAACAGTAGGTGGGGGTGGTGATGGTGGTATTAAGTCTAGAGTTTCTTGGTGGCTCACCCCCAGCTGCAGACAGCACAGCCTCAGTCTTTGGAGGCCTCCCCTCAGTGGTGGTAGTATCTGCTTCTTGGAGAGGCAGCAGGCTCCAGCTGTAGCAGCAGCAGCAGCAGGGACTGGCTGGCAGGAGAGGTGGTCTTCTCCATGTGGTGATGGAACTGCTTCTTGTCTAGCTCTCCCCCCGCTCCCCACAGAGCAGGGGAGTGGGAGGGAGAGAGGCCAGCCAACCACAGCAGCAGCAGGAATAGGGGAGGAGGAGACAGGAACAGCAGCAAAAGTGGTGGTGGTGGTGGTGGTGGTGGTGAAAGCAGGTCTAGGAGCTGGTCAGGCAGGGAACCTTCCCCTTCGCCTTCCTCTGACAGGACTGCAAACAGGGGAGTTTGCGAGGGAAGGAGTTGGTGCCAAGTGCATCCAAGGTAAGTGAGTGCTGTGTCTTTTTCCCTACAGGTGGTTTCCTGACTGTGTGTTTGTGTCTTTTTTCCCTACAGGTGATTTGCTTGTGTCTTTTTCCCTACAGGTGATCGCTGTTAGTTGTGGGATTGTGCTTGTGTGATTGGGTGGGGGCTGTTTGCACCATTGTTCCCTGATCACCTTTAATCACCAGCTTGTAGCAGTTTCTAGCAGCCTTGTGATTGGCCTGCCCCTGTGTGACTAACAAGGGGCAAGGGCTGACCTAGGCAGAGAATGCCTTTAAAAGCCACTGCTTGAGTAACCAGAGGGAGATTGTGGAGGAGTTTGGTGAGGCCAAGATGATGAAGAGGAGCCGTACTGCTGGTGCCAGTGCCCCTGCTGTTTCCTCTGCCTCTGTTTGTAGCCAGACAGACTGTCTGACCATGGATATCTCCACCCAGGTCCTGGTGTGGAATTGCAGGGACTGTGGCCTTCATTTTCCTGCCACTGATGATCATGCTAGGGAGATGAGCCTATGTGACAGGTACCTTCTGGTGGCATCTCTTCGGAAACAGGTAAGAGAGTTACAGGAGGAGGTGTCACAACTCAGGGGTATCTATGCCCTGGAAAAGTTCCTTGACAGTGTCCACGATGAGACCTGCAAGGAGGAAGTCCCTATCCCAGTGCCAAGGGCTACTGCCACAGCTCTGGAAACGGATGGGATGCCTATGGCAGAGGAAGGACACTGGCAGCTGGTCACCTCTGGCAGTAGACAGTGCTCCACGCCTGCTCACATCCCACCATCCATTGTGGTGAGGAAGCGATATGCGGTGCTGGACACGCTAAAGGAGATAGAGGAGATGCCATCCACCCCAAAGGCTGGGCAGATCACAGCCACCTCACCTAAGAGGAAACGTAGGGTAGTGGTGATTGGGGACTCACTCCTGAGAGGAACGGAGGCACCCATCTGTCACCCTGACAAGGCCTTCAGAGAGGTATGCTGCCTGCCAGGTGCCCGTATCCGAGATGTAACGGAGGGATTGTCTAAAATCATCCACCCCTCAGACTACTACCCCATGCTTCTTATCCATGTGGGTACCAATGATACTGTGAGGGGTGATCCTCAGCAGATCAAAGGTGACTTCAGGGCTCTGGGAGCGAGGGTGAAGGAGTTTGGAGCACAGGTGGTGTTCTCCTTGATCCTTCCAGTCAAGGCTAGAGGCCTGAGGAGAGACAGATGCATCCTAGAGGTGAATGCCTGGCTGCGAAGATGGTGTGGTCAAGAGGGATTTGGCTTCCTTGACCATGGAGTCCTGTTTCAGGACAGAGGATTGATAGGCAGAGATGGCCTTCACCTGTCCAGGAAGGGGAAGAGTATATTTGGACACAGACTGGCTGACCTAGTGAGGAGGGCTTTAAACTAGGTTCAACAGGGGAAGGAGACCAAAGCCCACAGGTAAGTAACAATGTGGGTGATCTGGGGGAAGGGATGGAACTTAGGGGGGGCTGGGACTGTATCAACAGCAATAAAAGAGAAGGTAATTGGAACATGGGGGGGGGAATCAAATTCATGTCTTAAGTGCTCTACTGAAGCCTCAATATGTGAGGAGAGTGGGGGAGGAGAACTCCAAGAAAAAATGCAAGGAGGTTTATGTAATAGAATTGGAAATCAACATGACAAAGTAGGGCAATCGGACGGGTATCTTAGGTGCCTATAAACTAATGCGAGGAGCCTGGGAAATAAGCAAGAAGAATTGGTAATACTAGCACAGACAAGGAACTATAATATTATAGGAATAACGGAGATGTGGTGGGATAGTCTGCACGACTGGAGTTCTGCCATGGATGGGTATAAACTGCTCAGGAAAGACAGGCAGGGAAGAAGAGGAGGAGGAGTAGCATTATATGTAAAAGAACTCTATGACTGGTCAGAGCTCCATTATGGAAGTGGAAGCTTGCCAGTAGAAAGTCTGTGGGTTACATTGAGAGGGGAAAGCAACAAGGGGGATGTTATGATGGGTGTCTGCTATAGACCACCAGACGAGAAGCAGGAGGTGGATGAGGTGTTCTATGGACAACTAGCAGAAGCTTCTAGATCACAGGCCCTGGTGCTCATGGGGGACTTCAATTACCCTGACATCTGCTGGGAGGCCAATACAGCAGTGCATGGGCAATCCAGAAAATTTTTAGAGAGTGTTGGGGACAACTTTCTAGTACAAATGCTAGAGGAACCAACTAGGGACCTTGCACCGCTCGACCTGCTGTTCACAAACAGGGAAGAATTGATCAGGGACGTAGAGGTAAATGGCAAGCTAGGCAGTAGTGACCATGACATGGCTGAGTTCAGGATGCTCATTATAGGAAGGAAGGAAAGAAGCAAAACAAAAACCCTGGACTTCAAAAAAGCAGATTTTGGCTCCCTCAGGGAACTGATGGGCAGGATCCCTTGGGAAGCTAATCTGAAGGGGAAAGGAGTCCAAGAGAGTTGGTTATATTTTAAAGAAACCCTGCTAAGGGTACAGGAAGTTGCCATTCCAATTAGGAGAAAGAACAAACGTGAGGCAGCCAGAATGGCTTAGCCGAGAACTCTGCTCTGAGCTTAAACATAAAAAGGAAGTTTACAGGAAGTAGAAGCTTGGTCAGATGACCAAGGAGGCATATAAAGATATTGCTAGGGACTGCAGGGATAAAATCAGAAAGGCCAAAGGAGAAATGGAGTTGCGGCTAGTGAGGGATGTAAAGGATAAGAAGAAGGGGTTCTACGAGTATGTTAATAACAAGAAGAGGATCAGGGATGGTGTAGGCCCCTTGCTGAATAGGGCAGGCATCCTTGTGACCGAGGATGAGGAAAAAGCTGAAGTGCTCAATGCATTTTTTGCTTCACTTTTCACAGGCAGGGTCAGCTCCCAGCCCACTACCATGGGCATGGCAGATGGGAGAGAAGAAGACAGGCCCTTGGTGATGGAAGGTCAGGTTAGGGACTGCTTAAAGAAGCTGGATGTGCACAAGTCCATGGGGCCGGACGAACTGCATCCAAGAGTGCGAAGGGAATTGGCCGATGAGATAGCAGCACCGCTGGCCATTATCTTTCAAAACTCATGGAGAACGGGGGAGGTGCCAGAGGATTGGAAAAAAGCAAATGTAGTGCCTATTTTCAAGAAAGGGAAAAAGGAGGATCCGGGGAATTATAGACCAGTCAGCCTCACCTCAATCCCTGGAAAAATTATGGAGCAGATTCTCAAAGAATCCATCCTCAAACACTTAGAGGGAAATAAAGTGATCAGGAACAGTCAGCATGGATTTACCAAGGGTAAATCATGCCTGACCAATCTCATCTCCTTCTATGATCAGATGACTGGTTTTCTGGATGCAGGAAGAACCGTTGATGTGATATACCTTGATTTTAGCAAGGCTTTTGATACAGTTTCTCACAGCATTCTCATTGGCAAATTAAGGAAGTATGGATTGGATAGGTGGACTATAAAGGTGGTTAGAAAACTGGCTAGATCAACGGTTTCAGCTTGTAGGAATCAATGGTTCCATGTCTAGCTGGCAGCCAGTCACGAGTGGTGTGCCCCAGGGGTGGGTCCTGGGGCCGGTTCTGTTCAACATTTTCATCAATGATCTGGATGATGGAATAGACTGCATCCTCAGTAAGTTTGTGGATGACACCAAGCTGGGGGGACCAGTAGACACGTTAGAGGGCAAGGACATGATTCAGGGAGACCTAGATAAATTGGAACAGTGGGCCAATAGAAATCTTATGAGGTTCAATAAGGACAAGTGTAAAATCCTGCAAGTGGGATGAAAAAACCCCATGCACCGCTACAGGCTGGGAAAAATTCAGCTAAGTAGCAGCAGTGTAGAAAAGGACCTGGGGGTCCTGGTGGATGGGAAGCTAGATATGAGTCAGCAGTGTGCTCTTGCTGCCAAAAAGGCCAATGGCATACTGGGCTGCATCAAACCAAGTGTTACCAGCATCAAGGGATATGATCATTCTCCTCTATTCTGCACTGGTGAGGCCACATCTAGAATACTGTGTTCAGTTTTGGGCTCCCCACTACAAAAAGGACAGGGGCATGCTAGAGAGAGTCCAGAGGAGGGCAACCAAAATGATTAAAGGGCTGGAGCACAAGCCCTATGAGGAAAGACTGAAAGCATTAGGCTTATTTAGTCTGCAGAAGAGAAAATTGAGGGGGGATTTGATAGCAACCTTCAACTACTTGAAGGGATGCTCCAAGGAAGATGGAGCTTGACTGTTCTCGGTAGTAACAGAGGACAGAACGAGGAGCAATGGTCTCAAGCTGCGGTTAGGGAGGTCGAGGCTGGATATTAGAAAAAACTTTTTTACTAGGCGAGTGGTGAAGCCTTGGAATGAGCTGCCAAGGGACGTGGTGGAGTCTCCATCTTTAGAGGTGTTTAAGGCCCGGCTGGACAAAACCCTGACTGGGATGGTTTAAGTGGGAGTGGTCTTGCCTCTGGCAGGGGGTTGGACTAGATGACCTATGAGGTCCCTTCCGATTCTATGATTCAAACACATTTTAAGTGCTAGATAAATATTAATAAATGACAAGAAGTTGAGTGAGCAGAACAATTTAATCTCACAAGCTACAAGAGGAGATAAAACTTGCAAATTTATCCCACCAAAGTGTTAACATGCTTTATTTCCTTAACTGAGATGACAGTTATTTAGCAATTTGGTTCTGGTTTTCTCTCTGACTCACTTCTGATTTAACAACCCACTGAAATCCATTGGTCGGAGTTGTTTATGCTCAGTGCCTGACCCACAAAAGATGGGTCTGTTACAGACACGAGTTACGGTCTCTTCACTCAGGCTGAAGAAATGCTACTTTTAGGTCTGGTGGGTCCTCCATTCAATCCCCAATTATCAGCCAAGGTAGTGACCATTACCAAGTTGCAGGTTGTTCAGAATTCAAGCAGCTGTGGGCCTCAGACTCTCAAAATGAAACTTTCCCTGTCCCATGCTCTCCAAAAATCATTGATCACTTTCCACTACATTTCCTCCTCTGGGCTTGGAGCACAGAGAAGGCAGTTTGTTACAAGCCACAGATTAAGAAACTGACTCTTTAGTTCTAGCTACAGAAACCCATACTTTCAAATCTGGTGGACCCTGGAATACAGCCATGTGCCTTTTGGGGGAGGTGGGGTGGAGGCAAATAGAAATTTCACCAAAACACACAGTTTTTGTGACTCTGAAAGCATTCACAAATTTAAAGTCACATCTGACACTGTTTTGGCTGAAAAAATAACAAAGAAGTTGAAAAGTTTCATTTTATTTCAAAATGTTTTGTCTTAACTTATGACGGTTTGAAATATCATCTTTTCATATTGGGCTGAGGGGTTTGTTTGGTTGGTTGTTTTGTTTTTCAAGTGAAGAACACCCAAACCTGACAGACTTAAAACAAAAATAAACTGAGAAAAAATATTTCAGGTCAACCGAAAAGTCTCAGTGAGCCTGAAATTAGTCCGCCAAAGTTAAAGTTGATTCAAGTTGACCCATAAACATTTCAGTTGATACAAATAAAATTTCTCTGAGGTTTTTTGCACAGACCAAAAAAATTCAGTTAGAATCAAAGAGGATTTTTCAGTTCAGCTCCCAAACCAAAACATCCGTTTTTCTGTCATCTCTACCCTTGCTCATTTCTCAGTGTGTTGGGTAACACTGCTGGCAACAAACCAGCATGGTGCTGCTGGAGCTACAGTGCAAGATTCTTGGCTCCACTAATAAGCTTTTTCAGATTGGTCCCTTCACAGGGTGAATCTCCTGATGATATCAGTAGACAATTCAGCATCCGCATCACACCCCAAATCCTGGTCAACTGGCACAGGAGGTGTCGAAAAAGAACGATGGCTGAAACACTGCTACACTGCTGATGACACCAGGTATTAGAGATATTGCTTGTTGATGAGGGCAGCTATACGACGTTCAGAAAGGCTTTGGGGCTGCTCTAGTTAGTTCCAGGAGCCCAGTCAACAATGGCTATGCCCTGACATCAGGGATCCTAAAAAGTTTAATAAAGGCACTTTGCCCCATACCCTACTATTGCTGCAACACAGAATCTGAGAGTCTTGACTAAAAAGCTCTTCTAGACACTTGGTTTAATGAAATTATGTTTCTCCAAATCTCCTGCAGTTTCAAATGGATATTACTTAATAATTTTTCTAATCTGTTGAGCAGCGTGTGAACTTAAAACTGCTGCCATCTTTCATGTTGAAAAGGATTAGAGGAGTTCTCAATAAAGCAATCCTGCTTGGTGGTTTATAGACGAGTTTGTCACGTTTATAAAGTGTTTTGCTATCCCCAGCATAGAGAAGTACTGTGTGAAATAGAAGACTATCGAACCACTCATGTTCCCTCCTTTCTCTTGTGTAATGGAAGGATGTATGTGCAAGCAAGGAAGAAACCATTACTAACAAGAGATGGAAAAGGTCTTATCAATTCCTTATACACCATTCAGTCCACTGAAGCACAGTTCAGGGATTTTTTTTTTTTTAAGAAACCTACTTATCTCTATACTTTAACGATAACTGTGTACTTTTAGTGCCACTTGGATATCTTCCCTTAGATACCACTTACAACTGGATTTTTCTCAAGGACTCATTTGGCCTAATTCAGCTCATATTAATCTTATCCTTAAAAAACATCTCCCAGAATCTACAATGTGACTTGCAAAGTGGCACATATAACAGAGGGTATCAGGCAGGGGTTATGCTGGGGAAGAAGTTAAATGAACCTAGGTCATTTCTCTTTTACCAGAAGAGTAGGGCTCACTGTGACACTACCAGACAAAGTGTCAACTCATGTCAAGGCCCTAGATCTCAGAGGAACACTGACAAAATCAAAGCTAGAACCAGTTGGGCTTATCCGCACATTAGCATTGTTAAAATAGGTATTAAAGTTTTATACAAATGTGTTTAGACTTTGTGGAATGCTTGTAAATTGCTGCGTGTGTTAATCTGGTTTATATCATCTGTATTCAAGTTATAAGGATATAATTGTTTGCTCTGTAACTGCAAATCAGTGGACTGGAGTGCAGTATTGGCATGTGTGAAATGTTAGTTTCCAACAGGAGGTGTTATCTCCTGCCCAGGAAAGAAGGCTCATCAGCACCCCATGAACCATTGTGGAACACCAGAGGACAAATGACTGTTGATGGCTCTTCATCCTCCATGAAAAGGAGAATTCTTCCCACCAGCTGAACAGGCAACTGGAAACAGAAAGGCCAAAGGAATAAAAAGTCTTAACAAGAAGGAACCATAACTTTTATGCTTCATGGAAGCTGAGGGGACAAGAATTACAAAGCATAAGCAAAAGATCCCCAGTGCTTGGTTTGGGTTATCCATAAAAGATATATACAACATGAATATTTGAAACTTTATTGCTTCTTGAAACTTAAGACTGGAGCTCATTTTCATGAATGCATGTTTACTTGCTTGAATCTTATAAATAACAGTTTTATTTCCTTTTCCTAGTTAATACATTTTAAAATAACTTATTGGTTACAGGTATTGTTTTTTGTATGAGATCTAATTGCAACTGATCCAGGGTAAATGACCAGTCCTTTGCGACTGTGAATAACCTGAATATTTCTCCAATTTTTTGGCATAAGGAAGAATTTACCACAAAGGCTGGCTTACCTGCGTGAGAAGATAGGTTAGAGAACCCAAGGGGATAGATGGTGACTCCATGTTAAGGCTATTATGGTGCCTTAGGAGTTTACACCAAACAATTTTTGGGGGAAATTTAAGTATAGGGCTTGTAGCCATTTCAGTTTTTGAACCTTGCTTATTAACAGTCCACCCTGAGGATGGTATTCACATTTCTGAGTCACTACTCGGCAGCTTGACACTCATCTCTAACAGGTAGCACATTAAAAATTAACTTTCCCTTTTTTTAGAATAGTAATTTATAATCAGTCTCTTAACATGTGTTAGGTGACACTTAAAACTGCCTCCCCTACCTTTCATTCTCATCCAGCTGTTATTAGTTGACACCTTTGAGCCCAGAAGTTCTCAGCCTGTGGGTTGCTTGTGGTCCAATCAGCATACAACTGAGGCCCATACAAGTAGTATATATCATGCTGAGGCCCACAACAGTAACTAGGTTGAGAACCACTGTCTTAGCCCTACCACACACCTTGGAAGCCTTGCTGACAAACTACTGTGAGAAAAGATAAATATGTCTGTTAGGCTTCCAAGGTGTGTAGAAGGGGTAAGACAGTGGGACCACTATGTTGGATACTGTAGAAACAACCAATACAAAATATTCCTTGCATTCAGAATCTAGGGGTATGTCTACACTGGAGACTCTGTTAAGTCAACTTAGAGCATCCACACTCATAACTCCTGTAGATTGTCCATGTCCACATTGGCAGCTGCTAGGTCAACTTAACACTTAAGGCAACCTTATTAAGCCGACTGAAGGGCTATGCCCCATCTACAATAGGATAAGTTGACTTAACAAGGTTGACTTAAGCGTTAAGTCAGCCTTAAGAGGTGGTGGTATTAAGATGACTTAAGGAAGCTCTTAAGTTGGCTTAATAAATTCCCAATGTGGATGGAGCTTTCCTCAGGCCAACTTAAGGAAGGTTAAGTTGACCTAAGACTCCAGTGTATACATACCCTATAATTTAGACAATACAGTACATAGATTGTGAATAACCAAACATGGGAAGAGAGCAAAAGTAGAAAACACAGATGCGCTCGCACAGAAATTACTATGTCTTAAATTGGCTATGTGGCAAAGACTCCAATGGGGCACATCAAAGAAACAAGTGAATTATGTTCTTCACACAATATATATAGTTAATGACACAGCTGCTAGCTCCATTTCAATCAGTTTAAGTATATCTGTGTACACAGTGAAGGACCACAGAAGGATCATTTAAAAATGCACTCACCAGTTCCTTTAGCAAGTCTTCAATGCTCCTTCTGCACATAGCAGCATCTGTCCATAAACACTGCCTGAAGTGCCATCAAATCTACCCACCCACTGGCACCTTGTGGACATTCCAGCAAGTGGGTGGCCAATCTGGAGATCACTTTCTCTTCAGAACCAATGTCCTACCAAGGGATTCTTGGCACCACTGCTTCCTTTGATGCTTCACTGCTGTTTTCCAAAATGATGGATTTCTTCAATTCCAGGACGCATCTGGTTGTCACTAATGATGATGTCAACAATGCCATCAGTTCTGCTGACAGGCCGACCATGGTACTCAGCACATTTTACTAATGTCTCTTTAGAGATTGTTTCCCTCCCTTCACTGTCTTATTTGGAATACAAAGCAATCCCCCCCCCCCCCCCCCCCGTTCTGTGGGCCATCCAGTGCAGTTGTGGCTGCACTGGAGCACATATCTTTTATCTTTTAAAAGACCACCAAATCTTGATTTAAAAAAAAATCATCAATGATGGGAAATCCACCGCAACGTTTGATAAATTGTTCCATTAGTTAATTACCCTCACTATTATCTGCGATCAGGTTGGTGCTCTTGAAATCAAATTCCATACAGACAGGCATCTTGTTCATTGTATTACAAAGGGCAGAAGCCATGACAGGCACTCAAAACAACAGAGCTTCTTCTGTGTCTCTGATGTATTCAGCAATGCATGTGCACACACGTGTTCTATCAGCAGCATCACAAATTGGGGAAAGCCCAGAAAGATATAGTTACACAGTACTTCAAAGTTTCTCATTTTGAAGAGTTATTTCATTTCTGGTATTTTGCACAAAATGAAAAGGAGTGTGGAAAATACTCTCTTATTCGTTTCAGGGATTACGCAGAACACAATGACTTCCAGCTGCAAATTCAAGTTGCGTGGCTCTTTGTTTTCTATCTCTTCTGAGTTTCAGTAAAAAAAAAAAAAAAATGTATTTTTCTCCTTCTCAGAATGTTATGAGGCTTGAATGTGATGATCAATATAACGTGAGCTTTTATGAAGAGTAAAGGCAGCTGACTTCATCGTATCAGTCACCACTGACCTAATAATCAACAATGTGCACGTGAAACTTATTAAATACAGAAGTTCAGTGCAAGGAAATATACATATTCCCTAATTTCACCAATATTTAGTTCCTTTACTGTTGAAGGGTGCAGCTCAGAGGCATCTTCGGAGACATCTTTGGGTTGTCTCCCAGGATAAATGTGCATCATCAGAAGGCTCCTTTAAATTCACCAACTGCCAATGGGACCATAAGCCATTAGAACAGCTGGGAATCAGCGGGCATGGATAGACCTTGCCGAAAACAGTAGAATGGCTGAAGGAAGGAGAATGCCAGCTCTATGCCACTAGAAGATCATTTAGAAATTAGATGATCCTTGGTGGCAAGCTATGCTGGTGCCTCACCCTGATACTGGCTGTGACGCAGTACAAAAATGATCTATCGTACCCCAAGATCTCAGACAAAGCTGCTGCATTTACATTTATTTTAAACATGTTTCTATTTTTAATAGTTCAAATTAGTGCAATCATTATTGTAGTTTAAGTTATGCTGCACAAAAGATTTCTCTTAACATCATTTCTTTACTATGCACTCGTGTTTTATTACAGTAACATATGGTCTCTGTATTCAGGCTGTTTTACATTCGTAAAAGGTAATAACTGTGCTTTTGGCTGTGGTTGTTCCTTCCAATTAAGCTACAGGCTATTGAATCCTACCCAGAATTCAGCTAACGTGCAGAACTTCAGAGAGTGGAACGGAAGGTTAATAGGTAAATAAACGGAACATCTAAAAAGTATGATGAAGGAAATCTAACAATTTATAGAGCTTGTACTGATAATGAATCATTCTTGGCCACAATCACGAAATGCTTAATTCCATCCGCTGATGACAATCTCTCACGTACACAGTTACAAGGAAATACTTTAGCAGTGTGGAACGTGCTGAACAGTAGTTTGCTGTGCTACGGGTAGGCAAAGCTAAGTATCAAATAGTCTTCAGAATGCTTGGGTTGGCCTCATTAAACAGAACTTATTTACTAAGAGTGGTCTTTTGTTCAGGATTCACTGTATTGTTGTCCTAGAATACATTAATCATTACACTGAAAGCTCTCTCCTTCAAAGGCCTTTTATAAAAATTTGGACAGCTTTAAAAGCCTTAATGAGGCCAAAGTGAATGCTTGAAAGTTCTGAAAATCAAAGTAGTCCTCAGAAAAATAAGCTGAATAACTTAAGAGATTTCAAATAGGACACAGATCCTTTCAGCTCCACATCCTTGGGTCAAATTTCATCCAGGCTGGCAATAGCCGAAAGTCCAATTGAATGGTTCTTCAGTGCTCCAAGCAGAGATCCTGGAGAGCTGAGGTGGAATCTCAAACTGACTGAAGTCAATGGAACTTTTTCCATGGGGCCAGGATTTCACCGGAGGTGTCTTTGGCCTGCTATGGCATTTGTGCCAGAGACTTGAGGCTGAGCTAGCTGTCCCTCTCCTTGAAGAGGCTTCTCCACAGCTAAGTTTGGGCATGCTGGGAGGTCGGTGTTTCAAAAAAAAAAAAACCTGTTCCCTTCAAACTCTTCAGAATTCTCTTTCTGATGCTTGCTCCCTGTCCCCGACACCTACTTTCTTCCCAGCCTCTAACCAGGCCTCAAATCCATTCCACTCCTTTTTAAGGGTCTGTGTTGCACTGTGCCATCTGCGGCTAGGCAGAATGGGTCTCGTCTTTGTTTTCTTTCACCTTACAATCATAGAATGCTAGGACTGGAAGAGATATCAAGAGGTCTCTTAGGCCAGTCCCCTGCACTCAGGGCAGGACCAAGTATTATCTTCTAGACTAGGACTTCTTAACTTTGTAGAGGCCATGCATCCCTCGAACGATACTCATTACTCCTGCACCCCTTGAACTCCATCCCCAACAGTGATATATACTACTCCTCAACTAGTTGGACTTGCATCCCCTACAACAATACATGTTACTTCCACACCCCTTCAACCCTGCTCTATAGTGATACACATTACTCCCAGACCCCTAAGACTCCCCCCCATAGCAACACGTTACTCCTGGACCCCTTGGACTCCCCCCAAAGTGATACACGTTACTCCCACGCCCCTTGAATTCTCCCCCCACAGTGTTGCACGTTATACCCAGACCCTTTGGACTCCCCCCCCCACACAGTGATACATATTACTCCCAGACTCCTTGGACTTGTACCCCCTACAGCAATACATGTTACTGCCAGACCCCTTGAACTTCCCCCCACTGTGACACATTATTCCCAGAAGCCCTGGGCTCCCTCCAAAGTGATACATGTTACTCCCACGCCCCTTGACCCCCCCCCAGTGATACATGTTATTCCTGGAACCTTTGGACTCCCACTCACAGGCTATGTCTACACGCACATGGTTATTTCGAAATAATGATTTCGAAATGAGTTATTTCAAAATAAAATCCTTATTTCAAAATAAGTTAATTTGAATTAACAAAATGTTAATTCGAATTAAGGGAAAGCCTGCAATCCCAATAGCTGTTATTTCGGAAGGGATATTTCGAAATAAAGCTGTTTGGACCTGTTCTTTCGAAACTGCTCTTTCAAAACAACAGGTCCACACAGTGTTGTTTCGAAAGAACAGCTTTATTTTGAAATATCCCTTCCGAAATAACAGCCGTTTCGAGGGGAGGGGCAGGTTTTACTTTTTCGAAATGACGATTCTTATTTCAAAAGGATGAGGTCCATCCTTTCGAAATAAGAAAACGTCATGTAGACCTAATTTCTTTTATTTCAAAATAACGAGTGTTATTTCGAAATAAAAGTGCTGTGTAGACGTGCCCACAGTGACATACATTACTCCCCAACCCCTTGAACTCCCCCCACAGTGGTGCACATTACTCCCAGAGCCCTTGGACTCTCCCCCCACAGCAATACACATTACTCCTGGACTCCTTGGACTTGCACCTCCTACAGTGATACATGTTACTGCCACACCCCTTGGACTCCCTTCTCCACCCCAGGTTAAGAACCCCTGTTTTAGACCATCCCCGACAGGTGCTTATTTAACCTGCTGTTAATAACCTCCTTATTCTGCACTGAGACAGAATAAGCAGGTGAGAAGCCAATAGTTATCAAAAACAGGAGCGGAAATCAGCTGAGGCATCCCACACATACCGCACAAAATCTACAAGAGAAAAACCTAGTATCAAATATTACTATTAATTTATTTTAAAGTATGCCTCCCAACAGCTCTACACTGGGAAGCAACAAACCCTGGTGGAAGTGTAACAAAGCTGGCAAATCTAAATAGTCACTCTTAGCAAACCATGGATATTTCTCTAGCCCAATTTTATTTAATTTCTTTGTCTTAGGTATTTACATGGTCCCCATCACTGTACTACCTGAGCACCTAACAATCTTCTTATGGATTTACCTTCAGAATACTTCTGTAGGGAAGTGCTTTTATTCCCATGTTACAGCAAAGAACTTGTGTTGCATGAAGACTAAGTGACCTGCCCATAGTTACTCAAGAAATCTGCGACAAAGGACAGTTGATCCCAGTTCTCTCAAGACACAGGTTAGCTTCCTAACCACTGGATCATCCTTCCTCTTCTGCCTCCTCCACTAGATGTTTTGCTGAATCTTATTCCTAGCAATATTTGCTTTGTTCCCCTCCCCTCCCCTCCCATCTCTCATAAGTTTTATAAAGCATCTTGCACATTAAAGTGCTAAATAACAATCTCTCCCTTCCCTTAGGTAAACTAAAAAAAAATCAATATTTCTTTGCTTATGTGTATAACTACCTATTTAAAAAATAAGTGCCAGGGACTCTTCTTTTCTCTCACTCAGGCATTCTCCCACACCTTCTTTGATAAACTGTCAAGATTAAAATGGGATAAACCAAAAGCAATTCAACAGTAAGGATATTGCAATAGCAGAGCTAATTTGAAATAAGTTTATCTGTACAAAAAGAAAACGTCAAGATTTATAAAGCCAAGATCACAGACATCTTCATTTCTCTAGAATTGATGCTATCACATAACATTAAATTACAAACAAATCTCAAAAGAAAAAATAGAGTGATTTCAGTAAGTGGACAAAATGGCTAAAATCGTATCTTCCAGTAACATGCTGAGATCCTCTCCAGCTCTGTCAAAATGATAATAATAGGAATATTTTTAAAAAGTGCTAAATATTTTGCTAGATGTTAACAATGCATTCTTATTACAATCCCAGCGTAAATATCAAAACTGCCACAGCATGCAGATTTTTAAAAAATCTCTTCAAGTATAATCAGGTGTTCTCAAACAGTTCAAATAAATGAGTGATGCTAGACTTAAAACACAGGATGGTGTTACTTCAAATAGTAGGAGCATCATATGGCACGACAGAGACCTTAGCTGAGTTATGCTAGGGTAAAGAAGCTTGAACTATTCCTTCCCAAATAATGCCTGGCCCCATCTCAGGTCTTCAAAAATACTGATTATAAGCAGACACAGTGTTACCAACAACAGCTACTCAGTAGCATTAGATCCAATGTCTCTTCTGCTGATGATCAGGGATTCCTGTACAACCACTCCTGCAAACCGCCTGGGAAATCATAAGGTAAAAGTAGCAACTCTATGGCTTCAAGTGATCTCACTAATATCCAAAAGACATCATCTACAGGTCACACTCCACGGCTGACACCACCAGCCACATTGTGCTCTACGCTGGACTAGCAAATTGCAGGACATTTTGATCAGGCCCCGATCTTGCAGGTCACCCCAGCTGCCCCCTCCCCATGCACCAAGCTGGCTGCTAGATCTGTAGCCAGTTCCCTTTAGAACTGCGCCCAAAGAGCATCTGTATACACTCGTGCAGGACACCATTCACTTCCCCGCCCTCCTGTCCTGCCCTGACACCAAATGGCAGGACCTCCTACCACCCCTGGAGGGCGAGACCCCCCGGTGGGCCAGCCTATATTCCACCCTGACACCATGGCCCACAGGGGACATCAGTTGGCAGCTCCTGCATGGAGCCATCAGCACAGGCATGTACCCCTCACCCCAACACTTGTTTTTGCAGCATGAGGGAGACCCTGGCACATGACTATCTTGAGTGTGCCAGGCTGCAGCCCCTTTTCCAGCTCCTCCAGAACCTCTTGTTGAGGTTCTGGCTGCACTTTTCTCCTCACTTATTTATTTACGCACACCCCATCCGTGGTCCCACAAAGTCATGGGACCTCCTTGTCAACCTCCTCCTGGTGCTGGCCAAAGTCACCATCTATAACACCAGAAAGGAGAGATTGGTTGCAGGGGTATCCTGCGACTGTGGGGCCTATTTCCGTTCCTTAGTCCAGTCACATATCCGAGCGGAGTTCCTTTGGGCAGTGTCCGCTGACTCCCTAGATACCTTCTGGGAGCAGTGGGCACTGTCCCTGGTTCTCTGCTCGGTATCCCCCTCTGGTTCCCTACTTTTGTTTCTTTGACCCCTCACACCTGTTCTTGTTTTTAATTATTTTGTCCCGTGTAATCAGTTGATCCCCAGGACAAGTGACTCCTCCCTTGGGCTGAGGGAAGGGTTTTTATCAGTGGGTGGGCTTGTGCCCACCCACTACCTAGGGCTCAAATAGTAGCAAAAGGCAGGAGGCAACAATTCTAGACAGGATTAAGGAAGGAAAGAGTGAAAATGATTCATGGCATAGGCACCACTGAAGGAACTCTAAGGATGATAAGGCGGAGGGGACAGAAAGGGAGAATGACGAAGCGGAAGAGGGAAAAGATTTAAGTACCACATTGAATATCTTTCCCTCTTAATCTCACTTTTGTCTGGACCATATTTTGTCTTAGTTTATGAAGTCATTAGTTTAGGATCCTGCATTTTAACAGGTATGTAATATGCTATGCTCATTAATTGTTCTATACAAATACATTATCAATAATTTTGTAGCAGTCTTATGTCATCCACTGAAGTCATTATTTGTATTGTGGTGGCACCCTGAGTCCTCAGTCAGATTCCATTGTGCTTGGAACTAAATAAATACATAGTTCCTGCTCTGAAGAGTTTACCACCAACATAGGCAAAGGGTGGGAGACAAAAGGTGTTACACCCTTTTGGAGGAGGCTCTAAAGCACACAGAGACTAAGTAAATTGCCCACAGTATCTATGGCCGAATCTCAAACTAAAGACAGACCACCTGAATCAGTGCTTTAATCTAAACATGAGCCTTATTCCCTGTACATCTCAGCTTCTACTACCATGGAGGTAAGAAACGTCAGTTTTGCATTGATCTGATTGAGATATAAGGGACTGAGCCCATTTCTGCTGTAACTTCTGTTGATTTCACAACTGCAGCGGCAGAGTTAAGGTAGGATGAATTTGAGCAAATGTATTTGGTGAACACAAATTGCTTTGTGCGCCACTAATCTGAATGAAACATAAATCCATGCCAGGATTGCTGACAAGGCAGGTTTTTGGTTTCCATAGGTACTGTCACTGGATTAAAATTGAATACAAAAAGCATTTGCTTATTTAAAGTCTTTTTTATCATATCCCAAATGATTACTTACAGAAAATTAAAGATGTGATTTTTATCCCTCCTAAATGTTATTAATATGCCTTTAGAGCTAGACACTAGCATAAACAAAAATAATTAAGTGACTCTTTAAAAAAAACATTAATTTCCTCTAAGTCAGTGTTTAATGTTGCTAAAGTTGACAATAAATTAATACCCTAAAAGGTTTTTGAAGTTGAATAATCTGTAAAAAGCATTAGCTAAAATTACAGTCTACAAGAGACACAATATTCTCCAAATTAAATCACTTGAACCTCAAACACTAATGGTTCATTCATTGGCATTGCAATCAATCATCAAAAAGTGTTAAGTTAAATATTTCACACCAGAACTTAATTGATTAATAACAAAAAGTTGCAGAATGTTGTTCAGAGAAATATTAGAAAAGGTTCCACGGTTGTGGATACAAACTCTACTAGTCATTGTTTTATTCAGGAAATTGGCTTACAAATAGTATTTGGGCTTACTCGTCTCATACTGTGCCTTTTATTGCAGTTCTCTTCTCGTGGAGCTAGAACAAGCATTTTTATAATTATTCAGTTTGTAAGGAGGTTTGCCTATTTAAATTCTGAATGCTATATAACAGGGGTTAGAACAAATTACCTTGCAGCTTATCCTGAATCCTGAGAATTACAGTTCTTCAAAACCAAGACTTGCTTTCAAATCTAAGCCACTTT
Organism: Podocnemis expansa; assembly: GCA_007922195.1. NCBI lineage: Eukaryota > Metazoa > Chordata > Testudines > Podocnemididae > Podocnemis > Podocnemis expansa. The sequence goes on from ML681973.1 coordinate 11,656,589, forward strand.
TAAAGATGAGCCAAAAGGGCTAAGATGATGTAAAAAAAAAAAAAATTAAAAATAGATTAAGGGCAAAAAGTCCTTCAAACAGATGGACTCTCATCTTCTTATCAGGAGGTCATGTATTTCTCCAGATGGAGTCATTCCAAGGGCTAAAAAGCTCAGTGTGTACTAGTGAAGATGCTGAAGGAATAGTTCCAGAGGATTAGGCATTGAATGCCATGGTTATTGGGAGGGCTCATTTGCACGAACTATTCAGATAGGCTTTTTTCTGCAACTTTCTGCATCTTGAAGTTGCATGAAGCCAAAATAAATCATCAACAGAAAGAGTTACAGGCAAACTGATTTTATGCATTATTAGCTTTCTGGGTGATAAGGACAAAATTTTTAGGAGTAACTATCTGGTCATTTTTGGCGACAGAATTTTCTGAAAATTGGACCACTCTAAGATATCTTATATATGTTAGTAAAACCCTGAAGCACCCAAAATCATTAGTCACTTTTAGAAACCTTGACCTAATGTCAATATTGGTGCTTTCTACAGCATTGCAACCAATCTTTTGGGAATAGTGGTCTTGAAAGAAAGAAAGAAAGAAAAGATTGACTTAAGCCTTTTTTTTAATCATTACTGCATACCTTAATGTCTATGAATCTACATTTAACAGGGAAAAAACATCTGCACTAGATCAAACATGACTTGCATGGCCCTCAAAAGAAGCTCTCCAACAATTCTTCTCAGGTGTCCAGGAGCCACAGGGTCAGAGGAACAGGCACTCAACTTCCCTTAGGCAAAAGAAATGTATTCTCCTCCCTCAACGTAGTGTGATAGACCCACTTTCTTCCTCAGGTGCTCCCAAGAGATGCTAAGTGGGAGCACACTTGGTGCTCCACCAAGGGCTGGGAATGTGACTGTAGCTGACCCTGAGAGGATCTCTCTGAACATCTCCATCAAACATCATGCAAGAACCAGGCAAAACCCAGTCCTAAGTGTTTCATGAACTCAAGGACTTGCAATTATCCTCATTATCCATATCAAGCAATGCCAAGACACAAATCTTGTCCATAAGATTAAAGGTATCACTAAGATCTCCCCAAAGCATCTGTTTTGTGAAATTGGTGCTTCACTTTTTATAATTCTTCTGGGCATTGTTCTGAAGACTTAACCTTCATTAGCATCCCATTGTTACCTCATCTGCAAAAAGATAATCTTTACATGACAACATATTTAAACTAGAGGAGTAGCTACAAGTGGGCCCAGATAGGCCAGGGCTCACCCACTTTGAAAGCAGGCCCATCCAGTTAGCTGCTTACTCCTGCATATTAAGTAACGTGGAGCAGCTGCAATGCTCATGCTCTGCTTAACTTTTTACTTAGTAACTGGAGTGTCAGCAGGCAGCGTTCAGCCTATGACATCATTTGTCCAAAGCAGGATGTTCAGGCAAGTGATGCAGCAGACCAAACCCTGCTGATGCTCCAGTTGCCTAGTAGAAAAAGTTATGCTTAACTTTTTACCTAGCATCTAGAATTTCAGCAACTTTCAGTCTATCACATTGCTTGCTAGACCATCCTGCTTCTGGTCACAAAGTAGGAAGTAATCCAGGCCTGCAAAAGTTAGTCATAGCCAGTGCCGGATTCACCATCAGGGGAGCCCTAGGCTGTCCTCCAATGAGGTCCCCCACCAGCCTGGGACCCCATTCCCCTTCCAGGGGGCCCTGGCTGCCCAGCATGATTGCTTATGGGTGGCCATCACCGGGGGTGGGGTGCTGGCCTAGGAGCAGATAGCAGACCATCCAGCCCAGGGACAGGGTGGGAGCATGAAGCCCCACCCCCTCCAAGCACTGGCGCGGGAGGAGTGCTCTTAGTGCTCCCTCAAGCCCCGCCAGCGCTGAGTAGGGTTGGTGATCCAGATCATGGGTTTTGGGAGCTGGAGTCTGGGGGCTCCCCTTTAGGCTGAGGCCCGGTGCTTCAGCTCCTTTAGCCCCTGCGTTAATCTGGCCCTGGTCAGAGCCCTGCCGGAAAATCACTTCTGGCTAGACCCATGGTTAAATAAATATTTGATCCAGAAGATCTGTATTTGGGCACATCCATGTGTATTAATAAAGGATTGCCCAGTCCATAGAATTATTTTGAACCTTTACGAGGTGCTACCAACTCAAGCTATAGTTACATTGATCCAACCGTAACACCTTGCATTTTTTCAAGCATTTCTCTACTACAGAAGAGCATATGAAAAAACATTTTCCCGTGGCAATGATGTTATTATGTTAATTAGCTTTACACTCTATGTGGCTTCTTGTTTCTTCCCTACATTTCAGATGGTAGCATACAGTACCACTTAAAGAAAAAACAATTCTTCAAAATGTCCTGTCTTACTATCTATCCACAAATCATTATACAGGCAGTCAGTTACATAATATATTTTAATCTCAAATTAACAGTGCCACTTTGGAGCATGATAGAGAATTATTTAAATATGTACACCACTTTAATCAAATACAAAAGCAGCAGAGCACCACACAGTGCTTTTCTATATACTACATTCTATTGCATAACACTAAATATGAAAGAACCCAACAGCGTCTTTACAAGCCACTCCAGAATCCAGTGTCACTGAACTCACTGAAAAACTGTAAAAAGAAAGATCGAATTTAATCATCATTTAATTAACATGAAAAACAAGAGAAGTAAGCATCGCTAATACCACAAGAAGAGATGTCCTCATTGAAGCATTACAGCAAACAAAGACCTAAAGCCAAAAATGACTACTGGTCTGAGACAAGCAGGGGGAAAAAAAAAGACCTGGTTCAACAGACCTGAAATCACCACTAGTAATGCAAAACGCTGTTCAGGGGTTAAAGTATAATTTGGGGGGCCCTGGAATGCTCCCACGTGGGTGGGGCCCCTTCCATGCAAGTGGGCCCCCCGGGCCCCAGCTCCTGCCCCCAATACCTCCCCAGCACAAGCCGGGCTGCTCCCACATGCAGTTGTGCAGCTGGAGAGGTGGGGGCAGTAGGCCCAGGGTCGGGGCTGCAGTGCAGCTGGGGAGCAGGCTGCAGGCCCCCATTGGGGTGAGGCATGGAAGGGGACGGTTTTGGGGCAGGGCTTGAGCTCACCAGCAACACCTCTGGCCCCTGCCCCTGCCCTGCCGCTGTCTACCAGAACGCGGCGAAATGCCGCTCCGGGGCCTGCTATTTTTAGGGGGCCAACATCAAACTGGAAAGCTGTCTTCCAGGACCTGCTATTTTTAAATGGTGGGCCTTGGAACACAGCGTTCCAGCTCCATTTTCTATTTTTTAGAGGGCCCTGGAACGCTGAGCCCCTAAAACAGTAGGCCCTCAAACAGCGTTCCACTGCTTTCCAGCTTACTTTAACCCCTGGCACTGTTGGAAGTAACATGAATTCATCAACTGTACTACCAACACCACATACAGGAACTGTAATTTAAAGCAGGAAAGACATTCACTTCCAGGAATTGTTTCTTATGATAACAGAAATGAAAAAAGATTATCATCAGCTGGGAATATCTGACTCAAACACCACAAGACTAGGACACCACTTGAAATGTGCTAAGATTGCTAATCAAGATTTTGAAACAGTTTTGGTACTGACTTGTCTCTTTACAAAATCTTGATTATTTAAAGTAAACAGAGTAACTTATCTTCATTTCCTTTGTATGTGAATTAACAGATAATACTCTGCCTTTGAACATTAAGTCTGTCAAACAGAAAATCAGTAACATCTCTGAATGGCAATCCTGTTAGATGAATTCATTTTTATCCATGTGCAGATGATTAAAAAAAAGAGTTGCAGATCAAATATCCAAAAGTGTATGAAGATACTCCATAGAAGAAAACCACTTCACTTCCATGCGTATTGCAGGTTTTTCCAAAATTCTGTGGATACTGTTATATTTTGTCTTACTAGTCATTCTGCAACTGAAGCAAAGTTAAAAGAGGCCTGAAATGAGTGGGCAGCTAGTGACACAAAATTAATTTCTTTTAAATTGCAAATACAATAAAATCACTGTGCATACACTGAGGAGAGGAATTGTAGCAGGTAATATGCTTATGCAAAAATTGGTCAGAAAAATATCTAGTTCTGCCCCCCTACCCTTTCTTATGGGGGAAAAAATGTTAAATGGTGTGCAGGGAAAGGATTTAGTGGACATCATGCATGATTTTTTTTTTTTTTTTACTTTTTATTTTAAATGCCAAAAGTCTGGAAACTGAACATTCTTGGCTGAAACATTTTCCTTTTTGAGGCTTTCTATTAAAAAAAATCCACAAAAATCTCTTTCTGCTCAAATTTTGTTAGCTGGAAACCCAAGCTTTCTATCTGACATTTTTGATAAAACCCATGTGTTCAGCAGGGAGAGAACAGAGACGACCAAAAACTTTTATTAAGATGTTTTTCACCAACAAAAAATGGCCTCCCCTTAATTTCTTCTGAATTTTTCCATTTTTCAATGAAACAGAGGGAGAAGGCAGTTTGTTCCTTGATTTTCCCTCTGTTTTCCTCTATTTTTCCACCCTCTCCCCTCCTCCTATGGGCAGGAAAGTGGATGAGCAGCAGGAAAAGAAGGGAAAGATAAAAAGAAGAAATGAAATTGTGATGGCTAAAATGAAAATGTGAACTTGTGAAATGAAATTGTGCAATAATACTGTGAAGGACAGTTAGCTATCCATACTCTGGCTCTTCCACTCAACCCCATGAGATGGATGTTCTGCAGGCTCTGAAGACAGAAACTGAAGAAGGACAACTCAATGCAGACCCTAAGGATGAGGAAGCCCAGCTCCATATTCTGGTTATAAGTTAGTCTTCCTACAGTGCTTTTCATCTGTAGGTCTCCATGTATCTGATGCAGAAAGGTAAATAACCGGTAGTTCTCATGGGTGCCACAATTTTGCAAAAGATTTCCCACACAGAATTCCTCCCGAAGCCGAAGGGATGAATGCATTTCCGACTATGGGCCCGACAACTGAGGAAGTGGTAGAACCCTTCGCAAGGTGGCTTTTGGTTGTAGTTGCAGCCTTTGGCCACTGCTCCCAGAGTGATGAGCTCCTCCACAGCCTTATGTCCCAAATTTTAAATACTCTGCAGGGTAGGAGAGGCAGTGAGGTGGTCCACATGATAACAGCCTCCTCAGCAGCATCTCAAGATTTCCCCTAGTATGGATGTGACTCCCTGCAGCACACTTCCTTCTACACTACTGCTACAGGGCACCCTGTAGACCCAGAGGGAGTCAGATTGTTTAAGGGCCCCTGAAGCAACAGACCATGAGGTGGGAAGGAGACAATGCCTGAAGGGTGCACCAGACACACATGGGTCTCCGATTGCCAAGAGGGAGCTAACACAAGAAGAGAAAGCAAGTGCCATTCCCATTGGTCTGGGAGAGATGAAGGAGAGGAAGGTCCCTTAAAAGGAGCTTTAATTCATAAACAGGAAGGCAACCTTAATAAAGAAAGGCAGTTTGTGCTTCTAAACATCATGGCATTTTTTCCTGTCTGTCTTCCAATGTCTGAATTCATGGCGTTTGCAGTTGTGGTACCCCCAGCTTTATGGACAGAGAAAACCAAGTCCTGTTGAATGTCTGTGGTCACAATGCAAGCAGGGCCAGCCCAAGGTTTTTGCCGTCAAGGCCAACAGTGATTTTGCCGCCCGAGACCAAGAGCTGCCAGCGGGGATCCAGCCCCAGCCGGGAGCAGCACTGCGGGTTGGGGGGCCGGCTGGAGGTGTGGATCGGAGCAGGGTAGGATTGGCCTGCTGGCTGCGGCCATTGGTGTCCCTTAATGGATGGTGCCCTAGGCAACCACCTAGGTCACCTCTGTGGAAGGACTGGCCCTGAATGTGAATTTGCAGCAGAGTCAGAGTAGAATTTGGGCCTCCTGAGTCTCAGTCTTATGCCCTGCAGTGCTTCTCATTTATCTATATGCCAACACCCTGGATCCAGCCCGCCCTTGTACACACCAAGTAACATTGCCGTCAGCAAGAATACAGGTATACGTTAGTGGTGCTTTTGCAGAGAATAAACACTCCTATTTGGCCCAGGGTCTGTTTATACATTTTGCGTTTTTTAGCAGCATTTTACATTTTGAGAGAAAACAACTGCATTTCTCCTAGAGGGAGTTTTGGTTCCAGATGTAGGAATTTTGCCTGCAGATATGATTTCTACAAGTAGTACGGCAATTCAGAAACCACAGACTACTTCTCCGCCTTCACTTCACAGGCATCAATAGAATCAACTGCCAGACCTGGCTCTTCTGAGGGATCATCTTTAAAGGCTCGGTTTAGCAAGACAAATGTCTCTAAATCCACATTCAAGTGTGAAGGTTGCAAAAAAGCCTAGAAGGGAGGCAATCATTTCAGGTATTCAGCAGGGCAGCAATATGTTTGCAGGAGTATAGCCCCTGCCACTTCAGGTCTCTTCTTTACTTCTGTAGTCAGATAGTTACCTGTGCTCCCCCTTGACTGGCCAAATGATTTATTGAAAAGGAATTTCTCTTTTCTCTCACTATAGATTTGAGTGTTGCCAATGGCGTTATTGAATGTGATGGCTCCAAATAACATTGAACCCTGGGCTCTGACTCCTTTGGAATGACTACTGACAATAAAAACATAGCAACGCAGCAACTGCTGGATGAAGATGTGTATGGGGAAGGGGAAGCGGAAGGGGGAGGCACAGCCGTTAGCCACTGCTTTAATCCCAGTAAAGTCAAATAGGCATTGAAGTCTGGCATTACCAGGATATAGCTACAGTGGACGAAACACGACTCTTTATTCTGTTCCACATTCTGATGAGTTTAGAGTTTGTAAACAAGGACACTCTCAGAACACGAGACCACAGAGAGATATTAGGAGTGGCCGCCGTTGCTGACCTCAATGAAGCAAAGAAGAACAGGAAGAAAAGTTACAGTCACAGCAGGAACGCAGAAGAGGAAAGCATCACAAGAGCCAGGCAGACAGAGTGGAAAAAGCCAGCTTACAAGCAGTGAGCTGCTGTGGTAAGTGTACAGCAGTATCCTTTGTCAGTAGAACCATTCTGAAGTTTATGGTACAAAAGCTGATGCTGTCGGCCTGGGTAATGCATTGAATTTCAACATTTACCATTTAAATATAATACCCACAGGATTTTTAAAAAAACCTCAGCATAGCTACAACAGAAAGCACAACTAGCAACATCTGCAATAACATCAAATCTCTTAACAACCAAGGAGAGCAGTTATTTCAGAATACTATTTATATTTTACATTCTACAATCCCTGTTTCGCTTCTGCATAGTTTAGCGTGGCATGTTTAATCCCCCCCCCCCCCCCAAGAAGTGACTAAAGTCTGGTTCTCATTTAGATGTTAGACACAGAGGTTCTCAAACATTTTTTGCTGCAAATATTTCAAGCTGTGATGACCTCTCATTCCATGACACCCTTAAAGGGGGTCTGAGAGCTTGCGATCCCCCCACACTAACCTCATGACCACCCAAGAGGTCACATCCTCCAGTTTGAGGACCCCTGCATTGAACATTATCATAGATCATTACCTCCAAGGCAGCCAATGAATGAAAGCAGGAACAACCGGTTCCATAGTAGCACCATCTTCAATTTCCAAATGTTAGTAACTCTTATCCAGCCGCAGTCTTCCACGTAAAACCTTTAATCTGTTAAAACAATATATACACAAAGTATAATCACAGGATTCAGATGAAAACCTCCTTTCCTTATGAAAGCAATTTTTAATAATGGCAGATTGACAGTCACTTAAATCCTTAGAAATTACTCTCTCTTCTATTTAGGGCTCAATGATGAGCCACGAAAGAGCACAAACCTATAATTAGAAGTGCAATAGAGCTGCAGAGTTGATTGGAAATCAAGAAAAGCACATAGGCGAGCATGTGAGTTTGTTCTCCTTCCTGTTCATATTAACAGCATGAGAACATAAAAGCAATATAGATGAAATAAGGGCCCAGTCCAGTCAAGCACTTAAGCATATCTGCCATTCCAATCACAGTCTGATTCAGGGTGACTATCCATGCACACAGTTAAGCACGTGCTTAAGTATGGGGTCTACGATGACACAGATAATACAGGATGCAACAAACAGCAGAGCTTCTACCCCTTTCCATCCTTCAAGTTCTTCTAATCCTGTCAATGAATTGATAGGAAATCAAGCCAGCGCCACTCCTTGCCAATCATCACTCAGAGGACCAGTCAGGGGAAGAACCCGCCACCGATCTGGGCTGATCTCAATAGGACAGGGTCTTAGTACTACCAGAAGTTAGCTAATTTCTAAGCATGAAAAGAATATGTGCAGGACAGGCAAACAGCAATGAAAGTGATCCAGTGTCCAAGCTGCCATTACATTCCCTGCTCTTATTCCTCTTGTACTGTCTGCATTCTGCTGACAACCATTGAAATATCTGTGAAAAATGATATTGCCACAGTTTTATTAATGCTTAAGTTGTATACTTTTGCACTGAATATACATAAGTACACTGAAAAGTTGTGGAAGGGAAACTGGAGATTTAGCAACTGAACAAGATTGTAGATTATTGGCACCAACAACTGAAAGATATCTTTAATGGTGCTGGAACCTTATGGAGACACTAAGAGCCCAGCTAATATAACAAGGCCATGTACAAGTCTCAGAACCATTGTTTTAGGAGGTTTGTAAACTCTGGCAGACAATATTCCATCAGCTTATGCTCTGCTCATGTTTGGATAGATTGTTTGTAGTTATAAGCAACACTTTGTGTCGTTTAATATGGACATTAAAAGAACATTCATGTGCCACATCAACAGAATTTGGTGCATTGCCAGTGCAACCATGATTCTGTCTACTTGTATTCATTTTTATGATAGAGTCTTTAAATTACATAACAAAGAAGAAGTCCTGTGGCACTTTTAAGGACTAACAAACTTATTTATTGCATGAGCATTTGTGGGAGAAATTCCCACTTTGTAAGACACTTTGAAGATGAGGGAACTAAACTAAATTAAATTAAATTTAAAGAATCACAGATGATTTTTCCATGGGATCTCTGCCTCATTCAGAACCCAAGATGAAAATTAATCAGATCTGTGTAGTGTTAGGAGCTTTGCCTGTAGGACTCATTTTATTTGGTGTAGAAGGTAGAAGGTGTGTAGGGGATACCACAGGGCATTACAAAAAGAGAAAGGATGACCCTGAGTGCTTGACTTTGCAAGCTTAATAACATTCTTTCAACACCCATTGCATCTAGGTTTCTAAAAAAAGCAAACTGAAAGGCCAGAAATTCAATCATGTGGCATCAGTGACATCCACTTGCGTCAACAGCAGAGTTGGGACCTTTGCAGCCACCACACAGCTCTCCACCACTTCAGCTGACAGACAAATTGACAGCAGAGTACGGTGTCAACCTCTGGATGGAGCAGAACTAGAGGGGGATGGGACATATCACCAGCGGCTTTCACAGATACCTGCCAGGAATCCTTCTGGGCCTCAACCTCCCCTGCTGCAGAGAGTAGGGTAAGACCCAGACCCTTCTGCTGCTTTTCCCCTTCTAACCTGTCTCTGTCCTTTCGCTTTCCTTCCCAGTCCTAGATGCCTTGCATTGCCAGTTCCAGTCCTGTCCTCTCCCCCACTCAGGCTCTTTGTCCCCAGACTCTTTGGCCAGCCAGCCTCAGTTGCTTCCTCTCTCTCCACAAATTTCATGTGTTCCTACCCCACCTTCCCAACTGTGCCCCAGTCTTCTCTTGTTCCCACAGCTCCAGCCCCCTGCTTTTCTGTCCCAATCCTTCCACCTCCCCAGGTCCAGTCTCTCTTTACTTTACCTCCTTCTCCTTGGAGCTCCAGGACCAAAGTCCTCTTCTTTCCAATCAACTCCTCACTCCATATCCTGCTCTTGGGTCCTATTGCCAGGACTCCAACAGGAGGAGAGGTCACTGAGTGTGCAGCGTAGAGAGCTCCCCTTTTTTCAGTCCTGGGGCCTAGCCCCAACCCAGTGGAAAGCATCCAGGCGCAGCAGTCAAGGGAAAATAATTCCCAACTCTCTGGGCTCAAGATATGTTTGGTCACTCTGGGGGAATGTTGCACATTCTGTGCAATCTGCTTAGCACTAGGAGCAGAGATAGGCTGGAGTGGGCTCAGCTAAACAAAAATGGGGTCATTTTTCCACCCAATGGCTCATAACAGCCATAGGAAACACCACAGGAACAACAAAAGGCAGGTTCCCGACACAGAGGCCGTCCTCTAGGCCCCACTAGATTTCAAGTGCCTGCTCTAAAGCAGATGGCACAAGAGCATTTCAAAGAAAAGATTTCCTGAGTATTTGTAAATGGCAAAATAAAGTATTTTACCCTACCCTCTGTTCTCTGAAACAGCTGAACCATTTTGGCTGAGATGCTCCAAGACAATTCAGCCTGAGGCAGACATTTGACAATCACTTGATGGCTATCTACTCTATTCTATTCATTCCCTCATAAGAACCTGTCATCAAAAGAGACAATGCTGAGCTAGATGGACCATTGATCTGACCCCGCATGGCTGCTCTTATATTCTACTGGAAGGTGTATCCCAAATGGTTACAATTTGGCAAAACTACAAAAGCAACTGAAATATTCAAGTATGGAACAACCTTAATAAGATGCAAGGCTAACAGACCCAGCCTACAATAGGCTTAGATCCTAATGAACAATCCTCGTGCAAGGACTAAATTCTGTGTAAAGTTCAGATGGTCTTATAGAACAACTGCTGGTCCATTTGTGAACCTTGCAGAAAGCCTCCTTTCCCAGACACAATTGGGTAGCATCCCTGAAGCAATTACATTAATTGCGCATGTAGGTAGGACATGCGACTTTAGCCCTTACACTGAAAGCAATTTACTCCATGATTGTTCCAATGAAGCTACATTTGGAGCACAGTTCTACTAAGCATGAGTCAAGGTACCAGAACATTGTTCTATCTTAGGAAAACATTTAATGAATTTTCATTGCTTTTTAAAGCAATTTAGAGGGTGAGTGTTAGGAAAAAAACAACAACAATATTCCCCACAGCTATCTGCGGATTACCAGTAGTCCATGGACCACTGTTAGAGAGCCGCTGATCTTTCCTATGGCAGGTACTTGGAGAATAGAGTAAAGCAGTGTTTCTCACACATTATTGTATCACAGGACACATTACTGTGTTGCCTCACAGTGGTAGGTGTGTTGTGGAGAGCTGGGAAGATGGCTGGGATTTGACCGACGTGGGGAAGGTTGGGAAGGGGAAGTGGGATGTTATGTCACGTAGGGTCATGATATGCTACCAGGCATGTTGCTATCAGCAAAAGGTTGAGAACCACTGGGCTGTAAGGAAACAACTTACCCCAAGCAAAGAAATTAAAGTTTTAGACCTTCTACTTTGCTCCTTTCTGTGGTATCTGAAAGCAGCCAGATAAATATTACAGATGCAGATGACTCTTCATAAGAAAAAACAAACAAAAAGACACCAGTAGCTTTTCCTATCTTTTTCTATAACTAGTAACTATCTCTGAAGCCACAAAATTAAATTCAGAAATAGGCACTGAAGATGCCAAGTAAATAACCACAGATCAAGATGAGATACATTCCAGTACTAATATTTACAGTAATAAAATAAAGAACAGAAGAGTCTCCTTAAAAGAAGAAAAACCTAAACTTTTTGTTATTTTAGCTGCAGCAATGTATTTATCTCATGTTTCCAATGGTTGCCTTTAAAGTTTTCCCTAGATGAAATATCTGTTGATAATCACATCCTTCTAGATGTTAAGTAAACTGGAAAACCTGGTGCCTGAGTCACGAAATCCCTAATATGTTGTTTTAGGAGTGCCTCCTCCTTTGTGGCAGACACTTTTCTGTACTTGTTATATACCATGCTGTAATGAATTTGTGCTAGGGAAGATGTCCTTCATAATATATTCAAATATATTCAAAACTGTAATGACGTGAAAGGAATTGCAAATGAAGAATGGGCAACAGCTCAGATGTTTGAGCTTACTTGACTTAGAGCAATCTCCAGTAAAAATGAGCAAAGGGATTAGGGTTTGTTTAAGGACTATTGATGTGACAGCTGCATGACATGCAGTTTTTTTTTGTATGAGCCAAAACCCTGCAGCCATTTCATTTGGCAAGAGAATGTACCACATATTTTGCTATTTCTCATGTCTATAAAGGAAATCAACAAACTCTATGATTCAGAAACAAATACCTTTGGAAATAGTAGGTTATTAAACCAAAAAAAAAAAAAACAAAAAAACCAACACCTTCCACACCAGAAGTATGAGAACTATGAGGCTTTGATAGTACTGGTCTGTGCGCATTACTACCACAGTGTTCTTTGCACAACTTATTGAAAAAAGTGAACTAAATAACATTAGAAATGAGACATTGTGGTACAATTACATTTACATAGGTTACAGTGCAGTAACTGCACAGAAAATTTGTCAAGCACTTTCCAAGCACAAAGGGTACATCTATACTGAAGGCTTAAGTCGACTTCAGCAATTCCAGGACCACATTTAGAGTTCATTAAGTCAACCTAAGCACTTGCTTAAGTCGACTTAATAACTCCCACCCTCAAAGTCGACCTTAAAGGTTAAGTCAACTTTATTAAGTTGACTTAACACAATGTGCCCATTCAAGTCAACTTAATAAAGTTGATTTAGTGCATTAGAGCCATTTAAGTCAACTTTAGAAAGTCAGCTTAGCCCTAGTCTATACTTGGGGCTTTTTGGCAGCAGTCGACTGCCGTTTACACAAGAAACGTAAAATTCTTTGCATAAATGGTGGTGACTTTCTAAGCTGCCATCATGCATTAAGGAAAGGTCGGCCACAAATCACTTGCAGTCAGCTTTCCTCTACACCCCCTGACCCCCAGGATTCCTGGGATAGCTTCCAGGAGCAGTGTAGCAAGGGCGAACTGATGGTGGCGAATTTGCTGCCGTCAGTACAGACATACCCTTAAGCCAGAGGACCCATTTAAAATGGACTTTATTAAGTTGACTTTAAGTGGGTCCCCTGGCTTAAGTCAACTTTATAAAGTTGACTTAAATAAATGGGGCGTCGCTAAGTCAACTTAATAAAGTCGACCTTAAGTAGACCTTATTAAGTCAACTTACCTGAGCCCTGTAGTGTAGACATAGCCACTGTGTTTATCTTGTCAGTTGGACCAAAGCTGTGTGGGACCAAGGGGGGTTGAGCCTGCTTACAAGCTTGCATGAGTAGACTCTAAACCCATAGAATTGAACACAATTGATTCCATGAGGGAGGTGGAGGAGAGGACATGACTGAGAGGAGAAATGATAACAGTTTTCAAGTACGTGAGAGGTTGTCAAGAGGAGAAGGGAGAACAATTGTTCTCCTTAACTGCCGATGATAGGACAAGAAGGAATGGACTTAAATTATAGCAAGGGAGGTTTAGGTTGGCCTTTAGGAAAGAATTCCTAACTGTCAGGGTGATTAACCATTGGAATAAGTTGCCTAGGCAGGTTGTGGAGTCTCCATCATTGGAAGTGTTTAAGAGCAGGTTAGATAAGCACCTGTCAGGGATGGTTTAAGAGGATATTTGGTCCTGCTGTGAGTGCAGGGGACTGGACTTGATGACCTCTTATGATCCCTTCCAGTTTCTATGATTGAGGAGGAGAAGGTAGGAACAACTACTCAAAGAGGTGCTTTTAAAGAGGCCAGACACAGTGTCTGCATGCACAGTCAGGGAACTGTTTCAAGGTGAAAGAGGGTTTTTTGGGGTGAGGAGAGGGTAAGGTGATGAAGGGGACAGTAAAGCTAAAGGATAGAGAAAAGCACAGGGAGTGGAATGGCTGGAGGGGAAAGCTTAAATAAGGGCTGGTCTATGCTACAGAATTTTGTTGAGAAAAGATGACTTCTGTCAACAAAACATTGGAGGGTGTACACACTGAAATGCTCCTCCGAGAGATGTACTACTGTATTAATTACTATGGTGGCTAATGTCCACATGATCCTCTTTGGTCTGTGCTCACCAGAAGCACTTCCATCAACCTTAGAGGGGTAATATGGGGAGCTGACAGTGCAGTCTCTTAGCTCCTGGGTAGTCCAGCTGCCCCACAGGCTCCCAGGCTTCTGGCTGGCGCCTCTTCCAATTCCTCTTCCCTGCCAGGAAATGGCGGAAGCCGCCAGGGGCTTTTCCCCTCCATCACTCACAGTCATGAGCATGGTTCAGCCACAGGGGCCTCTCACTCCACTCACCACTGGGACTAAAATCCAGTCACTCAGCTCTCCAAAGAACTGGGGACTCCTGGGCGCTAGCTGATGGCTTTCTTGCCAATTTAGTGGCTCTTACCTATGCCAGAATGATCCCTGCAAATCATGTTGAGATCATTTTATCATATTGTGTAGTATACTCTAGGGAGCCATTTGCCTAAAGAGCACTCTTTAGGAAGGTTTAAAATTGATGACCCCCCCCAGGCCAAATTCTAGTCAAAGGGTTCCACTGATGCCATGAGAAGCAGAATTTTTCCCAACAGATCTTAGTAGAAAACAATGTATCATGAATATGTAACTGGACTTTTCTGTATCCACATCTGTCAACACAATAGAGTTTGCACAGAGACAATGCACATCATCTAATTCAAACTGTGAAATAAGGGTTCCTTCTTACTGCATTAAACTGGTGTGTTTTGTATATATTGTTTTAAACATATTGAGGTATTTCATTAGTACACATTCAACCTAGCCCAATTTTACATTGATCATGCGGCTCCAAAATCTCTGTAGGAGAGAGAGCCATTTCATTTCACCGGCTATTGTCTCCTCTAATGGTGTTTCAGTTAATTGTGCTGAACAAATATTTGCTCACTAAGAAGTGGTGAAGTAAACCTGTCATTAAGCTGCTACTGGAAACATTGTACATGCAACTGACAGTTAATTTGTACAGCTGTATTTTTGAGGAGGGACGGGAAAATATTTATTAATGACTCTACTAAATCAAAGTAAACAGTGACAGCCAAAACCAGTACAAACAAGAATGTTAGTTACAGCTCATCTCCGTTTTAAACTTTCTTTCTTTATTAGTTTTTGCAGAAATGTGCATACCATGAACTATGAAATCTCTTCTCCAATAGATGAAAACAGTGAGGAAATTATGGACAGCACTGCATTGAAATCAGTGTTGCATTTCAACTAGTATTTCATAAGTTCTTGGTTTTTTGTCACAACCTTAGTACCAAAAATACTTTTCTTTAGATGTAAGAGCTGTTATCATTGGGGTTGCAGATGGTTCAAGCTAAGTTTCCAGAATCAGGTATAGGAATGATTTTGAAATGTATATTGTTTCATTTTACATGGAAAATGGCTTTGTAAACGTGCTATACTAGGTGACGTACCAAAAGAAAAAAATATAAACACACTTTTCTAATTAAGGTTCCTAATTTACAAGACAATTGCTTTTTGCTTCTCTAGAGCTTGAAAATGTGACCTCTAAAGAGAATCCAAAACGCCCCCTTTTTAAAAAGAGGTGTCATGAGTCGTTCTTTTTGGTTGCTTAGTGCTGGCCAGACTGAAGGGTGTAAATAAGATTGTGTTTGAGAAGCTTTTAAATGTAATAGAATAAGTCTTTTATGAACTTGATTCTGTGATGGTTTTTAAAAATAAAAAGCCATTGATTGCTATTGCTTCAGGAGCGCTTTGGGTTCACACATGTGTGGACAGATATTCCTATTGTCAGTTACCCAGGAGAAAGGAGTGTATGTGGTGATGGATGGAGTGATGGGTAATTTTATATTTTGAAATCATTTTTCTTTGTTAAAAGAAAGAGACTGGATCAGACCATCATTCCCAGTCTGGCTGTATTGCTCTACGCTGAGTAGTGCCTAGGCAACATAACCTCCTGTACACCATACACTCCCACTATGTCTGGGGTAAACAGTGTGTCAGAGGATAGGGCCAGAAACAGATATCTCCAGCCAGAAGAGTGCTCTTTAGTGTGCCATTCCTTCTGACATAGATCTGAACAGCCCTTAGGCACTTTTGAATTATACTTGCAGCCAGCTCAGCACCAGGACTGGTGAAATAGCAAGGTGACAATCACTTGTCCCCTCTCGGTCCCTTCACAAAGAGCAGCTTGGCCAGGCAAGATGACACACCATGGTGGATTTGCATAGTTTTTCTTCTCAAGTTTAAGCATTACAAACTAGCTGCTTGGAAAATCTAAATGCTCTAGGTTTGTGAAACATTAGGTAGTATTTCGATTCTGTGGCATGCTCTCCTATGAAACTGTTTTCACAGTTATTCAATTATGCGTTTAAGGAACAGGAGCATCACCATCATGACACTGAGTTCACAGGCAAAGTCTAAGGTGTTACTTTTCCAATCACATGTGTAATTATTACTCAGCTTATGAAAAACTAGCAGTTTGCCTCAGACTGTTAACTGACGCTATGTGAGGATTCTCTACATTATTAAGATAGGTGGAGCTTCTTTCATCCTTAAAAGAAAAATAAATACGTTTGTCATGTAATCTTGATTAAAGCTACCAAACGGAAATTTTAGCTAGCCCCAAATTAGTCTGCAGTAGACAAAAGCTTTACTAGCTAAATAGTTTTGGAAGGTAAATAATGTAACCAGTTTCTTCCTACAGCAAGGTGTCCAACAGACTTTGTAATCATTCAATAAGGTGATCTTCAGCAAATTAATAATCCTTTGGCCATTTCTAGCAGTTCCCCGTCAAGAATCTAAACCTGCTTTGCAAACATCAATGAATTAAGCCTTTCAAAACAACTTTGTGTGTTAGGTAAATATTATTAGACCAAACTATAGGTAGATATACTGATGTACCAAGAGAAAAATGATTTTCCCCAATTAAAAAGGCACTTAGGCAGAAGCAGAATTTTAAGCACGTGCTGAAGGTCCATTGACTTCAATGGACTTCAGCCATGATCTAGTATTGTCCTAAACAGGGATGTTTTCCTGAATCAGGATCATAATGGGTCAGTGTCCTGAATTCACAAGGTTCTGCAGCCCCTCTGCTTTATCCAGTAGATTGCACTGCTGTCTCAGTAAGTTGTATGCTACTAAAACTACAAGCATGTTATCTTTGTTTTATTTAGCATAAAACTGACACTCAGAAATGCCTCTTTTTGTTGCTGTTTGTGTGCATGTAGACAGAGCTTTCAAGAAAGATAAAAACCAAAAACTATTTTCAAAACAAACTTTTCTGCCCCTCCTCTCTCTCTCTCTCTCTCATTCAAACATTGCACGTGAAGGAGAACATCTCTCATATTTTCTAGAGTTTGGTGCATGTCTGCCACTTTCATTATCACTTTCCTCGGGCTTTTTACAGTACAACCAGAACTGCCATGCCAACACACATCTCTTCATCTTTCATTTCTTTTTCAGCCTGCTTGAGCAGATAGTTAACCTAATTTCTCCAAGAGCTACTTGTGCAGCTGAAAACACACATAACATGAACAAGCCTGCCACATAATAATTTCCAGAAACACCTCCTCTGCAAGAAACTATTTTAGGATGCCAGATGCTTTTATGGCTGGTGCTTTCAAGAGTGATGCAAAACCTTGTCCGTTCAAACAACATTAATCAAATTGTGTGTTCTAGTCACTGGCTGGCAGGCAGCAGGTGTTGAAGAATTAAGTTAAATGGCCAGACTCCACTTTCCTCACATCTCTGATCCAATCTTTGCCTCTTGCCTGATGCCGAACAGGATCTTGAGACAGAAGCCCACTTTAGTACCCAGTCAAGTTTGTGGAGGTCATTTTGCCTGCCTTCTTGTTCCATAATTTTGTTCTCTCTCTCTTATTTCACCAGCAGTAGATCAGCTTTAGGAGAATAGTAAGCCAGTAACACCCAGGGACTTCCTATTGCCACCAAAGATAACAAAATGTATACAACAAAAGCTATCTGTTGCATAAAATTCTGGCTCCACTGAAGTCCAAGACAAAACATCCCATAGATTTCAATGGAGCAAACGCTTCACCTTGTCGTCTTTCTTTGTTTAACTAGTTGAACACTATCACAAACAGTCACAAAAAATGTCATTTTTCAACTATTTGACTTTGCTCTGCTCTGTATGATGTTCCTAGTTTTTAAAAGAATTCATGACATTTAGTTTACTTTTAAATCTAGTCACCATCTCTTCTCTTTTTCCTAGTGATAATCTAAAGTCATTTGCACTGCTATGACTCTTTTCCCTTTTAGTTACTTGCTAAATTGACTCTCCCTTGACATTATCAAAGATTCAAAGAAAACAGTTGCATAATCTTGCTCTTAGTCTTCTACACCGGTATCTAAGGTTCAATATCCAAATAACCATTTTTGTCTTGTACCTTGATTTTCTGATCTTTCTGGAGAAATACTGGCTTGTGTTTAAAAAGCAATTTTAGTATTTCTGATATTTCCTGATTGACAAAAAAAAGAAAAAATATTCTACAGTAATTCTTCCAGATCCCCATTTTTATCTTCCCAAAGATGGGTAGTCTACAGAATCTCTTTTTTTCCTTATTTCACCTCATCTGAAATCCTGGTGTCCCAGTTCAGGGTACCTGGAAGAAAACAATTCATGCTCCACAGATCGTTCTTCACTTCCTTCTAACCCTCAGGAACATCATCAGTCCAGAACACAGGGGCACACTGCACAAATTGATCTTAGTTGATAGTGAGAATTAATCTGGATAGAATCTCATAGCGTGTTGTCTACAATCCTCTCCCCAAACTCAGAAAGGTTCATTAGGTGGCAGAGGCAGCTGGGAGAGCTTAGCTCATAAGACTGAACAGGGCTTTCATGCAGATGACCCTAGATGATGTCAATTGACGGACAATAGGTGTCTGAGTCCACTGCCATTTCCACATGAGGAAATCCTTACCATCATCTGACAGATCTCACCAGGATGTCATGTTTGGAGCTAAGGTCTGGATTCTCTGTCTTTCTAAGCCAACTAGATTGGGGCAGCATCCAGGCATGGTCTCTGGCACTAACCTCACAGGCTCACTCGCAGGATACAGATTCCCCGTCTGATGCTCTGTCTTGGAAATGGAACCTGACAGTCAATATGCCCTAGGTCAATGGAAAACTGGTAAGCACCCTTTCCCAAGCAGCACCCGTGGGAGTACATTGCTTTACAGTTTAACCATTTTTGGACACATGACTGTTAAATCAAGGAACAAAGATGCTTTGTGATGCTAATTCTTATATGCTTTTGTGTGCATAGTCTTTTCACTGAGGGCAAATACATTAAATTTACTGATTCAGTAGATCCTTACAGTGATAAATACCAGAGTTATGAACTGACCAGTCAGCCACACACTTTATTTGGAACTCGAAGTATGCAATCAGGCAGCAGCACACAAAAAATAAAAATAAAAATAAAAATAAAAATAAAAATAAAAATAAAAA